>CM075885.1:13124139-13549139 GCA_038021265.1 Cyprinella venusta
TCAGATTTGTTTTAAGACATTTCAAATGTTTTATTAAATGTTTTTTTAACATTTAATAAAATGTTAAATAAAATTAAGTGTATATTTAAAAAAATTATTGCATATTAGATTATTTTAAGACACTTAAAATGTTTTATTTAAATGAACACACACAAATATTTAAATTACACTTCAAATGTTTTATTTAAATGAATACACACAAATATTTAAATTACACTTCAAATGTAAAAAAATATATATTAAAATGAATACACACAAATATTGAAATGAGTACACAAACACGAACACCCAAACACACACATACTGTATATACATATATATATATAGGACACTATGAAAGACTGGGTGGAACCATGTACAGTAATATATACAAAATATATACAGGAAAAAAGCAAATTGTTTATTGAGGAGGTGGAGTTTGGCTTGTATTTTGCTGGCGCTGTTCTGCCAACCAGTCATCTAAAGATTTTCCATTTGAGGCACGCAAGCAAAATGTGGCATTACCATATCGGCTATGGCCAAACTCTTTGGTTTTGGGCTGCCCACATTTGCTGCACATGTTAAAGGTTACCCCTCGCACATACTTCCTCTTATGGACTCCGCTTTCCGTCTCTTGGGCCCTTCGGCGCCTGTTCCTCTGGGTGTAACGGGACACAGGAGCAGCAGACACAGGAGCAGGTGGAGCTAGGCCTGCACCAGATGTTGAAGCACCAGAAGGTGGAATCACCATTGACAAGGTCATGTCTGGGTTAAGGATTAATGACATTGACCCAGGTGCTGAAATGGGCTGCACAACTCCTGATGCTGTGGGGGCAGGTGCAATGGGGCACACCATGGTGGCGGCAGCAGCGGGCCGTCGACCTGGTCGCAGAAGAGGAGCCTGTCCTTCTCGATTTGGCGGAAGGATAAATGTATGTTTTGGGCGTGAGGTTGATGCCGCTTCATCCAATTTTTCCCTCGGTGGAGGAAGTTGTGTATCAGCCACAGCAATTGGGTCAGGTGAAGTCAGTCCCTGAGCGAGGACACTCATTTCCTGGCTTTTCTGCTGCCGTTGAAACCTGAAAACAAATTACATGTATTATATATATATGTTTATAAAAGTATTCAGTTAATTTGAAGAAAATACTGTGCCTTGCTTACCACTGAATGAGTGTCTTCTGGTTTAGCTCAAACAGCTGGATCATTGTTTCATCCATCAGCCTGCGATTGTTAAGCACCAGCTCTCGGATGTGGTGGTAATCCGAGAGGATTTTAGACCACCTGGGGGTGCAAACCCCAGCCTTCTTGGTCGGCGACTTGTGCAAAGCACACAGCTTTGTACAAATGGCCTCAACCAAGCGGCTGGTGCTGGGCCATTGTGCTGGTCCCCCGGGATGTCCAATCAGACACCGTTTTACACTCTCCACACCCGGTGTGACTCCGGACCGCTTCGGTGCCTTAAAGCGTCCATGTGTGAGCTGAGGCTGATGTCGAGGCTGATAGTTGACCCGCTGTTTGTCTGTGTCATGGAGAGCTGTCCACAGCTGGATGGCCTCTGTCACCTGTAGGTCAGTGAGGTAAAGAGCCTCACGAAGACCAACCAGGTAACCAGCCAGATCCTGGACCTTGTCCCACCCAGCAATGCCATCAGGCCCAATGACTGCTCCCTAGTAAATTCAGATTATTGTTAATATATGTAAAATAAAACGAGATTGAAATTAAATAAATCCCTTAAAGTGTCTTACCTGAGCCTCATCAGAGAGACTGCTTCCAGTGTCAGATGGCTGTGACAACACTGAAGGGGCATGGGCAAGTTGCTGTCCTTCTCTAGATGTGGATGGCTCAGCCATTGACACGTCAGCCATTGATATTTCAGCTAGTGATGCTGGGGACTGAGGCTGAGGCAAAGACGGGGGGCTCTCGTACAGCACTGGAACTGTGATGTCCTCCATGATCTCTTCCTCAAACCCCTCATCTTCCAGGTCTTGGTCATCAATTTCCTCCACCAGCCTGTCTTCATCCTCTGGGTTCTGGAGCACTGGAGTCAGCGTTTTGCCGGTCTGGCTGTAAAGATACTCTATTCCGAGTAATTCTCCTATAAGAATGAAATGGAAAAATATTTTCTTAATATTTAGCACATTTAAGGCTAAATACATAACTTAGTAGAGTATTACAAAATAACAAATTAATGATTGTCTTGCCTGTATATGCTCCAGGAGGACGATAGCGTCCATCCCAGGGCTTCCCAAAGACGGTCTGGCTTAGCTGGTCCACAGCCTCTTTCATGGCACTGCCATATGACCGGATGGAGGACGATCCTTTTATGGCATCTTCCATCCGATCATCATTCCAACGCATCAAGCCCTCAAGGAGATAGGCCTGAAAATGTGCATCACTGGCACTGGTTCCTAAAAGTTAAATAAATAAAAAGAGTTTTATATGTCACATTTGT
The DNA here is from genome assembly GCA_038021265.1 of Cyprinella venusta. Classification (NCBI taxonomy): domain Eukaryota; kingdom Metazoa; phylum Chordata; class Actinopteri; order Cypriniformes; family Leuciscidae; genus Cyprinella; species Cyprinella venusta. Next base: position 13,126,571 of record CM075885.1, read on the forward strand.
ACAAGATATTTACTACACATGAGGTGCTATGAAGTTACTGGTTACATGTAATAGAGTTATGTAATTACATGCAAAAATTAGTTAAAAGTGACTTGTGAGGCAAGACAGATTTGTCAATGCTTCATCAGAAAAGAACTGTAATATTAAAGTAAAGTGTGACATTTATTAATGTGACATTACTCTAACGTAATGGAAGCAGTTACAGTGCTTTTATTTTTTACAGAAAAATGACTAATCTATATGTATGTGATACCTGGAATAAAACGGTTCAGGTGGAGGTGGAATGACTCCAAGGAGGTAGAGCCTCGAGCACACCTGTAGCAGCACAGCTCCACACCGCCTTTCTTCAGTGTCCCTTTCTTTATGTAGAGTGGAAAGTGCTCTGGGTCTTGGATACACCGTACATGCTTCCGCTGTTCTTTCCATATCTGCTGGATCCGTTCATGGTTCAGAAGAGGAACTCCCAGAGTATCCTTCCCGTCCGCACTGTCAAACTGATCAATCAGTGACCCAATCAATACGGTGGTCTCCTCCTCCCCCCTGGTCCTCCTCCGGCAGTGCAGTGCCAGCTCCCTCCGGTTAATGCGAGCACTGACTGCCTTTTCTGAGATGTAGCCAGTCTTCTTTTCTGCCAGCTCACCCTCCTTAGCACGGCGAAGAGCAGCCACATCCTCTGGATCCCACTGGAATATGCACATGGATAGACGTGCCATGAAGATCCCGTAGAGAGGATGAGCCTCTGTCGTGACACCTGCAGCAAACCGCCGCATAAAGTGCCAGATGTCCAGGCGCACCTCAAGCTCATCCCACTCCGAAAACATGGCCTTCACCTGAGACTGGCCGTGCTGACTGCAGCAATCTCTGTCCACGTACATCACCTTTGGGGATGCCTCTCCTGCCTCTCGGTAGCGTTTCATCAGGCCAGCTGCCATGGGGTCCAGTGCATGTCCCTCGGCGGCTGTTAGGACAGAGACAAGGACTTGGCCGTGTTCGTTACCAACATTTGTGCACCAGGCAGCTGTTCCTGAAGCAGCACCAGCAAGTTTTTTTGTGACCTATTGAAGAAAAAAAGGATATTTTTTATTAAACAAAACAAAAATAACTGTTCATTATGTACACACACATATCAATATCTGGACAATTTCTGGATATAAACAGGGCTCTGATACCTTTTTTGTGGAGTCCATCTTGAGAACACAGCCAAATACGGATGTTATTTTGGCCTTGACCTCGTCCAGTCGCCCCAGAACATCCCTGGCGTACACAGCTAACAGCCACTTAGGTTTAGGTAGGGCAGGTAAAAGGGGAGGCTCAGCAAACACAGGAGGCTGTACAAGGGAGGACCTTGTGAATGGTTCACAGGCAGTCAGGTACTGCAGGACACGCTGTGTCCATGCCTCACTGTGTTGTTCCATCAGCTTCTTGTAGAGCTGAGTCACACTGTTGCCCAGTGTCCTCTCCCTCATCATCCTCACCACCCGGTTGTCACATGAGTATCTAAGGAAACAACAGTATAATTATGCAAATGCAAACGCAAATAAAAGCGCCTAATAATGAATGATTGTCATTATGAATTACCTGTATGTCAGCAAAGCTGGAAACTGACTGCGGTGGCCCATATCCAGCTGTCCTAAGGCGAACGCAGACAAGAGGAAACAACCACATCTTTTGCGGCATCCATAAGAAAATGGGCCGACAGAAGAAGAGGTCAGGTGAGGCGGGTGGCTGGGTGTTTATTAAGGGTGGCTGAGGAGGATACCACCAAAGCTTCAGCTGGGACACTATTTCTGGCTTTCCAGTTCGCACGTTGGCTTTAAACAGTGTGTTACGGATCCACTCATGCTGGAAAGGTGGAAGATGATCTTTCCAGTGACTAGGAAGCTCAGCTGGTGGCTGATGATGAGGAAGAGCTGGTGTCTGTGCTGTTTCTGCTGATGGAGACGGACCGGCACAGGCCTCTGAGTGAACAGTAACATAAACAATTTAAGGATGACTGTTTAATTGGATAGGAATATGTCATTAATGCAGCCCACAAACAGCCGACAAAACAGTAATTTTAATAATAATTAGTATTAATAATAATTATGATTATATTTAGGAATAACAGTGAATAAAAATGGTATTAGTGTCATGAAGCAAAGAACACAGTGTACACTTTATTGATTTATAGAAAATGGAATCAATATAGCTCTTTGAGAATGAGGATTAGATGGAATGGGGTAAGGAAAATGAGTTCAGTGATGAATTCAGTAAAAAAAGTAATGATGCCCACAGACTTGAAGCATGCACACAGACACAATAAGAAAAACTGTTCATCTAATCATTAGAACAATGAATCTCCACCATCCAGTCTGCTCAGGGGGAGTGAATGAGAAGAGCAAGCGGTGTGAAAAAAATGATCCAGTGATTGTTTAGTGAAGATTAGTCAGATTGGAAACGCAAATAAATACACTGACACCTTTGAACACCTTTGAACCTTTGAACAAGGTTTGGAAGAAGTGCACTCAAAGAATGCCTCCCGCTTGAGCCATGATGTCACATAATTCTGTATTGTAAACAAAAAATGTATTTAAAAAATTATTTCTTTTCAAAAATAATGATTCTCAGAGGGTTTCCACAAAACATTCTTATACTGTTTGCATTTGTGTCACATGCCACACCTGTACTTAGCTGTGCTTCACATTGTGATGCAGCAAATACCAGCTCCTCATCATCATCTTCTGCAACGGGAATGGAAGTGCCTGGAGCAAAAATTTTAAAACTATTACTGTATTCAATACATGGAGACAAACATCTGTAAGATGTTGCTTACTTACCAGTAGCGAAAAGCTGCTTTCGGGCCAAATGTTTGGCTGAGGGTTCTGCTGCCAGAGGAGGTAAAGTGGACTGCAGGGATGGATCTGGAAAAAACAAGTGGACAAGTTTGCCATGACAATAAATTAATACATGTATAACTGTTGTAGGTAAAATTCTTTATTTACACTCCTACTCACAGGGTTTGACCGGTGACATAATTTTTTTTGCCAGCTGTGAAGGAGACAAATGTCTGCCACGCGCCAATAGCGCTTTCACAGTTGCGGTCTGCTGTACACCAGTTTGGATGGCTGCAGGTGGACGTGCCGGAGTACTGGAGGCTGCAGGTGGACGGGCCGGAGTACTGGAGGCTGCAGGTGGACGGGCCGGAGTACTGGAGGCTGCAGGTGGACGGGCCGGAGTACTGGAGGCTGCAGGTGGACGGGCCGGAGTACTGGAGGCTGCAGGTGGACGGGCAGGCTGATGTACACTGGTGCCCATTTCAGAAGCCCGTCTTTTCAGGACATACGCCTTGAAAATTGCCATGTTGGTGTTGGGCCTGGCATCTGCCTTAATCAGGTACCTGATGAGGGCTTTGGCCTCCTTGCTCTGGTCCTCATAAACATCCTTCATGGACCGCCCCTGAAAGTCACCAAACTCCACCATCATACAGCCCTGGTCTCCAGTTGCCCGGGCTTCTCCTTGCATTTCCTGCTTCTTCTTATACTTCTCCACTTCCACTGCCATCTCTCTAATATGAGAAGTGTACTGTAGGAACAGTTGTTTATTTTCTGACAGGGGGTTAGTTTGTGCTTTCTCACTGGAAATGCTGAGAACCAAATACACTGCATACCCCAGAGAGTTTTCCAGCAGCCATCTAAATCTCTGACCCTGGTACTTCCCAAACTGAAGTTTGCAGTGAGCCAGTACTAAAAACTGGTCACTGGGATCTCCACCATTTGTGCTGACAAAAGTACTCGCCTCTGCCAGCACCTCATCCTTTGATTTGGCCCTTCCAGACTCCACATTTTCAAGGCGCTTCGCCTCCGCTGATGGCGCCATGAGGAGACGGTTTGATGTTGCCGTTTGGCGGCGAAAAACGGGGTATGCGTACATTTTCTGAAATGAAAATCAGAAAGACACTATTTAGCAATATAGATACGGTACCTGTACTAAAACAGCTAAAAGATACCTGTACGTTAAGTGTGTTATGAAAACAAGCTACTCGTAAGCTATATTATTGGGGGAGGTTATACCATAAATAATATATTTTTGTTTAATCATTATGTTTAGTTATAGGGCCCAGAAACCATGACTTCGCACACAATAATATACACATAATTGTTGACAGCATTCCTCCCAGAACCAAGGGATATACTTTTTTCCTATATAGTGAACATTATATTGTTGTGAATTTCTCTGACCTCATACATGACACATTTTTAAGCCTGAATGTCCTGTAAAGAGCACATTCAGGGCTTTTCAGAGACCAAATGTTTGGAAGTTTCACAAATCAAAATATGATTTTCTGTTCCGAAACAAGACATTGATTTCATACATGTCCACTGTAGAGGACACCAGGAATTAAATCATGTTTATCAGGCATTTTGGGAAACACACGTCAATAGGGAAAGAAATTACATTTCAACAATCTTGTGAAATATTAAATATTATCATTCCCCAAGAATGTTGCCCCAAAAACACATGAATATGCAAAATACATACATTGTCCAAAATGGGAAAACCTGCTTATGGTACAAATTGTATATTTTTCTTATAAGTACAAATTGTAAATAGGGTGATGAACTTATTAATAAGAAAATATAACATAAAGGCGTATATGACAATTCATAATAATACGATCTTCAAATAGATTAAATTGAGAATCAATTGTATCCTGAAACCTAAAAAAATATATTGGTGATTTAAAACAAACAAACATGTTTTTGCCTATTCATGTTTTTTTTTAAATATGTATAACATAGTATTTAAAAGTATAACATAAATATGTATACTGGTGTATAACATAGTATAGTATAACATATATGAATTAAACGTTTTTTTAAGTTTTTGTATAAATGTTCTTGTGCTCAAAATAATGTAATGACACACAAAAAATACTAAATTAACAACAACAAAAAAATGGTTTAAGGAGGATATAGCTTAATTAGCGGTCGGCTAATTATGTTAACAGTAGTGATATGTTTTTAACTGTATTTATCATGGAAAAGTTGCAGGTTCATATGTACAGAAGAAAAAGTGTGCTATTACACGCTAGATATCTTTATTGGCATGTTTAATTGTCTAAAAATACACACTGTTTATAAATAAATAATGATCGATTATACAGTCGTGAAGAATAGCCTTACCTGTTGCGAAGATTGCAAAGATGACGATAATAATAGCGGTCGCCGATTGGTCAAAAGTTAGCCACAGGAGCAGAGCCAGGAGAGAAACGCGATTGGTCAAAAGTAAGCCAGAGGAGAGAAACGCGATTGGTCAAAAGTAAGCCAGAGGAGAGAAACGCGATTGGCCAAAAGTAAGCCCCAGGAGAGAACGCGATTGGTCAAAAGTAAGCCCCAGGAAAGAACGCGATTGGCTCCCGTGGGCTTACTTTGGGCTTACTTTGGCTCAACCGGCAGGATGCAGCAGGCGCAAGCGAGAGGAAGCGGGATCGATGCCTGCATTCTCCACGTGGTGTACCTCTTTTCAAAGGGGCACTCCCTAAATGAGCTTCTGAGGATCTTCACCGTCAAAAAGTTTTTTGTTTTTTTTTCGGACGAGGTCCCGCGCAAATTCCTGGCAAGAGCAGGACCCTCTCGGATTGCTGGATTCAGAGTCCAGAGTGCAAACCTCTCGCACCCAAAGCAAGAATCATACCCCTAGACCAACGAGCCAACACGACCGTCTTACCTGCTACTGCAAACATTTCCGTTTACATGCTGCGGTGGACCTCCCTTTTAGGCTCACTTCAATGGGACACTCCAGAAAAAGGCCCACGGAAGGCTTTCTCACGAGGTAGCGTGGCTGAGCCATTTAAGGCACTGTATTAAGGCTTCAGTCTCTTCGGGGGCGTGGGTTTGAATCCCACCGCTGCCAGAACAGGATCTTAAAAGGCATTCGTGGCTGCTATGCCAAAGCGAGAAGACTGGAAAAGTGACACTGCTTGCTCTCAGTCTCTTCCAAACCTGGCTGCTTTTTTTCCTTGACCAAACTCGTTGTTATCAGAGCCTGACGATGAAGGTAAGCACCCAACTTTTTCCCTATTTTTGAATTAAAAAATAGGCAAGAAATGGCCCACGAAAGGGTAGCGTGGCCGAGGGGTCTAAGGCTCTGGATTTAGGCTCCAGTCTCTTTGGAGGCTTGGGTTCAATCCCACCATTGCCAGCAGAGGTTTTAAAGAGGGCCAGACATCTTAAGTGTTCTTTGAAAAGACATATTAAAAGAAAAAGTTGGCGAAAATGGCCCACGGAAGCCTCTTTCACAAGGTAGCGTGGCCGAGCGGTCTAAGGCGCTGGATTAAGGCTCCAGTCTCTTCGGGGGCGTGGGTTCGAATCCCACTGCTGCCAAGACATCATTTTAGAAGGCACTCGTGGCTGATATGCCAAAGCGAAAAGACTGGAGAAGTGACACTGCTTGCTCAGAGTCTCTTCCAAACCCTGCCGCATTTGCTTTCCTTGACCAAACTCGCAGGCTTCAGAGCCTGATGATGAAGGTCTGCACCCAACTTTTTCCCTGTTTATGAATTAAAAAATAGGCAAAAACGGTCCACGAAAGGGTAGCGTGGCCGAGGGGTCCAAGGTGCTGGATTTAGGCTCCAGTCTCTTCGGAGGCGTGGGTTCAAATCCCACCGCTGCCAAGACATCATTTTAAAAGGCACTCGTGGCTGCTATGCCAAACTGAAAAGACTGGAGAAGTGACACTGCTTGCTCACAGTCTCTTCCAAACCCTGCAGCATTTGCTTTCCTTGACCAAACTTGCAGGCTTCAGAGCCTGACGATGAAGGTCAGCACCCAACTTTTCCCCTGTTTATGAATTAAAAAATAGGCAAAACAGCCCACGAAAGGGTAGCGTGGCCGAGGGGTCTAAGGCGCTGGATTTAGTCTCCAGTCTCTTCGGAGGCGTGGGTTCGAATCCCACTGCTGCCAGCAGAGATTCTGAAGAGGGCCAGACGTCTTAAATGTTCTTTGAAAAAAGAGACGTTAAAAGAAAAAGTTGGTGAAAAAAGCACACGGAACGCATTATCAAAAGGTAGCGTGGCCGAGCGGTCTAAGGCGCTGGATCAAGGCTCCAGTCTCTTCGGGGACGTGGGTTCGAATCAAACCTTCTGACTGTTCTTCTTCTGTCTGAGCCCCTCCCTAACTGTTCTTATCCACAATTTTGCCAGTAATATCCTGGTTGCCTTAGTCATGCTGAAGAGATTAAGAGCAAAGCCCAAAAATGGGCTCGTCAGGGATTTGAACCCGGGACCTCTCGCACCCAAAGCGAGAATCATACCCCTAGACCAACGAGCCAACACGGAAGTCTGTCTTGCGGCTGACTGGGCACAAACATTTCCATTTACATGCTGTGGTGGACCTCCCTTTTAGGCTCACTTCAATGGTACACTCCCCAGATGAGCTTTTGAGGATCACTGCTTTTGAAAAGTTTTTTAGGTGTTTAGTCATTCTGCCAAGAAGCGTGACGGCAAAGAGAAAGTGAAGCCTTTGCTTTAAAATCCCATGTTTCCCAGATAGCGACTCGATTTTAGAGTGCCAGTTTCACCACCACAGTCAGGCTGAAGAGATTAAAAGCAAAGCCTAAGACCAAATAGGGAGGGTATGTGGAATCAGGTAGAGGGGAGGTGGTGTTTGGTGAATGGAGCCCCTCAACCAAAAACACTTGGACTAGGTTCCTCTGCCAAAACCCAGGATAGAACCAGGGACCTTTAGATCTTCAGTCTAACGATAGACCAATTGAGCTTTTTCGGCCAGACGTGCAAGTAGATTGTCCAGCAGAGATTTCTGGGAGATCGCACGTCACTTTCGAGATGAGCAGAGCTGATGGTCCCAGAGAGCAAAAACATGGGATCGAACCCGCAATCTTGGCATTATTAGTACCACGCTCTAAACAACTGAGCTAACCGGCCCCGCCCTGACTGTTCTTGTCCACAATTTTGCCAGAAATATCTTGGTTGCCCTAGTCATTCTGAAGAAATTGAAAGCAAAGCCTAAGAACGGGCTCGTCCGGGATTTGAACCCGGGACCTCTCGCACCCGAAGCAAGAATCATACCCCTAGACCAACGAGCCAACAGACACGTCTCGCCTGCTGTTGCCTGCTTGAATTTTCTAATTTAATCTACAACTAAACGGAAGTAGAGCAAAGTTGTCGGAACAGAGGAAAACCGAACGGCATCACCTCCACACATGCTAGGGATCGTGCCACGACATTTATTTTTTGAGAGCGATAGACACCTTCTGTCTGCGTCTTTGAGGGGAATTAGCTCAAATGGTAGAGCGCTCGCTTAGCATAAGAAGGGGCCCAATCTTTGCGCCCCCGCACGCACGCTAAAAAGACGCAAAAAACGAGATTTTGCCCACAAATTTCCCCTGCAACATTATTAGGGATATATTCCTGTGCGTTATGAAGGAGTTTTAGTCACATGTGAAACAAGTCACCCTTTGCGGGCTGGATTCGAACCCGTGTTCTGCGTGCGATCAACTGCGCCTGCGTCTTCATTTATCGATGACATCATAATATTGATTTATATTTTTGTGTATTATTATTATTAAATATAGCATATTACATGTAGTTAATGATTTAATAAAATGAATTAAAATGGAGGGATATGATCTGATTGACATGATTTATCAGATTTGTTTTAAGACATTTCAAATGTTTTATTAAATGTTTTTTTAACATTTAATAAAATGTTAAATAAAATTAAGTGTATATTTAAAAAAATTATTGCATATTAGATTATTTTAAGACACTTAAAATGTTTTATTTAAATGAACACACACAAATATTTAAATTACACTTCAAATGTTTTATTTAAATGAATACACACAAATATTTAAATTACACTTCAAATGTAAAAAAATATATATTAAAATGAATACACACAAATATTGAAATGAGTACACAAACACGAACACCCAAACACACACATACTGTATATACATATATATATATAGGACACTATGAAAGACTGGGTGGAACCATGTACAGTAATATATACAAAATATATACAGGAAAAAAGCAAATTGTTTATTGAGGAGGTGGAGTTTGGCTTGTATTTTGCTGGCGCTGTTCTGCCAACCAGTCATCTAAAGATTTTCCATTTGAGGCACGCAAGCAAAATGTGGCATTACCATATCGGCTATGGCCAAACTCTTTGGTTTTGGGCTGCCCACATTTGCTGCACATGTTAAAGGTTACCCCTCGCACATACTTCCTCTTATGGACTCCGCTTTCCGTCTCTTGGGCCCTTCGGCGCCTGTTCCTCTGGGTGTAACGGGACACAGGAGCAGCAGACACAGGAGCAGGTGGAGCTAGGCCTGCACCAGATGTTGAAGCACCAGAAGGTGGAATCACCATTGACAAGGTCATGTCTGGGTTAAGGATTAATGACATTGACCCAGGTGCTGAAATGGGCTGCACAACTCCTGATGCTGTGGGGGCAGGTGCAATGGGGCACACCATGGTGGCGGCAGCAGCGGGCCGTCGACCTGGTCGCAGAAGAGGAGCCTGTCCTTCTCGATTTGGCGGAAGGATAAATGTATGTTTTGGGCGTGAGGTTGATGCCGCTTCATCCAATTTTTCCCTCGGTGGAGGAAGTTGTGTATCAGCCACAGCAATTGGGTCAGGTGAAGTCAGTCCCTGAGCGAGGACACTCATTTCCTGGCTTTTCTGCTGCCGTTGAAACCTGAAAACAAATTACATGTATTATATATATATGTTTATAAAAGTATTCAGTTAATTTGAAGAAAATACTGTGCCTTGCTTACCACTGAATGAGTGTCTTCTGGTTTAGCTCAAACAGCTGGATCATTGTTTCATCCATCAGCCTGCGATTGTTAAGCACCAGCTCTCGGATGTGGTGGTAATCCGAGAGGATTTTAGACCACCTGGGGGTGCAAACCCCAGCCTTCTTGGTCGGCGACTTGTGCAAAGCACACAGCTTTGTACAAATGGCCTCAACCAAGCGGCTGGTGCTGGGCCATTGTGCTGGTCCCCCGGGATGTCCAATCAGACACCGTTTTACACTCTCCACACCCGGTGTGACTCCGGACCGCTTCGGTGCCTTAAAGCGTCCATGTGTGAGCTGAGGCTGATGTCGAGGCTGATAGTTGACCCGCTGTTTGTCTGTGTCATGGAGAGCTGTCCACAGCTGGATGGCCTCTGTCACCTGTAGGTCAGTGAGGTAAAGAGCCTCACGAAGACCAACCAGGTAACCAGCCAGATCCTGGACCTTGTCCCACCCAGCAATGCCATCAGGCCCAATGACTGCTCCCTAGTAAATTCAGATTATTGTTAATATATGTAAAATAAAACGAGATTGAAATTAAATAAATCCCTTAAAGTGTCTTACCTGAGCCTCATCAGAGAGACTGCTTCCAGTGTCAGATGGCTGTGACAACACTGAAGGGGCATGGGCAAGTTGCTGTCCTTCTCTAGATGTGGATGGCTCAGCCATTGACACGTCAGCCATTGATATTTCAGCTAGTGATGCTGGGGACTGAGGCTGAGGCAAAGACGGGGGGCTCTCGTACAGCACTGGAACTGTGATGTCCTCCATGATCTCTTCCTCAAACCCCTCATCTTCCAGGTCTTGGTCATCAATTTCCTCCACCAGCCTGTCTTCATCCTCTGGGTTCTGGAGCACTGGAGTCAGCGTTTTGCCGGTCTGGCTGTAAAGATACTCTATTCCGAGTAATTCTCCTATAAGAATGAAATGGAAAAATATTTTCTTAATATTTAGCACATTTAAGGCTAAATACATAACTTAGTAGAGTATTACAAAATAACAAATTAATGATTGTCTTGCCTGTATATGCTCCAGGAGGACGATAGCGTCCATCCCAGGGCTTCCCAAAGACGGTCTGGCTTAGCTGGTCCACAGCCTCTTTCATGGCACTGCCATATGACCGGATGGAGGACGATCCTTTTATGGCATCTTCCATCCGATCATCATTCCAACGCATCAAGCCCTCAAGGAGATAGGCCTGAAAATGTGCATCACTGGCACTGGTTCCTAAAAGTTAAATAAATAAAAAGAGTTTTATATGTCACATTTGTACAAGATATTTACTACACATGAGGTGCTATGAAGTTACTGGTTACATGTAATAGAGTTATGTAATTACATGCAAAAATTAGTTAAAAGTGACTTGTGAGGCAAGACAGATTTGTCAATGCTTCATCAGAAAAGAACTGTAATATTAAAGTAAAGTGTGACATTTATTAATGTGACATTACTCTAACGTAATGGAAGCAGTTACAGTGCTTTTATTTTTTACAGAAAAATGACTAATCTATATGTATGTGATACCTGGAATAAAACGGTTCAGGTGGAGGTGGAATGACTCCAAGGAGGTAGAGCCTCGAGCACACCTGTAGCAGCACAGCTCCACACCGCCTTTCTTCAGTGTCCCTTTCTTTATGTAGAGTGGAAAGTGCTCTGGGTCTTGGATACACCGTACATGCTTCCGCTGTTCTTTCCATATCTGCTGGATCCGTTCATGGTTCAGAAGAGGAACTCCCAGAGTATCCTTCCCGTCCGCACTGTCAAACTGATCAATCAGTGACCCAATCAATACGGTGGTCTCCTCCTCCCCCCTGGTCCTCCTCCGGCAGTGCAGTGCCAGCTCCCTCCGGTTAATGCGAGCACTGACTGCCTTTTCTGAGATGTAGCCAGTCTTCTTTTCTGCCAGCTCACCCTCCTTAGCACGGCGAAGAGCAGCCACATCCTCTGGATCCCACTGGAATATGCACATGGATAGACGTGCCATGAAGATCCCGTAGAGAGGATGAGCCTCTGTCGTGACACCTGCAGCAAACCGCCGCATAAAGTGCCAGATGTCCAGGCGCACCTCAAGCTCATCCCACTCCGAAAACATGGCCTTCACCTGAGACTGGCCGTGCTGACTGCAGCAATCTCTGTCCACGTACATCACCTTTGGGGATGCCTCTCCTGCCTCTCGGTAGCGTTTCATCAGGCCAGCTGCCATGGGGTCCAGTGCATGTCCCTCGGCGGCTGTTAGGACAGAGACAAGGACTTGGCCGTGTTCGTTACCAACATTTGTGCACCAGGCAGCTGTTCCTGAAGCAGCACCAGCAAGTTTTTTTGTGACCTATTGAAGAAAAAAAGGATATTTTTTATTAAACAAAACAAAAATAACTGTTCATTATGTACACACACATATCAATATCTGGACAATTTCTGGATATAAACAGGGCTCTGATACCTTTTTTGTGGAGTCCATCTTGAGAACACAGCCAAATACGGATGTTATTTTGGCCTTGACCTCGTCCAGTCGCCCCAGAACATCCCTGGCGTACACAGCTAACAGCCACTTAGGTTTAGGTAGGGCAGGTAAAAGGGGAGGCTCAGCAAACACAGGAGGCTGTACAAGGGAGGACCTTGTGAATGGTTCACAGGCAGTCAGGTACTGCAGGACACGCTGTGTCCATGCCTCACTGTGTTGTTCCATCAGCTTCTTGTAGAGCTGAGTCACACTGTTGCCCAGTGTCCTCTCCCTCATCATCCTCACCACCCGGTTGTCACATGAGTATCTAAGGAAACAACAGTATAATTATGCAAATGCAAACGCAAATAAAAGCGCCTAATAATGAATGATTGTCATTATGAATTACCTGTATGTCAGCAAAGCTGGAAACTGACTGCGGTGGCCCATATCCAGCTGTCCTAAGGCGAACGCAGACAAGAGGAAACAACCACATCTTTTGCGGCATCCATAAGAAAATGGGCCGACAGAAGAAGAGGTCAGGTGAGGCGGGTGGCTGGGTGTTTATTAAGGGTGGCTGAGGAGGATACCACCAAAGCTTCAGCTGGGACACTATTTCTGGCTTTCCAGTTCGCACGTTGGCTTTAAACAGTGTGTTACGGATCCACTCATGCTGGAAAGGTGGAAGATGATCTTTCCAGTGACTAGGAAGCTCAGCTGGTGGCTGATGATGAGGAAGAGCTGGTGTCTGTGCTGTTTCTGCTGATGGAGACGGACCGGCACAGGCCTCTGAGTGAACAGTAACATAAACAATTTAAGGATGACTGTTTAATTGGATAGGAATATGTCATTAATGCAGCCCACAAACAGCCGACAAAACAGTAATTTTAATAATAATTAGTATTAATAATAATTATGATTATATTTAGGAATAACAGTGAATAAAAATGGTATTAGTGTCATGAAGCAAAGAACACAGTGTACACTTTATTGATTTATAGAAAATGGAATCAATATAGCTCTTTGAGAATGAGGATTAGATGGAATGGGGTAAGGAAAATGAGTTCAGTGATGAATTCAGTAAAAAAAGTAATGATGCCCACAGACTTGAAGCATGCACACAGACACAATAAGAAAAACTGTTCATCTAATCATTAGAACAATGAATCTCCACCATCCAGTCTGCTCAGGGGGAGTGAATGAGAAGAGCAAGCGGTGTGAAAAAAATGATCCAGTGATTGTTTAGTGAAGATTAGTCAGATTGGAAACGCAAATAAATACACTGACACCTTTGAACACCTTTGAACCTTTGAACAAGGTTTGGAAGAAGTGCACTCAAAGAATGCCTCCCGCTTGAGCCATGATGTCACATAATTCTGTATTGTAAACAAAAAATGTATTTAAAAAATTATTTCTTTTCAAAAATAATGATTCTCAGAGGGTTTCCACAAAACATTCTTATACTGTTTGCATTTGTGTCACATGCCACACCTGTACTTAGCTGTGCTTCACATTGTGATGCAGCAAATACCAGCTCCTCATCATCATCTTCTGCAACGGGAATGGAAGTGCCTGGAGCAAAAATTTTAAAACTATTACTGTATTCAATACATGGAGACAAACATCTGTAAGATGTTGCTTACTTACCAGTAGCGAAAAGCTGCTTTCGGGCCAAATGTTTGGCTGAGGGTTCTGCTGCCAGAGGAGGTAAAGTGGACTGCAGGGATGGATCTGGAAAAAACAAGTGGACAAGTTTGCCATGACAATAAATTAATACATGTATAACTGTTGTAGGTAAAATTCTTTATTTACACTCCTACTCACAGGGTTTGACCGGTGACATAATTTTTTTTGCCAGCTGTGAAGGAGACAAATGTCTGCCACGCGCCAATAGCGCTTTCACAGTTGCGGTCTGCTGTACACCAGTTTGGATGGCTGCAGGTGGACGTGCCGGAGTACTGGAGGCTGCAGGTGGACGGGCCGGAGTACTGGAGGCTGCAGGTGGACGGGCCGGAGTACTGGAGGCTGCAGGTGGACGGGCCGGAGTACTGGAGGCTGCAGGTGGACGGGCCGGAGTACTGGAGGCTGCAGGTGGACGGGCAGGCTGATGTACACTGGTGCCCATTTCAGAAGCCCGTCTTTTCAGGACATACGCCTTGAAAATTGCCATGTTGGTGTTGGGCCTGGCATCTGCCTTAATCAGGTACCTGATGAGGGCTTTGGCCTCCTTGCTCTGGTCCTCATAAACATCCTTCATGGACCGCCCCTGAAAGTCACCAAACTCCACCATCATACAGCCCTGGTCTCCAGTTGCCCGGGCTTCTCCTTGCATTTCCTGCTTCTTCTTATACTTCTCCACTTCCACTGCCATCTCTCTAATATGAGAAGTGTACTGTAGGAACAGTTGTTTATTTTCTGACAGGGGGTTAGTTTGTGCTTTCTCACTGGAAATGCTGAGAACCAAATACACTGCATACCCCAGAGAGTTTTCCAGCAGCCATCTAAATCTCTGACCCTGGTACTTCCCAAACTGAAGTTTGCAGTGAGCCAGTACTAAAAACTGGTCACTGGGATCTCCACCATTTGTGCTGACAAAAGTACTCGCCTCTGCCAGCACCTCATCCTTTGATTTGGCCCTTCCAGACTCCACATTTTCAAGGCGCTTCGCCTCCGCTGATGGCGCCATGAGGAGACGGTTTGATGTTGCCGTTTGGCGGCGAAAAACGGGGTATGCGTACATTTTCTGAAATGAAAATCAGAAAGACACTATTTAGCAATATAGATACGGTACCTGTACTAAAACAGCTAAAAGATACCTGTACGTTAAGTGTGTTATGAAAACAAGCTACTCGTAAGCTATATTATTGGGGGAGGTTATACCATAAATAATATATTTTTGTTTAATCATTATGTTTAGTTATAGGGCCCAGAAACCATGACTTCGCACACAATAATATACACATAATTGTTGACAGCATTCCTCCCAGAACCAAGGGATATACTTTTTTCCTATATAGTGAACATTATATTGTTGTGAATTTCTCTGACCTCATACATGACACATTTTTAAGCCTGAATGTCCTGTAAAGAGCACATTCAGGGCTTTTCAGAGACCAAATGTTTGGAAGTTTCACAAATCAAAATATGATTTTCTGTTCCGAAACAAGACATTGATTTCATACATGTCCACTGTAGAGGACACCAGGAATTAAATCATGTTTATCAGGCATTTTGGGAAACACACGTCAATAGGGAAAGAAATTACATTTCAACAATCTTGTGAAATATTAAATATTATCATTCCCCAAGAATGTTGCCCCAAAAACACATGAATATGCAAAATACATACATTGTCCAAAATGGGAAAACCTGCTTATGGTACAAATTGTATATTTTTCTTATAAGTACAAATTGTAAATAGGGTGATGAACTTATTAATAAGAAAATATAACATAAAGGCGTATATGACAATTCATAATAATACGATCTTCAAATAGATTAAATTGAGAATCAATTGTATCCTGAAACCTAAAAAAATATATTGGTGATTTAAAACAAACAAACATGTTTTTGCCTATTCATGTTTTTTTTTAAATATGTATAACATAGTATTTAAAAGTATAACATAAATATGTATACTGGTGTATAACATAGTATAGTATAACATATATGAATTAAACGTTTTTTTAAGTTTTTGTATAAATGTTCTTGTGCTCAAAATAATGTAATGACACACAAAAAATACTAAATTAACAACAACAAAAAAATGGTTTAAGGAGGATATAGCTTAATTAGCGGTCGGCTAATTATGTTAACAGTAGTGATATGTTTTTAACTGTATTTATCATGGAAAAGTTGCAGGTTCATATGTACAGAAGAAAAAGTGTGCTATTACACGCTAGATATCTTTATTGGCATGTTTAATTGTCTAAAAATACACACTGTTTATAAATAAATAATGATCGATTATACAGTCGTGAAGAATAGCCTTACCTGTTGCGAAGATTGCAAAGATGACGATAATAATAGCGGTCGCCGATTGGTCAAAAGTTAGCCACAGGAGCAGAGCCAGGAGAGAAACGCGATTGGTCAAAAGTAAGCCAGAGGAGAGAAACGCGATTGGTCAAAAGTAAGCCAGAGGAGAGAAACGCGATTGGCCAAAAGTAAGCCCCAGGAGAGAACGCGATTGGTCAAAAGTAAGCCCCAGGAAAGAACGCGATTGGCTCCCGTGGGCTTACTTTGGGCTTACTTTGGCTCAACCGGCAGGATGCAGCAGGCGCAAGCGAGAGGAAGCGGGATCGATGCCTGCATTCTCCACGTGGTGTACCTCTTTTCAAAGGGGCACTCCCTAAATGAGCTTCTGAGGATCTTCACCGTCAAAAAGTTTTTTGTTTTTTTTTCGGACGAGGTCCCGCGCAAATTCCTGGCAAGAGCAGGACCCTCTCGGATTGCTGGATTCAGAGTCCAGAGTGCAAACCTCTCGCACCCAAAGCAAGAATCATACCCCTAGACCAACGAGCCAACACGACCGTCTTACCTGCTACTGCAAACATTTCCGTTTACATGCTGCGGTGGACCTCCCTTTTAGGCTCACTTCAATGGGACACTCCAGAAAAAGGCCCACGGAAGGCTTTCTCACGAGGTAGCGTGGCTGAGCCATTTAAGGCACTGTATTAAGGCTTCAGTCTCTTCGGGGGCGTGGGTTTGAATCCCACCGCTGCCAGAACAGGATCTTAAAAGGCATTCGTGGCTGCTATGCCAAAGCGAGAAGACTGGAAAAGTGACACTGCTTGCTCTCAGTCTCTTCCAAACCTGGCTGCTTTTTTTCCTTGACCAAACTCGTTGTTATCAGAGCCTGACGATGAAGGTAAGCACCCAACTTTTTCCCTATTTTTGAATTAAAAAATAGGCAAGAAATGGCCCACGAAAGGGTAGCGTGGCCGAGGGGTCTAAGGCTCTGGATTTAGGCTCCAGTCTCTTTGGAGGCTTGGGTTCAATCCCACCATTGCCAGCAGAGGTTTTAAAGAGGGCCAGACATCTTAAGTGTTCTTTGAAAAGACATATTAAAAGAAAAAGTTGGCCAAAATGGCCCACGGAAGCCTCTTTCACAAGGTAGCGTGGCCGAGCGGTCTAAGGCGCTGGATTAAGGCTCCAGTCTCTTCGGGGGCGTGGGTTCGAATCCCACTGCTGCCAAGACATCATTTTAGAAGGCACTCGTGGCTGATATGCCAAAGCGAAAAGACTGGAGAAGTGACACTGCTTGCTCACAGTCTCTTCCAAACCCTGCCGCATTTGCTTTCCTTGACCAAACTCGCAGGCTTCAGAGCCTGATGATGAAGGTCTGCACCCAACTTTTTCCCTGTTTATGAATTTAAAAATAGGCAAGAACGGTCCACGAAAGGGTAGCGTGGCCGAGGGGTCCAAGGCGCTGGATTTAGGCTCCAGTCTCTTTGGAGGCGTGGGTTCAAATCCCACCGCTGCCAAGACATCATTTTAAAAGGCACTCGTGGCTGCTATGCCAAACTGAAAAGACTGGAGAAGTGACACTGCTTGCTCACAGTCTCTTCCAAACCCTGCAGCATTTGCTTTCCTTGACCAAACTTGCAGGCTTCAGAGCCTGACGATGAAGGTCAGCACCCAACTTTTTCCCTGTTTATGAATTAAAAAATAGGCAAAACAGCCCACGAAAGGGTAGCGTGGCCGAGGGGTCTAAGGCGCTGGATTTAGTCTCCAGTCTCGTCGGAGGCGTGAGTTCGAATCCCACTGCTGCCAGCAGAGATTCTGAAGAGGGCCAGACGTCTTAAATGTTCTTTGAAAAAAGAGACGTTAAAAGAAAAAGTTGGTAAAAATAGCACACGGAACGCATTATCAAAAGGTAGCGTGGCCGAGCGGTCTAAGGCGCTGGATCAAGGCTCCAGTCTCTTCGGGGACGTGGGTTCGAATCAAACCTTCTGACTGTTCTTCTTCTGTCTGAGCCCCTCCCTAACTGTTCTTATCCACAATTTTGCCAGTAATATCCTGGTTGCCTTAGTCATGCTAAAGAGATTAAGAGCAAAGCCCAAAAATGGGCTCGTCCGGGATTTTGAACCCGGGATTTGACCTCTCGCACCCAAAGCGAGAATCATACCCCTAGACCAACGAGCCAACACGGAAGTCTGTCTTGCGGCTGACTGGGCGCAAACATTTCCATTTACATGCTGTGGTGGACCTCCCTTTTAGGCTCACTTCAATGGTACACTCCCCAGATGAGCTTTTGAGGATCACTGCTTTCGAAAAGTTTTTAGGTGTTTAGTCATTCTGCCAAGAAGCGTGACGGCAAAGAGAAAGTGAAGCCTTTGCTTTAAAATCCCATGTTTCCCAGATAGCGACTCGATTTTAGAGTGCCAGTTTCACCACCACAGTCAGGCTGAAGAGATTAAAAGCAAAGCCTAAGACCAAATAGGGAGGGTATGTGGAATCAGGTAGAGGGGAGGTGGCGTTTGGTGAATGGAGCCCCTCAACCAAAAACACTTGGACTAGGTTCCTCTGCCAAAACCCAGGATAGAACCAGGGACCTTTAGATCTTCAGTCTAACGATAGACCAACTGAGCTTTTTCGGCCAGACGTGCAAGTAGATTGTCCAGCAGAGATTTCTGGGAGATCGCACGTCACTTTCGAGATGAGCAGAGCTGATGGTCCCAGAGAGCAAAAACATGGGATCGAACCCGCAACCTTGGCATTATTACTACCACGCTCTAAACAACTGAGCTAACCGGCCCCGCCCTGACTGTTCTTGTCCACAATTTTGCCAGAAATATCTTGGTTGCCCTAGTAATTCTGAAGAAATTGAAAGCAAAGCCTAAGAACGGGCTCGTCCGGGATTTGAACCCGGGACCTCTCGCACCCGAAGCGAGAATCATACCCCTAGACCAACGAGCCAACAGACACGTCTCGCCTGCTGTTGCCTGCTTGAATTTTCTAATTTAATCTACAACTAAACGGAAGTAGAGCAAAGTTGTCGGAACAGAGGAAAACCGAACGGCATCACCTCCACACATGCTAGGGATCGTGCCACGCCATTTATTTTTTGAGAGCGATAGACACCTTCTATCTGCGTCTTTGAGGGGAATTAGCTCAAATGGTAGAGCGCTCGCTTAGCATGCGAGAGGAAGCGGGATCGATGCCTGCATTCTCCACGTGGTGTACCTCTTTTCAAAGGGGCACAGACACGGCCGCAATGGACCACACCGAACAGAGCCGTATTGGCCAGGCCTCATTGAACCACGAAGAACAGGCCACCTAGGGCCATACACAGAGCAGGCCTCCTTAGACCGCAAACTGGCCACATTGACCACATGGCCATGATAGACCACAGAGACAAGGCCGCCCGGCCACATGGCCTTGCTAGACCACAGAGACGAGGCCGCGATGAGCCACAACGGCCTCTAATGCCGCACATAGAACGAGGTAGACTGGACAAGGCCGCAAGGCCACACATAACGTTTTTTTTTTTTTTTTTTTTTTTTTTTTTAACAAGGCAGCAATGCCCCGATGCCGTTTGCCACGCAGACAACGGCCGCTTGACCACATAAAACTGCGCCCCTAAGGACCACTGGCCACTGGCCTTTTTTACATATAGGACAAGGCAACTTGTACCACAAGGCCACTAAAGACCACACAGAACAAGCCACTCAGACAACGGCCACTAGGCCACATTAAACCGCGCCCACTAGGGGCCACTGACCACTGGCCTTTTTTACATATAGGACCAGGCAACTTGTGCCACAAGGCCTTTAGACCCACACAGAGACGAGGCCCACTGGCCACAAGGCTGCTAAAGCCACATAGAAACAGAACCACTCATAGACAAGGCCTTAGGCCACATAGAACCAATGCCATAACTGGCCACAAGACCACGGGACAAGGCCACATTAGGCTACACGGTCACAGTAGACCACATTGAACATAGAATGAGGCCGCGAGAGCCTTAATATCGTAAGCCCACACTGAGACGATGTTAGACAGGGACACCGGCCGCTAGGCCACATAGAACCAAGACCATTAGGGCCACGAGATCATTAAGGCCACACATAGGACAAGGCAACATAGCCACGAGGCCTTGAGACCCACACAGAGACGAGGCCCGCAGGGCCACAGGCTGCTAATGCCACACGGATACAAGGCCAACGAGACACAGCCACTAGGCCACACAGAACCATGCCATAACAGGCCACAAGACCACGGGACAAGGCCACATTAGGCTACACGGTCACAGTAGACCACACAGAACATATATATATATATATATATATATATATATATATATATAATTTTTTTTTTTTTTTTTTTAATCGCATAAAACGAGATCACAAACGGCTACAAAGCCACATAAAGACAAGGCCACATTAAGACAAGGCCACTAGGCCACAGATAGACAATGACTTATGACCTTGAATACAGCTGATTAAAAAGACTGATATGAGATCAGAATATGATTGCACCACCACCAGTAGTTGCGAAGGTTATTTACCTGAATCGTTTAGTGAAGCGCTTGCTGAGCTCCGAGGATGATTTTTGGATCCAGTCTAATGTATGACTCAAATGCAGAGGAAGACCATCTGCCCAGGACTTTGATGGCTGCAGTAGAAATGCCACGTTCGGCTGCTGTCGTAGCAGCCCCAATCAAGCGAATAAGCGAATAGGAGAAGCAGTGAAAAGACTTGGAAAATCAGGATTGAAGTATTTTGCGTAAAATTGGACGCCTGCAAGTAATCTACGGATGGATGAAATTTTTAAATGGCAATTTTCAAATTTGAAAACAAGAAAGGAGCAGACGGTGGTAATCAAGATGGGAAAAAGAGGAATCTGAAAGGAAAAACAAAACATTAAAAAAGAAGACCAAGCAGAAGTGTAAGCTTTGAAAGTGGAGGGGGCTGTTCCTTTAGACATATAGCGTCTGGCTGAATTAAGCAAATCATCTAATTTAACATTGTTGCTGATAATGGAGGGCAAGGGGTTGGATCCGTATCGGCTGAGGGGCAAAGCCGTCTGAAAGTCTGGAAACGAAAGCGAGAGAGGGCGTCAGCAATGACATTGGAATGCCCGGGTATGTGAGCAGCCTTTATAATGAAGTTGTACGTCACTGATTGCCAGATTAAGCGTCTCACGAAAGGCATGATCGAGAGGCAAGAAGATCTACCTTTATTAATGATGGCAACGGTGGCTTCATTATCACAAAACATTGTGATCCGTTTCCTCGGCCACGCGGAGCCCCAAATTATGCTAGCCACTACTAAAGGATAGATTTCGTAAAGCGCGGAGGAAACGTGACTTGATTCTGGAGTAACCTTAGGAAAATCGATTGGCCATTCCTCCGCAAACCACTGCCCTTGAAAGAAACCCCCGAAACCGATTGAGGGAGCGGCGTCAGTAAATAAAGAAAGTTCTGCGGATGATTCGAAAGCGTCATTGTAGAAAAAGGAAATGCCGTTCCAATCATTTAACAAGCGAGTCCAGAATTAGACAAGCATCCTTCATCCAAATGAAGCGAATCGCTTAATTCTTGCACGGAGTTAGCCAACGTGAGCAGCCGAGAGATAAAAGCCCTTCCTTGTGGAATGATACTCATGGCAAAATTTAGGTGACCGAGCAAAGAAAGCATATCACGTTTCGAAACGACGCGTAGGGAAGAAAAGGATTCCAGAAATTGTCTGATCCTTAAAAGTTTTTCGTGAGGGAGAGAAGCTTGCATTTTGAAGGTATCGAGAGATATGCCTAGAAATTCTAACGAAGTTGAGGGTCCTAGCGTCTTTTCAGCGGAGAGGGGAACGCCAACATCACTAAAAACTTGTTTAAGTATGTCGAGAACGGAAGATTGAGAAGAAGGAAAATCGATCAATAAAAAATCGTCAAGTAAGTGCAACACGAAGGGAAGCTTACAGACATTCAGAAGAATCCAACACAGAGCCTCGGAGAGACTGTTAAAAATATGAGGACTACTTCTACATCCGAATGTGAGCCTTACAGCGAAGTAAAATTTTGAATCCCATTTGACTCCAAAAAGAGGCCAATCGGAGGGATGAATTGGCATAGTTTTGAAAGCGTCTGTTATGTCGGCTTTAGCTAACCAAGCGCCTTGACCAGCTAATTTGATTAACTGAATGGCGTTGTCGACCGAAGCATAATGAAGGGAAAATGGGGTCAAAGGAATACATTCGTTAACGCTTGTTATCCTATTGGAATGAGGGGAAGACATGTCAAAAATGAGAATATTTTTGAGAAATATTCCCCGAATATTTACGTGTTGCGACGCCGATGGAATTAACACGGAAGGGAGAGAAAGGAGGAGAAGCGAAAGGGCCAATGACATACCCTTTATTGACCTCTTTCTCTAGTAGTGCTGAAACCACGTCGGGTTCGTTTCTAGCAGATAGCAAATTTTTTGCAACAAAAGAGGCAGTAAGATGGGAAAGGATCCCCACCCGAAACCCTTGGGACAAACCGGTGATTAGATAATCTACAAAAGACGGATCAGGGTGAGAAAAAAGGTAGCTTGAAAGATTTGATATATTAATGGGAGTAGATGGGTGACTATTCAGAATTTTTTCTGAATTTGGGCTTTCCCCCGGTTGGGTGGTTTGTACCGGCGTGGACAAACAGATTTCGGGTGCGGATCCTTGCAGAGACTACAAACATGAGCAAATTTACAATTAGAATAAGAACAGACAGATTCATTGAATGAGGCACAAATAGGAACACCGTTAAATTCCGCAACGCGGCGACCTCTGTTGTTTGAAGGAAGTCTTACGTTTTCAGCACCACGGCCAGCGAACGAGACTTGACTTGCGAAAGCTTTAGGGCAAAACGAAGCCGTGTGTCCGTGAGCGCTGCAAATGGCACAAGCCAGGCTTTTTTGGCCTCCGAAATGACGAACGAGTAGTTCCGTGTCTGTAATTGCCCAGTCTAATCTTGAATTATAGATATTGATGAAGGAAGCAGCTTCAGCAGAAAATGATTTGTGGTATTCGTAGAATAACGTGCCTCCATATCTTTGACTGAAGTCCGCCATCATAGCTAAATAAAGATCTAGCTCTTCTCTTCTCTCTGGATAGACTTGGCACAAAATGTCTCGGTAAATGCTAAAAGCAATAACAAATTCACCAAACGAGAGATTGCGTTGTAACCGAGGATCGGAGGTTTTAAGAAGGACTGCCACGTCACCACAGTCTACCATTTTCCTGTCTGCGGCAGGCGAGGGAAGCAATAACGTAGTCAAGTTAATGTCCTTACCTTGGATGATGTTTGATCTTAAATGAGAGGAGACAGTTGCTGCGGCAGGAGAAACAAAACGCCTACCGAAGGCTTCCGCTGGAGCTGCTGTGGAGAGATTGAAATTTGAAGTTGCCGGTGGAGCAGAAACCTCTTGAAATGGCGACTGAATCGCGAGGAGAGAAGCAGCCGGGTTTGCTGATGTTGAAGGCACGTCCGAGTGGTTTGATAATCCGAAAGTAGGAAGATTCGATTGCGGAACTGCTGAGGAGTTTGAAGCTGGATCAGCGCGGATGTTTGGGTTGGCAAAGGTATGTTCAAGGGATGACATTTTGGATTCCAGTCCTTTGACAGTCTTGGCAAGGCTTTCAACTGCAGATATGAGATGATAGTTCGTGTCTGTAGGAATGACGATCTGTGGGGAAGTTGACGCCTGAGCAGGTAACGATATCCTTTTGGCTGGTTGAGGTGAAGATGTCTTAGCAGTTCTTTTCCTGCCAGTTGGTTTTGGCTGAACAGCTGAGGTGGAAGCTTTTGGGGTCGAAGAAGGGGAGACTGGAGGATTACCCAAAGTATTTTGGGCTAAAAGAAGCAATTCTTCCCTTGACAGATTTTGACTTATAGGTATGCCAGCCTCCTCGAAGGTTTTGATCAAGCTCTCGGAAGACCACTGTGCCCAAGGAGAAGCACGGCACTGAATACGAGAGCTGCGGCGTGCAGCTGGAGGAGACAGCGGGACGAAATCATCGTCGGAATCTGAGTTGTCGCAAACGAGATGCGAGTTCTGAGACATTTTTGGTCGGCAACTGACGTAAGCAATCAGATGAAAGCGTCGGCATCTGCGAACTCAAACATGTGTAAGTACCGGTCTTTTATACCGCAAGCATTAAACGCGATTGGATAGATGAGAAGGTAGTTAGTGACGCAACGATTGAGTCTTCCTGGCAGAACTTAACGCTAAAGCTTCCATTTTTGATACAGCTCAAGTGAGAACCTCCATGAGCTCTTCGCTTTCAGGAGTGTGAGGTGGCAAGTCCTCCACATACAGTATCCCTCATAAATAATGCTATTTTCATCTCCTCAGTTTTTATGACTAACATTAGATAGTTGCAGTTGCAGAGATAAAGCAGAGCCCTTCTCTAACCCCACTGAAAGATCCATTTGCGATCCCCAAGATAAGCGTCACCGCTCAGCCTTGGCAGAAGCAGGACTCGAACTGCGTGGAGCGTGCACCGAGCACTCTCTTCAAAGAGCACTCGGCGGGAGCGGAGTGTCCATAAAGGCAGACGCTCGCAATGCTCGCAGCCAGCCCCCTCGAGAGCTGACTGGGCATGCTGCACACCCAAAGAAACAACACAAAGAATGTGTGTATCCCCACCCATTAGATAGCGCGAGCAGGGAGGAACACACTTCTTAAATGCTGTTCGCTTGCCATAGTCTCTCATACAAAATTGTTTGTGTGGTGTAAATGTGATAACTCCTGCCTAGCCTAACTCCTGCCTAGCCTAACACAGACACACATAGCGCGACTGAAGGCACAGAAGCTGATGGGTGCTGATAGATTTTTGGGGTGCTTTATAGTTTCCTGGTCGATGACGTCACCCGTCTACGTTTCGTCTCTCCATTGGGCTGATTTCATACGTGCTTCATGACGCACAATGCGGGGGCGTTCTGGTACAATATGGCTGCCGTCGCATCATCCAGGTGGATGCTGCACATTGGTAGCCTGGATGCCAGCCCGAACTCCGCCCACAACATTTTTTGGACGGGAAGTTCGGTCTGGACTCGATCCATTGAGGAGTAATTATGATCGGTTCAGAAATCATCGGGCCAATCAAATTGCCAGGGCGGGCTTTATACGATGATTGACAGGTGATCTTCAGTAACGTAATCCTCATGTCGTCAAAGAGCGCTTGTCATAGATGAGTGCAGCTGGAGAATTGAGATATATAGATTCCGCTGTCGCGTCTTTTGTAAAATAAATCGACAGCGCATTCATTTTAATAGACAAACAGAGAACTGCAATCAAGGCATTTATCGATCGGAAATATATTTTTGGCGTCCTTCCTACATGATTCGGGAAAAGTGTAACTTATCAGCTGGCTCTGACGGTCGCTAAGAAGACGGGATGTAATGAAAAGCCTGTGGTCGTTGTGGTTTCTCATTTGGTGGCACTCATGGAGAAGTAAGTAAAATAAATAACACTCTTTATTTAACTTCTAAAATAAATAAAGTAGGCTACGTTCTGTATTTGAAAACTGCGCTATGCAAAGGAGTTGACTTATGCGTTGCTCTGATTGGTTGTAGGTCTACCGACTATCCAATTGAGTGCAGAGGTTTTTTTTTCCTGGTTCAGTTACGACACGCCTCATAATAAAAGCCCAATGAGACTTCACTTCCTGCTCAGCTACCGTTCGGACGCTCTTGCTTACTGCTCCGTGCTTTGCTCTATCGCTTTTATATTTTTTATATATTTTATCTCCTTTTCACCTAATTTTAACCTCAGCAAATCAGCACAGTGCTCAAACGCTTGGATTACTTAAAAGTACTTCACATTTTTATTCAACCAGCCTCTCACTGCTTACATTCTGGGGAAGAGAAAACACAACTCCCTACATTCTTAAGGATAAGAAAATGCCTCTTCGGGAATCTACTTGCTGCTCGAACTGCCACAGACTTTTACAAAGGATTGCAGTTCTTGAAACAAAGTTAAATGCGGGAATGACAAACCAGACGGAACGCACAACAGATCTTCGTCATGGACGCCTTCAGCACACAGCCGGTGAGTCCAATGAATCTAGTGCTCCTCAACAGGCTATACTGAATGTAGAGAAACTCGATGGCACAAACAGGGAGCGAGACCTAAAGGCACTCGAGACATCAGATCACGAGTACCACATAATTCAGCAGTAGCATCATCTACCCCAAATACGAATCTGACAAGGATTGCAAATACTGGTCTCCTACCACCGCCTATACATCTTGAGAACAGATTTGTAGTATTAATGAATGAGGAATCCCTGAATTTGACAAATGTGATTGAACACAGACTGAGTCAGCCTGTAGCTAACACTGATGCTAACCGGCGCTCAAGGTCGAGCAGACAGCGGCACTCAGCTTAGAGCACAGCGGGGCCCAGGACTCTGATAGTGGGCGACTCCATAATCAGAAACATCAGTAGCAGGGATACAACTACATGCTGCCTTCCACAAGCAACAACTTCTGATGTAAACAGGGAACTTCAGAACATTCTGGTGAGATATAAGACTGCAAATCGACTCATCATTCATGTGGGGAAAAATGATATTCATAAAGAGCAGTCGGAACTCCTTAAGAAGGATTTCAATTAACTTTTTGAAACACTTAAAAGACTAAAAATTGAAACATTCATCAGTGGACCACTCCCAGCAAGAGGAACAAACAGGTTTTCACGGCTGCTTGGGCTCAACACATGGCTGCAAAAAACCTGCAACATAAAAGGAGTCAACTTCATTGACAACTTCAATCTTTTCTGGAGTCAGAGGCAACTGTTTCAACGGGATGGCCTTCACCCAAACAAACTTGGTTCAAGAGTGCTAAAGGACAATATCTACTTCTCCCTCCATCATCCTTCTGCAGTGTGTGCAAATCCATTCAACCTGAATGGCACACACACATCTGGATACAGTTTGAATGACCACAGGACTTCACTTCAGCACCTCAATGGACTTATTGCTGAGACATCACACAAGGACATTGATAACACCACTCAGCCACAACAACCTCTGCTCACGGATACAATCTCAGCAGAGCCCTGCCCACAGAGCTCACCACAGACAGACTGTGACTTATCAAAACTGCTCCAAGATTCAGCACCCAAGGATGACTTTCTGGAAAACAGCGAGGGAAACCAAGACAGCATTTTACAGCCTCCGATAACACCAGAGCAACAGGCCCTCTCTCCTGACACGTTATCCATCTCTCCAGCATCTCCACTTCTGTGCTTCTCAGAGAAAATGGAACAACTGGTGTCTGCTGGAACCAAACTGTCCCACTCTTTTGCTGCAAGCCCCCAGATACCAACCAAAAAACGGCAGGCCCCACAACCACCAAAGCCTGCGGGCCCAGCTCCCCCTCTCCCTCCTCGGAGAGCCCTTCGGCCTCTGCCACAGCGCCAAGGCCCATACCCTCCCCCATCGGCTCGAGGTGTACCAAAAACAACTGATACCAGCTCTAATTGAAATGAGGGGGGTACCCGCTATGAAAACAATAACTTTATCAAATGTTTACAGATTAAGCGGGAACCCAGTGTGCCTGAATCTTGCTCTTTTGCTGTTCAATTACATGATAGAAAAACTAAGGTCAACAGCCACACAGCAAACCTATCTAATCTGGTGTCTATTCCACGCCAAACCAAGACTGCCGTGGGGACAAAAAGTAAGACTATAGACCCCTTCAATGTTTGTACACATCGGAATCCTCTGTTGGGTGCGCGCGCAGCATGGGGTCAGAAAAATGGCACGGCTAATAGACCGGCATGATATTGTGTCAAGTTATGCACTGTCTTTACCACCACAGGAACGGGAACGTTACCATAACAAACTTGTTTTAGTTAATGGCGATTGTCTCCCTGATCCCGAGCTCATAACAGAATGGGTAGACAACGTCAGTAAGTGGCCAGATATTCACTGGCCCGCCATATAACTTACAGCTATCTGGTGGACAAGCCGAGTGTTTACACACGTGAAAAACTCAAAGCCTACAAATCGCTGGAAGCGTATAATTACGTGCGGCTAATTAACGATTCCAACAGCTGGCTAGCGGAGCATGACATTAACAAACTATTAACCTGCATGGTTTAACGTTATAGTCTATGGTACAGAAAATTCATGCAGTCTTTTGTTTCGAGTTTAATCTAAATTTAATAGAAAGGGATGATGAAGGATGATTTTAACTTACCTGATATGAAGTGAGCGCAACAAACACGAGCCTCTTTGATCATCGCATTGTCCCAGTCTGCCCGTTTAATGGCTTGCAGCCACAGATGTCGTCTATTTTTTATTTTTTTTTGAAAAGGATGAGATCCAAATTTTGACTTTGCAACTAGTGCGATTTGCACAACCCACGACGCAACAAGTAGCCATGTTGACGAGAAATTCTCTGGTTGCTGGTTTAAATGAACTTTTCTGACCCCGACATGCACACTGCGCACCACAAATTTTTCTGTGACGTCAACCGTGAAGGGGTCTATTAATGGCGCTTTTCCACTACACAGTACCGGCTCAACTCGGCTCGCCTCGCCTCGGCTCGCCTCGCCTCGGCTCGCTTTTGGCTCCGTTTTCCATTGCAGATAGTACCGCCACAAATAGTACCCGGTCGTCATAGCGACGCCGCAGTAAACTGCCGTGACGTAATCTAATACGCGACACATATCCGCGCTACCCACACACACAGGACAATGGAGGAAATCGAGTGTATGCTGTTTTTGATCCTCGGGATGTGGCTGTTTCTCACAGCAAGAAGACAAACGTTGTTTCATGAGAGGCTGAGGGCAGCAAAACGAAACACTGCTGAAAAAACGAGACGAATCCGGTTGGCGCGTGCAAGATGACGCAGTGAATAGTGACGATTCTCTCTGACCAATCGGCAGTCGGCATTGTTTTACGTCACATTTTAGTATCGCCTCAGCTCGCTTAGAACCTCGCCGGAGGTGGTACGAAAAAAAGTACCCGAAAGCAGGTACAGGTACAACTTTTACACAGTGGAAAACCAAACAAAGGCGAGTCGAGTCGAGCCGAGCCGAGCCGAGGCGAGCTGGTTCTGTGTAGTGGAAAAGCGCCATAAGTTAGCACTTTTAAACATCCGCTCACTTAAAAATAAATCACTTCAGAGGAAAATTTTACTGCTCAAAGCTTGCTTTTCTATAGCTCAGGAGACAAATTTGAGATTCTCATCTAAGCCTTATTTTAATCTCTATTTTGTCTAAAATGTTTCTCATATGTTTCTCCTAAAATTCACTAGGAGCAATAGGTGAGACAGGAATATTTTACTGCTCAGAGCTTGCTTTTAGGAGACAAATTTGAGATTCTCATCTAAGCCTCATTTTAATCTCTATTTTGTCTAAAATGTTTCTCATATGTTTCTCCTAAAATTCACTAGGTGAGACAGAATAATCAGAGGGAGTCATATCTGAGACTAAAAGGAGATGCCTTGCTAATCTCAATTCAGTGTTTTTAATGACTCATTTATGTCTCCTTTGAAAAAGAAAAAGAGCACTACTGGAGCTACTATGGAGCAATACCCAAGTCTCTCGAACACTTTCCTTCTCATGCACACAAACACAAGCACACACATGAATTACTAATTCAATCAAGACCTTTTCCTCCTACCAGACTAGATTCACCATTCTAAACAACACTGATCATCCACTTCAGAACATCTTGATGGACCAAAAAAACAATTGACAGTAATGCTACTCTCTCCTCACTGAAGGACAGACAGAAGATCTATCTACAGCCATCAGGCTTTAAAAATCTATAGCAAATGGCAGATTAGCTGATAATAAAGAAATAAAGACATTTGAATCTGAATCTTTATTCAAATCAAATTAACATTAACAAAATTAAAGACAGCAAAAACTGTATAAACATGGTCATTACAAAACTAAAGTGCTTTTTTTGTCATTGTAAAACACGGTAACAACTTTAAAGGGGGGGGGGTTGACTGCTTTTTTTCTTTGCATGATTGTGTTTATGGGGTGCAATATAACATATATTCATGGTTTTTCTTTTTTAAAAAGTCTTATTTTTCATAAACTTCACCTTTATTGTCATCCGCGTTCTCCTCTGTCCCCTGAACGAGCGCTTTACTTCCTGATTCTATGAAAACACTTCCTCAGAAACACGTCGTGGGCTCAGATTGGTTAGTTTGGGCCGGTGTGTTGTGATTGGCTAAACTGTCGCTCACTTTGTCCGAAAGGTTAACGCCCATTACCTTTACGGGCGAAACGGGCATGCGAAAGGTGGATACCATAGACATAGACGGTGGCTACACGTAAATAATGATGTCGAGACTGCAGTATCAGTGAGGCAGAATCAGACCGATAAAGCCGCGATGAAGAAAGTCAAGCAGAACCTCACCACACACAGTTTATACTAAACGTTTCTGAATGATAATTTTCCACATTTTTTAACCATATACACGTTTGTTTTACACAATAGCATCTGACTGGCAACGATAGCAACTGACTGGCTACTAATGTTAAGCACAAACAGCGTTGGCAAGTTTACGTTCTTGATCAAATCGAAAATAACGTCCTAAAGCATATATACATGAAAAATACATTTAAAACATTAGTACTTATACAAAATTCAGGTCCATAATGTTTGTACGCGTTTGTCGTAGACACAAAATACTAGCATAACTAGTAGCCTAGTGGCTGTAAAGCCAGCGCTGGCATTTGAAAAAATAAAAAAAAATAAAACACAGGCTAACGTTACGTCTGGAATTATACATTTAAAATGATTAAGTCTTAGCCTACTTACAGGTTGTGGCCCAACAACTGCTGCCTCTGGTTTTAAAGTCGGATCTGCTTCATTGTTTATTAACAGTTTCTTGCTGCATTGAACTCGTGGAGATTCTGGAAGCTGTCTTCCGTAAAATGCGCAGCACAGAGAGCTAGATTACTATCGTCACTTTCAGGAACATAATCAAACATAAATTGTATCCATTGTTGATGAAGTATAGCATCCGTGGGAAGCTTGAAACACAGAAGACCTGACAGCTGCGTGAACACAGCTCACTCGACGTGCTGCAGAAATATGCACATGCCATTTCCTGCATATTCCGAAGGGAGTGGTTGATGCAAATGTGCGGGTTAGTGACGTACCATAACCCGTTGTAGTCCCAATCGAGTCGTTTTTGTAGGCGTTTACACTTCCTGGTTTTTAAAAGACGATATCTCTGCTTACTTTGAACTTTCAGCGCTGCAACTTTGCAGATACTGTTAATGCACCATCAGCAACATTACACACTATTTAAAATGAAAAAAGTGAAATCGCAGTCAAACCCCCCCTTAACAATGTTTTGTGCTGTGGCAGGCCAGGTTTACAACAATTCACAACAATAAACTTGAGTCTCTGACGCCAAATATACATAATTTGAAAAGAAGGACTTTTTGTGAACATTGTCATTTCAACAAATGTCTCCGTGTGCCCCATCCGATATTTACAGTGTTGTGGCCCTGATGCGGCATTTGTTTATGAAGGCTTTTTTGACCTTACTTTTCTCAACCGGTGTCAAACCATCCAGTGTACTACAGCACATGATGTAAGCTGCAAGAATAAAATAAAAGAAAGCACAAATTACAGATTGCATTGTGTAACCGCAGTTACCAGTAACAGTATTAACAGTACAGTACTTTTTTCATCCTGATACGACAAAAAATCAATAGATCACACATAAGGAAATGCAGCAAAACTTTGAGGACAGTGAAACAATCATAACATTTAACGGTACCGCTTCCTTTTACAGTACAGTACTTACAGGATACTTAAAATGTACTTACCTAGAAAGTACTTGCTAATATAAGGTAAGTACATGGAACAGGGGTAGGTTTAGGGGTAGGTTCAGGGTTAGTACTAGTTATTACCCAGTAATTGTAGTTACTAAAATAAGTACATAGTATTTACATGGGTAACTGGACTGTAAAAGGAAGCGTTACCCATTTAACGTAGCTATATGATATATGGGTATATATGGCTTATTGGGTTCCCACTAGGGGTGTAACGATACACAAAACTGACGGTTCGGTTTTCCCAAGGTTTTGACATCTCGGTTCGGTTTAGAAAGCTAAAATAGCTTCTTTTTTTTAACAGTGGTTTAATGAAAAAAATGGTCTTTGTCTTTGAAATTCATTCAATTACAATTAAACGTTTCACAAGCATTAAAACAAAAATCTGCCTATGCTGTAAACTATATAGGGAGCCGCACATTACTATAACATTAAAGGTTGTAGCCTAGACTTTTAACCTAAATTCAGATGCTATTTATTTTTTAGATATAATAGTCAACACACAACACATTGTGTGAAAACATGTTAACTGAACACAAGGCAGTTTTTGCATTAATTTTTTGAAATATAATAATTTACACAGTTGTCATTTTCATGGAAGATATTTTAAACAAACATTAAATAATCAAGATATCATTAACAGGTTAAGTAAAATATAATATATAGGCTAACAAAGTGCATTTATTTAGAGCAAGAGTTAATTTATAGGAAACAAAGTTGTGGACACTGAATCACTTGCCTGTTGAGGTAAATATAATGCTAGTGACAAGCTATAATGTTTTATTGACGTCGACTGCTGAAACACTGATTGAACGGTTACACGAGTTATGATGCCTTTCAGTAAGTATACTGTATCTTTCAACATACCTCATCTTTTTCGGAGGGTTTCGCGCTCTTCTGGGCAGTTTTGTATCACTCATTCTGTAAAATAAACAAAAGTACAACACATTTAATTATTGGGGTCTAACTGCACGAAATCAATTTTTTCCAATCATACACAATTTATGTAACTTCAAGAATGTATAGATCCTCGCTGAATGTAGAAATATATATTTTTTTACATAAGATATTTATTGCAGAGAGCTAATTACCATGGCCTTCCTAGCAAGCAAGCCAACTACAAAATACGACCAGTTTCTTCAGTCAGAACCCGGATACACTCGCTAATGTAACGTTACCCAAATTCTGTTTAAAAAATAAAAATAAAAATGTTGCTTACCTTCTTTTGAGTCCTGCAACTGTTTTTTCCTCCATTCCGTCTGCCTGTCTGCAACTCACTCATACGTTAACTAACGCGCGCCTTAACCTCGTTGATAGAGAGCCTAAGTCCCTCCCCTTCCGGTCGACCACCATGGGACCTAACTTCGAAAAAATATTGAATGGGAGTCAATGGCAATGGGAGTCAATGGCAAGAGACAACAAATATTTTGATCGGGTTTGAATTGTGCCCTGAATTACACAT
The DNA here is from genome assembly GCA_038021265.1 of Cyprinella venusta. Classification (NCBI taxonomy): domain Eukaryota; kingdom Metazoa; phylum Chordata; class Actinopteri; order Cypriniformes; family Leuciscidae; genus Cyprinella; species Cyprinella venusta. The sequence continues at coordinate 13,160,074 of CM075885.1, forward strand.
ATGATGTTTGTCAATTTAAAAGATACATTTTAAAGTAAAGAAAGTCGCAGTTTGATGTAAAACCGTTGAGGTATAAGACTGTGAAAATACGTAATTACAAAGACTACAAACCCAAAAGGCGCACATTTTCTCTCAATGACTGAAGCTAACTTTACTGAGGCTGTCTGTCATTATTTCTACAGTCTTACGTTATAATCGTAACCTTACGCCGTCCTACCTGAGTGTTTTGTGCCAGACTGCACACACACGAGCAGCGGATCTCGTTTCTCTTCCCGGGAGATGTAGTTCACAGAGCGATTTTCACATAAAACTAAATGTTACTCTTCTGTTGTATGACAAACTGCGACGTTTTTGACTTTGAGAATCATCTTTTAAATTGACAAACATCATATGTGTAATTGAGGGCACAGTTCAGACGAAATAAAAAGATAAGTTGTCTTTCCCCATTGACTTCCATTCATATTTTTTCCGAAATAAGGTCCCATGAGCCGGAAGCGAAGGGGCGGGACTTAGGCTCTCTATTAAGCAGCGCCCCTCCACTGTGAATTAACCAATGACGGTGCAGCATTTTGTGACTGATGGCGCTCTTCTGCTGACGTAAGGTTCAAGGTTCACCGTGTTTTTGCGCCAACTGAAGCCCAAAAAAAGAAAACAAAGGTGGCGGTGCAGCATCTATAAGTAGTGAGTGGATACAGCGGCTGCGTTCCAAACCGCATACTCAATGAGTAGGTACTTAATTTCAATAAGTACTTACTCATCGAGCGCTAAAAGAGTAGGTACTTTATAGCCAAATCTCGTTGAGTATGAATGCGAACCGGTCATCTGCCATGTTGACGTTATCATGTGACCTACGACGCGTTATCTCAAGCGCAACACCATAAAATATATGAACGATACGTTTAATTCATCTATCGATAAATATCTTGATATTGATTAAACTTGCTCATTTTGTTGTGGTATTGTTGAAGAAACAGCTGCCCATTTATTTTGTGAATACATTTGGGTTGATTTAAGTTGTTATATTATAAACCCTAGGCTACTAATGTGACCAACAGTGTTATTCTTATAACGATATTTTTTTTAAGAAACCCCAAAATCGTCATCTCTTGATTATGTTGTTAATTTCTTTATTTTATACCCAAAAGTTTCTCCTTTAAGTTTTCCTTTTTCTTAATGAATTTACCTCGTTTCATCACTCAGACATATAGACCATTTCAAAAGATGTAAACAACACTGGCCCAGAAGCACTTCCTGTTTCAGTTTTTTAACACTACATAAAAGCTGGGATAAAATACAACCAACAGAACATTTAAAACTGAATCAAAAAGTTAAACAAACATCTTTAAGAAGTTTTCTTTACATGTGAAATAAAGAAAACAGTTACAAACTGAAACAGGAAGTGCTTCTGGACCAGTGTTGTTTACATCTTTTGAAATGGTCTATAACAACTTTTTTATGTATTATGAAGAACTATAATGAAGATATTTAGCCTTTTTTATTGTTCTTTTTTCCTGTGTATAAATATAATTTTATGTCATATTGTGAAGTACACAAACCAATGATCTTTATATTTTCTGTTTTGTCATTATGATTGTTACATAAACTATAGTATCTTTCCATGATCTTGCATGTAATAAGTTTAAATTATATGAGCGACAGGTGCACTAACACTTCATAACATCAGTAACTTGACAGCACATCCTAGAACAGTTTTCCTCTGCGTTTGTAATGTTTGCACAAAGGAGCCAGGCAGCTGCTCGAAGATCTCTTTTGGAGAAAACTAAACATCGCTGATCTCCGCGATGTTGATATTAACGTATCCTCGCTCGCGTGGCATCCTGGGATAGATGAGTATCATAGGTGCGTTCCATTCGACAGGGTCCCTATGCAATGTTCACTGCTCCCTACTCCCTGAACACGGTATATCAGTTGAAGTGGACTTCACTGACTTCCTGTGAAGTGATGTATCGATGTTCCCTTATTCCCTATGCAGTTTGCAGTGCCCTTTGAACTGAACATGTTTGTTCCCTTCGAATTGGAATCTCACTTAAAATGGCGAAATACCCTGTGAAGTCCACTTCGCAGTCCACTTACGGTCGAATGGAACGCAGCTCATGAGTACCCATGGAAAAGCACTCAAAAATCTGGGCGGAAGCAGTAAGTCATCCGGGAACTTCTCCCCTACTCTTTTTATGAAAACTGATGTTTCGAACGTACTGCTTCCTTCACGTACTGTTTTCGCCTACTATATAGTAGGAAAGTAGGCATATTGGAACGCACTTAAGTCCGAATCTCGCGACAATTATTACGTCACCCAGGTAATTCTCGCCTACTCTTTTGGATTCATTCATACTTTTTTGCTCGCCTACTCTTTTTCCCATACTAAATAGTATGGAAGTATGCGGTTTGGAATTCAGCCAGCGACTTTTTAATAATAGAATAAACTTTGTGTTTTCTTTTGTAATTTAAGGTTTTTGTGAGCTTTGTAAATGTACAGCACATTATCTTTTAGAACTTGATTTTTTATTTTTACATTTAAAAAATCAAGTTTTAATTTTTTATTTCTGTTAACTGACATTGTTCTTGTATGCCAGTTAGTGTCATATAATTTTATTTTCATTTACTACAATAACCTTATGAATCCCTTATGAAATGGTTAGTAAAATAAGTGATTGTCACATGCATTCTGTAACAGCTAACGTTAAATGTTACAACTGCGATCATTTTCATTATGATCATAATTTATTCAACTTTGTTAATCAATTTCTATTTAATAGGAAAGGTTGCATGCATGTGTGTATAATTATTCATTTAATGTAACCCTTTTCAGTCTGAATAAATGTAATATATTTTGTGCCCTTTTACTGACTATCTGTACCTTTTTTCCTGTCAACCACAGGTTATTTTCCCTGCAGCCCCCGACACCAGTCAATATTGTTCTTCTATAGAGGTTATACTGATACATTTGATAGTAGGGGGGTAAGTGTAACACTATTTAACACTGTGTATTGGACTGCACTGTCTATACCACCAATAGTTTATACTGTGATGCCATCTCAATTGTTTGGGCAAATCTATTGTCATACAAAAAGGTCACTTTGGGGCTAACATGAGAAGATGCATACATCTATACAACATTACATTTATTAATGATATGAGTTTTGGCAGTTAAACTTTGATACATCTGAAAAGTAGAAATTGTAATTTCTTTGCTCTTAAGGTACCAATAAATTACTGTTTTTATTATACAATGTGTTTTGTGTGGTTAATAAAATTATTTTAGTGAATTACATGCAGTGAAATATTTTAAATCATTTATAGAAAATAAAATAAAAGAAGACTGTCTTTGCAGCCTAAAATAAAAGATTTACAATTAATTTATTCATACAGTAATACATTATATTAAAAATATCATGTGGATTAATCATATGATATGAAACAACCAAGACAGTGATCCAAGTCTAAGAATTCAATGAGTACTTGTGGAAATCTCTTCCTTTGCTCTATGTGAGTTTAGCATGAGATGCATGAACTGAAGCTGGGATGAGAGTATATTGAGTTCATGGAGAGAACTCTCTGATTTCTCTGTCTGAGACCACAAAGAGACACAGAAGTTGAGAAACTCTGAGCATTATATTAGAGCTTGTTGAGATCTCTTCTGAAACTTAAAAGGAGACTAACTTGAGATTTAGTGCATCTTGTTGCTCCAGAGAAAAGCCTGAGACACAGGAGAAATAAACCTTTGTCTCAGCTTGGTGTCATATGGATCTCAAAGTTGTCTAGGAGAAATAATTGAAACATTTTGGAGATCTCTTTTCAGATTTTATTTTCCTAGTCAACGACTTAATAACCACATACAACCTGGATTTCATGTTTCTAACTGAAACTTGGCTAGAAGACAGCTGTAGTGCAACGGTCCTAAACGAAACATCCCCTCCTAACTTTACTTATATGAGTGTCTGCAGAGCGGGTAGGAGAGGTGGGGGTTTATCTGCTCTTTTTAAAGATGTCTATCAATGTAAGCAAATATCATTTGGTAATCACCCCTCTTTCGAATATCTGGGTATTGTTTTAAAAGGTGCTCCACGCATTTTACTTATCATTATTTACAGGCCTCCAAAATACTCTCCAGCCTTTGCTGAGGACTTTACAGAACTGTTATCAACAATTGCCTCTGAGTTTGACTGTTTTGCCATTGCTGGAGATTTTAACATTCACATAGATAACGCAGAAAACAATATGGCAAAAGAAATCAAAACTGTTTTAAAAACTTTTGATCTTACACAGCATGTTCATGGTCCCACACACAATCGTGGACACACTCTAGATTTACTTATCAGTACGGGTTTAAACATCTCATCGATTGTCATTAAGGATGTAGCACTGTCTGATCATTTCTGTATTTTCTTTGATATTCTAATCTATCCTGCCATTGAAGCTAGATCTGTGTCTGTCAAGAAGAGATGCTTAAATGAAAACACTGGTATGCTATTTATGAATGCTATATCGTTAAAACCAAGCATATCTGCCGACTCTGTTGATTTTCTCCTTGAATCTTTCAACTCAAAAGTTAAGAGTGTAATTGATGATATTGCTCCTGTAAAAGTCAGGAAAAATTGTGGTAGACAAAAAGCACCTTGGAGAAACTCAACAGCAGTGCAAAATATGAAAAGACAATGCAGAAGAGCAGAACGCATGTGGCGGAAGACAAAACTTGTAATCCATTATAACATCTACAAAGACAGCATCCATGCTTTCAATAGGGAACTAGGCAAAGCTAGACAGACTTTCTTCTCAAATATTATAAACAGCAATATAAACAACACACGCACTCTTTTTGCTACTGTAGAGAGACTGACGAACCCCCCAAGCCAGATTCCCATAGAAATGCTCTCAGAAAGGAAGTGCAGTGAGTTTGCTTCTTTCTTCTCTGAGAAATTCAATAATATCAGAAAGGTGATCAGCACATCCCTGAGCTGCCCTGGGATCAGGCAGATCAGACCACAACCTGAGAAAGTAGTCACTATGTCTGATTTCGAAGAAATTGATGGCACAATTTTGGTAGAAACCGTACATCACCTTAAAACATCTACATGCACGCTTGACACACTTCCCACATCTTTTTTCAAAAGTGTGTTAAACTGTTTAGAAGCAGATCTCCTAGAAGTGGTAAATGCCTCACTTCGCTCTGGGAGTTTTCCGAACTCCCTGAAAACTGCAGTTGTCAAGCCCCTCCTTAAAAAGAGCAATCTGGATAAGACCATCTTAAGTAATTATAGACCGATCTCAAATCTTCCGTTCATTGGCAAGATCATTGAAAAGGTTGTCTTCAATCAGCTGAACAAATTTTTAAGCTCAAATGGATACTTTGACAATTTTCAATCTGGTTTCCGATCGCATCACAGCACAGAGACAGCGCTCATAAAGATAATAAACGATATTCGCTTAAATACTGAAAAAAGCCAAATTATCCGTACGGGTACTACTCGACCTCAGTGCTGCATTTGACACTGTAGATCATGACATACTTCTTGACAGGTTGGAAAACTGGGTGGGGCTTTCTGGGATAGTCCTAAGATGGTTCAGGTCATACTTAGAAGGGAGAGGTTATTACGTGAGTATAGGAGAACATAAGTCTGAGTGGACATCCATGAACTGCGGAGTCCCTCAGGGCTCGATTCTTGCGCCACTCCTATTCAACCTGTATATGCTCCCAATGAGCCAAATAATGAGAAAGAACCAAATCGCTTACCACAGCTATGCAGACGACACACAGCTCTACTTAGCCCTATCGCCTAACGACTACAGCCCCATCGACTCCCTGTGCCAATGCATTGATGAAGCAAACAGTTGGATGTGTCAAAACTTTCTGCAGTTAAACAAAGACAAAACTGAAGTCATTGCGTTTGGAAACAAAGATGAAGTTCTCAAGGTGAATGCATACCTTGACGCTAGGGGGCTAACAACTAAAAACCAAGTCAGGAATCTTGGTGTGTCTCTAGAGTCAGACCTTAGTTTCAGTAGTCATGTCAAAGCAATTACTAAATCAGCATATTATCATCTGAAAAATATTTCAAGAATTAGATGCTTTGTTTCCAGTCAAGACTTAGAGAAACTTGTGCATGCTTTCATCACCAGCAGGGTGGATTACTGTAATGGCCTCCTCACTGGCCTTCCTAAAAAGACCATAAGACAGTTGCAGCTCATACAGAACGCTGCTGCCAGAATTCTGAGCAGGACCAGAAAATATGAACACATCACACCAGTCCTCAGGTCTCTACACTGGCTCCCAGTTAAATTTAGGATTGATTTTAAAGTATTATTACTGGTATATAAATCATTCAATGGGTTAGGACCTCAATATATTGCAGATATGCTCACTGAATATAAACCTAACAGATCACTCAGATCACTAGGATCACGTCAGCTAGAAATACCGAGGGTTCACTCTAAGCATGGAGAGTCTGCTTTTAGCTATTATGTCAGCCGCAGCTGGAACCAGCTTCCAGAAGAGATCAGGTGTGCTCCTACAGCAGTCATATTCAAATCCAGACTCAAAACACATCTGTTTAGCTATGCATTTACTGAATGAGCACTGTGCCACTGTTCGTCCGACTGTTTTTACTGTACTATTTTTGATTCTAAATTGTTTTAATTATTTACTGTATTTTATTTTTATGATTTTTCTTTTATTCTAAACTGTTTTAATTATTCTGATTTCTTTTGAATATTTTAAATTTCTTCCATGTAAAGCACTTTGAATTGCCACTCTGTATGAAATGTGCTATATAAATAAACTTGCCTTGCCTTGCCTTGCCTTGCCAATGGAGGAGTTTCAGAATCATTTTCTCTCTTGAAAATGAGTATAAGAAAAGTCAGGCTAGCACATTGGTGGTGGTTGAGGAGATTTCCCCCTCTATGTGAAGCGCTTTGAGTGTCCAGAAAGGCGCTATATAAATGTAATAAATTATTTTTAGTACAAATTATCTAAGCCTTTTCTGTAAAACCGAGCCATAGATTTCATTAAGCCCCCTAGCTGTGCAAAGCCTTGTGAAGTGACAGCCGGCGCACCACCATTGCGACAGCCGCCATTGCGATGGGCCCCTATTGGATAGATGTGGTCATTGCACTTTAATTCCTTAACTATGAGAAAAACTGTCTTTTGACTAACCACCAGATGGTAGTATTCTATCTCTAACAGATAGAGCAATGTCCAAAAACTGTTTAAATTTAATTATCATCATAATTTAAGTGTTTTTTCTTTAAAAATCATTTTTCATGTGCCAATTTATGGCCTACTTATGTAATTGTGCAGTAAATAGGTAGAAAACTTAAAAAATTCAAAAAAAAAAACAGCATAAATGATTAGTTGAGAAGTGAATTTAAAAATTATATATAGTTTTCCATATAAAAATTGTATATTTCCTTAAGCAATCACTCTTTAAAAGTCTGGGGTCAAAATGACCCCAAACACCTTAAGTGTTGTCCTTTTCTAACAGTGATTAAGGGCTAGGCTAGTTACCGCAGACCCTATCTATCTCCTATCTAATAACTCCTATCTAAAGTTGTAACTCCAGTCTAAAGTTGTCACAATAATAATCATTGGATCATTTATTTCAACTCTTGAAGTTTCCATATGACATCATCAAGCTTTGAATACCAAACAAAAATAACTTTTGGACAAAACAGCATATGGTACCATACTACACTCTAAACAATGCTGGGTTGTTTTAACCCAAATTTGGGTCAAATACGGACAAACCTAAATGTTAAAAAGGTTAAGTATGTAATTTAAACTTTTAGGCCAACTTCAACTTTCACTTTCAACTGTAATTTCTTAATTATATTTTTTTAACCCAACATTTGGGATTGTCCATATTTGACCCAAATTTGGACTGAAACAACCCAGCCTTTTTTAGAGTGTAGCATCTTTGGTGCCAGGAGTCTATTTTTAGTCATATTTATAATACAATATTAGACAGCAAAAGGAATGTATAACATCATTTAAAATTTTTCAGTAATCATTTGAAGTTATAACATTTACCTTTTAAATATGGACCACCCAACCCATACTAACCCTTATTAGTGTCCAGCAGATGAGTATCTGATTAGTTAGTCTCCTCTCGTTCATGGCTCTCTCAGGGAGGGGACATCTGGTTAAGTAAGGGTATTGATAATGGCAGTGACGCTTGGCTGCGTGTCTTATTAATCACTCCTGGCTGAAGAATGACCTTTTCCTGCAGGCAGTGCATGCTCCTAGATCTGTCCTCTGGCCTTCTGGGACAGACATTCTTTACCTCATGTTCACCTAATGTCATCTTCAGACTGCCAGAATTGCCAGAAAATTGCATTGAAATGTTGTGTCATAAATTACCAAAAATTAAAAAATGGCCAATGGCGGAAAAAGAGTTAAAGCCTAGATGTATCTTAAACTGCATAAAATCTATTCTTTAAAATAATGTTTGAAGATGTCATTATTTTGTAGTAGTTTCATCTGTATGTGCAAAAATGAAGAAAAAGTTCAGATTATAGAGATTTTTTATATTATTTACTTTTTTATTATTAATTGTCAATCTTTGGTCCAATAAATTATTATATTTTAATATATATCAAAAGCTGTCAAAAGTGCTTGATTCTTGACTAATGTGAGCTGTAGTACGGAACAGTCAAGAACCAAGCAATTGTAATCAGTCATTTTTGTTTTGTTTGAATGTTCCATTCTAGGAGCAGGCTTATCAGAGATATATATTATATAATAGAAACTTATCCAACGAACTGCATAACATTCTCAATTTCAGGTTAATGATTACGTGCTTATTGAAGATTTTTTTCCTGCTAGCCTAATTGGGCAAGTAGGTCAATATTCTTTCTTTTCTGCCAACATTTTGACCCCACCACAAAAGCTGTATATATTTTATTTTTATTGATAGGAATGTTTGTTTCTTTTAATTTAATGATACATGCAAATCATAAGCACTATTCTGCTTGTTGCAAGATTTTGGCATACTATGCAAAACATTTCTGATTGGGTCCTCATTTAAAATGTTCACATATATAGCTGAGCACATAAACAATATCAACAAACATAAGATTTAGTGCAAACATAGTAGCCTACTGCTCTGATAGGTCAAGAGTAGTTTCTTGCAAATTCTGGCAAATCCATTATGATGATTATTTCATACTTTTATAATGTAAAGAAGCTTGAGAATTAAACTTGTTTTAAGTAAAAAGCAAATAATTTGTACTGGTCAAACCATCCTGCTCCATCATCAGTTTCCTGGCTGCCATTTGGAGAACAGATTGCATTGGGATTTTTGACAGGACGCCACCATGGCAATACAGCTTTAGCAATTAACCTTGATGTCACTGTAATTACTAAGTCACTTTAGTCAAATGATTTAATTTCCCAAAAGGATGTTGAAACCAAATTATCCCTTCTCATTCTAAAGCAAGCCAATATGGAGGCTGGTAATTAGAGAGAGGAAGAAAAAGAGGGAGCAGTTTCCATATTACTGTCTTTCACAGCATGTTTTCCAGTAATCTGCCCCCTAGTGTGTAGTAAAGAAGAGTGATATAGACCAGAATATACTGATAAATCCACAGAGTGTTATCTATCTATTGAACTAAATTATAAATGTATTCCAAATGTATTTTCATAGAGCTTTTGTGTCAGGGTCCTGTCTGTTTTGTCTTTGTTTAATGTTTGTTTGTCTTGTGCCTGAGCACATGGCTTTGTCTTTATTTGTGTTGGCCATGAGCTCCTCTCATCCTACTTACTTGTTTCCTGTTTCCATGCTGCCTGGTTTCGTCCTTGGCTGCACTGAAAACATAGCTGACCTGTTGCCTCACTGTAAAAAAAAAAAAAAAAAAAAACGAAAAAAAAAACCCAGACAAATCTCTGACTAGTGTTGGGTCCGAGTCCACCTTTGTCGAGTCCGAGTTGAGTCCAAGTCCTTAACAATCGAGTCCGAATCCAAGTCAGAGTCCAAAGAAGGCCGAGTCGGACTTGAGTCCGAGTCCTTAACATCCGAGTCGAGTCCGGCCGAGTCCACAAAGATTTAAATGATTTGAAATTGACCTTTCACAAAGACCCGTCCCTCTTAGTTACTGTTGCTCTGTCCGACAAGCCATTCTGCTCTCACTCCAAATGTTCTCACAGTGAAAAATATATTTAGGAGCAAAGAGAAAAAGGTATTTGCAAGGTAATGCTCAAGAATGCAACACGATGCATTCAGAGCCAGGGGTACACTTTTGAGCAAGATGATGGTGATGTTTTAATTTTTATTATTTTGTTTTACATGCTAAAATCTTTTTTTTAGCTTCTGAAGGGCAGGACTAAATTGATTAATTTTTTAACAATTTATACCAATTTACATCCAGTTCCATCCTTAACGGATGCTTCCTTCTTGAACGTCACTAAATATTTGCTGGGTTTGTAATGATTGTGTATGAGTCCCTCACTTGTCACCAGTGCGAAAAGATGGAGCTTACTGTCACTGCTAGTAAGGAGTCAAATATGCAGAAGATGCTGGAAAAGCAAAACATGTTGTTTTGGAGGTGGAGGATTTCTCCTCATGAACAACCATTACAAAAAAACAAACAAACAAACAAACACAAAACAGCTATGGATCATTCAGGTAATGACACACAATATAATTAAAATCAAGTAATTTGTCTTGTATTTTGTCCTGTGGACTAGGCCATGAAACATCTATAATGTGAAAAAGCTTTTTAAGTGCAGTACTGAATACTAGAAACAATGTTTTTATGATCCTTCCTATTAATAAAAAAAAGAAAAAAAACAACATTTTGGAGATTCTTACAGGTTTATGTAAGCTTATGACTAAAGTGTAAATGTATCAAAAATCATACAATTATTAGTCGCCAAAATGTTGCTATGTTTATCACGTTCTCATGTTGCTATGGTTACTGTCAATCATCAGGACTAAAATTTAGCGGATTCACTCCCACATTTAAATGCATTTATCACTCTTTTTAATTTACACTGTGAATGTAACCACTGGTGCTCTAGAAGCACGAAAAACAAAATTATTATTTAGATTGTCACTAGCGTCAATTAAGTGTCAATTAAGGTATCACTTACCGCGTTCTGCACTCTCCCTAAAACTCGTCATAAACACTGAAGTTCCCTATCAGGGAACTTCGAGCTGCGTGTAACCGCAATGGGAACGCCTCCTGCGTTGTGCATCCTGAAGCACGTATGGAATCAGTCCAATGGAGAGACGGAACATCCTAGGCGGGTGACGTCATCGACCAGGAAACTATAAAGCACCCCGAAAACATCAGCGCAACAGCTTCTTTGCCTTCAGAAGCGCTATGTGTGAATCTGTCTGAGTGTAACACTGTGTCTGTCCTTAGTATTTGCTAGGCAAGAGTTATCACAATTTACACCACACAAACAATTTTGTATGAGAGACTATGGCGAGTGAACAGCATTTAAGAAGTGTGTTTCTCCCTGCTCGCGCTATCTAACGGGAGGGGGTACACACGTTCTTTGTGTTGTTTGTTTGCGAGTGCAGCATGCCCAGTCAGCTCTCGAGGGGGCTGGCTGCGAGCATTGCGAGCGTCTGCCTTTATGGACGCTCCACTCCTGCCGAGTGCTCTCTGAGGAGAGTGCTCAGTGTGCGCTCCCCGCGGTTCGAGTCCCGCTTCTGCTGAGGCTGAGCAGTGACGCTTATCGTGCGGATCGCAAATGGATCTTTCAGCGGGGTTAGAGAAGGGCTATCTCTGCCTTTACCTGTTAGATCCAGTGTCTCAGCCCAGGTTCGGAAGCACGCTCTGCGGTTTCTTCCGCCCGGACTGAGGCACCAGTACTGCAACTATCTAGTATATAAAACTGGGGAGATAAAATAGCAGTATTTATGAGGGAAATGTGGAGGACTCGCCACTTCACACTCCCGAAAGCGAAGAGCTCACAGAGGTTTTCACTCGAGCTGTATGAAAACTAAGCACTGAATGGCCAGTGGTTAGGCAGGAGTCTATTATTAAATCTAAATAATATGAAAGATTTCTCCCTTCCCCTGTGCAACCTCCATGCCGGTGCTTGTCATTCTTTCATGATCTCCTCACTGAGGTGTCGAGATTATGGAAAAAGCTGGCTAAAGATGAATTGTTTTGTCCAATCATAAAAAATAATAAAGAATAAAGAAATAATAAATGACGGCGCTTTGCCGCGGTGGAAGTGACGCTTGCGAGCTACTTTTTTCCGAGGCTGCATCGTCATTTAAAGCACTGCCATTACATTCCAAGCCATTATGAAATATTTCGGCTTTGTAAAATGTATTCGGCGGCAGGTCGGGCTGCGTGTCTGCATACAGTGTCTATATTGCAGGGATACCAGCTGCTTATCTGCTAATGGATGTGAGTGTGAGTGAGAATGCAGTACTGACGTGGTTTGAGAACTGCGTCAGTCTGCCGATTTATGGTAAAATGAGTTTTTCAAAAATGAAAGAAGAAAAAAAAAGTTTTCTTCTAGATCCTCTCTCCCCTGCGGGTTTTTTTCAGTGACATAGTTGATACTTTCATTGATAAATTCAGGAAGAAAAGAGGCAGACTGCAGTTTTTTAAGGTTTCTTCCATTAAAAATTCACATCGTCGGGGCTGCTGGGCGGGTAGCCCCGGCCATATGCGAGCTAATCGCATAGGCGCAGCAAAGCATATTATCGCGTCTCGCGCTCCCCCTGCTGGACAGGGGGACCAGACGCGGCACTTTCAGCCGTAGCCTTTGGCAATAGTACTGATTTGAGGACAGTTATATTGGCTATTTAGGTATCGGCTAAGAAGTCCTGTCGCCACAGGGCTCAGGTGAGGTGCTGAGGGTGGTCCCCACCGAGGAAGAAAGGTGTTCACCTCATTTTACGGTGCCCATTCTCCTTGGTGCCCTCAGGGGCCCGTTCTGCCAACCCTGCCTGCGTGCCGGGGCGTAGACGGTCCCAGCGAACGTTTTCCCGAGGGACGTTCGCCCCCCCTCTGACTTTGAGGGTGGTCCCCACCGAGGAAGGAAGGTGATCACCTCTTTTTACGGTGCCCATTCCTCCTTGGTACCCTCAGGGGCCCGTTCTGCCAACCCCACCCGCGTGCCCACGGGGCATAGACGGTCCCAGCAAGCGCTTTCCCGAGGGACGCTAGCCCACTCTGAGGAGTGGTCTAGAGCGGTCAGACCAGTTGTTCCCTGCCGGTGCGCCATTACAGGGCACTATGTCTGCCACTCAGAATATTCCAGAGGCCAGTCTTTAGAGACTGGTATCCTTAGCTCTATGGGTCCTGCAGACTGTTGAGGTTGGGTATGCGATTCAGTTCAGATCACAACCGCCTCGCTTCAGATGGGTTCTGCCCACAGTGGTGGGCCCCGAGCAGGCTCTGGTTATGGAACAAGAGGTGAAAACTCCTGTTGAAGCGAGCTATAGAACGAGTTCTTCCTCCCAGCTGAGAGTTAGGTTATTACAGCCGATATTTCATCGTTCCAAAGAGGGATGGGGGGGCTACGTCCAGTTTTAGATCTGCGCCCGTTAAATTGCTTGGTAGAGAAGCTCAAATTCAAAATGCTTACTCTCAAGCGGATCGTAATATAGATCAGGTCCGAGGACTGATTTGTCACGATAGATCTAAAGGACGCATACTTCTATATTTATTTATTTATTTTTGTCCTTCCACATCACAGGAAGTTCCTGAGGTTCGCTTTCGGGGGCGAAGCGTGCCGATATAGGGTTCTTCCGTTCAACCTAGCACTGTCTCCCAGAAATGCAGCTCTGGCGACTCCAGGGCATCCGCATTTTAAAATATATCGACGATTGGTTGATTTTGTCTCAATCTGAGCATCGGGCGATTCGGCATCGAGATGTTGTTCTCGCCCATATCAAAAAGTTGGGGTTGAGGCTCAACGCCAAGAAGAGTGTGCTTTCTCCAGTACAGAATACCACTTTTCTGGGCGTGGTTTGGGATTCGACGACGATGCAGGCACATCCGTCTCCTGCTTGTAGCTTCGTTTCTCTTAGCCGTCAAACAGGCAAAGCTAGGCCAGTCACTCACTGTAAAAGAATAATAGAGAATTCTGGGTCTGATTGCAGCAGTGTCCAACGTTATACCTTGCGGCCTGCTGTACATGAGACCACTGCGGTGGTGGCTTGGGACCAAGGGGTTCTCCCCGAGGGGAAACCCGCTCCGCAAGATCAGGGTCACGTGACGGTGTCTCCGTGCACTGGCTATGCGGAAAGAACCTTGGTTCCTGTCCTTAGGACCTGTGTTGGGAGCTCCATGTCGTCATGTAATACTAACGACGGACGTCTCTCTCACAGGCTGGGGGGCAATAATGAGTGGTCGCTCGGCCCAGGGTCTGTGGCAGGACCATCATCTTCAATGGCACATAAACTGTCTAGAAATGATGGTGGTGTTTCAGGCTCTGAAACACTTCCTCCTAGACATGAGAGGTCACCATGTTCTTGTCCGGTCAGACAACACATCGGTGGTCTATTATAACCATCAGGCTCGCCAGAGCCTTTTATGGTCCCAGGGGAAGCTTCTTTCATTAAGGGTGATTTATATCCCGGGGTATTTAAATCAGGGAGCAGACATCTTGTCGAGGCAGGGGCCGAGGCCCAGGGAGTGGAGTCTCCGCCCAGAGGTGGTGGAGCTTCTATTGAAACATTTTGGTCGTGCCGAGGTAGACCTATTTGCATCCAGGGAAACATTGTTCTGTTCACTGTGGTTTTCCCTGAGTCCTCCAGCCCCTCTTGGGTTAGACGCGATGGTACAGGAGTGGCCGAGGTCACCCCTGTACGCATTTCCCCGATTGCTCTGCTCCCAGGAGTCCTGGACGAGCGGGTCGATACTTCATCCCCGCCCAGATCTATGGAGGTTGTGGGCTTGGCCTCTGAGGGGGCACAGCTCATAGAATCTGGTCTCTCGACTGAGGTCGTGGAGACCATCCTCCACTCCAGAGCTCCGGCCACTAGGAAATTATATGCCTTGAAGTGGAAAATTTTCACCTCTTGGTGTGGAGAACACCAGTTGGACCCAGTTAACTGCCCGGTGTTGGCTGAACTGGAATTCCTTCAGGAGCATTTCTCCACAGGGATATCCCTCTCCACTCTGAAGACGCACGTGGAGGCCTTATCTGCTTACCACGTCTCTTTGAATGGAGCCTCTCTTGGGAGACACCTACTTGTAACTCATTTCCTTCATGGCACCTTGAGGTTGAGGCCAGCAGTTTGCACGAGGGTGCCGACTTGGGACTTGGCGGTTGTTCTAGAAGGGCTCTGTCTAAGCACCGTTCGAGCCCATTGAAGAAATTCCTGAGAAATTCCTCACTCTGAAACCATCTTTGTGCTAGCTATATCTTCTTTAAAAAGAATAGGAGATATTCAAGCTTTGTCGGTCTCTCCCTCATGCCTGGAATATGCACCCGGCATGGTGAAGGCTTTCCTCCTCCCTAGACCGGGATACGTTCCTGAGGTCCCAACCAATGTGGTCAGGCCTTTTGTACTGCAGGCTTTCTGTCATCCATTTCTGACGTCGGACCAAGAGAAATTAATCTTCTCTGCCCTGTTAGGGCCCTAGATGCATATGTCCACAGAGCTGCCCTGTGGAGAAAGACTGAACAACTATTTGTTTGTTTTGGACCCCCTAAGAAGGGCGGTCCTGCATCTAAGCAGAGGTTGAGCAAGTGGGTGGTCGAGGCCATCTCACTTGCCAAGGAGTCTCCGATCAGCCTTCTCCTTTGGCTGTCCGGGCTCATTCAACCAGAAGTATGGCTGCCTCCAAGGCAATTCTGACAGGAGTATCTATCCAAGACGTTTGTAATGCGGCAGGATGGTCATCACTGCACACATTCTTCAAGTATTATCATCTTGACTTCAGCTCCACTCCAGGGGCGCAGGTGCTTTCGTCTGAATGTGCGCTCTGACTTCACACGGCGGACACTTGCTCGTATGGCGGCGTTGGTATTAGCGTTCCCATAGCGGTTACACGCAGTTCGAAGTTCCCTGATAGGGAACGTCTCTGGTTATGTATGTAACCTTAGTTCCCTGAAGGGAACGAGACGCTGCATGTCTATGCCATACTCCCGGCATGCCTGTTAGCTCTTCCTTTAGGTCTATCAGAAGCTGTTGCGCTGATGTTTTCGGGGTGCATTATAGTTTCCTGGACGATGACGTCACCCGCCTAGGATGTTCCGTCTCTCCATTGGACTGATTCCATACGTGCTTCATTCACAACGCAGGGGGCGTTCCCATTGCGGTTACACGCAGCGTCTCGTTCCCTTCAGTGAACTAAGGTTACATACGTAACCAGAGACGTTCTCCGCACTGCACAGAGAATCTCTCATTTATATTGTGTCTAGACTTTGTTTATGAGGGGATTTGCAAAAGGATAAAGCTCGTGCTAGAGTGAATTCTCTGCATGTTGACTCTAAAATGCCTCAGATTTGCTCACTGCATTCATGCGCTTAATATACATGTCTGTGATCGTTCGTTCGTTCATTTGTTTTTGCTTTCATATATGAAAATGAAAAAATGAGAAAACAACTCCTTTTTTCTCCTTTGTACTCCTGAGTGGGTAAAGGGAGTGGTACGAGTTTTCCTTCCGGGAGTCGGCAAGGGACTTTAGCCATGGCGCAGACTGAGCAGCTTTTGACATATCGGGAGACATCCTGGGACATACTGGGCCACCAGTAGCGTTGTTGGATGAGCGAGAGGGTTTGATGGCTGCCTGGGTGTCCAGAGCCCGGGGATGTGTGAACCATGAGTCAATGAGGGATAGGCGTAAGCGGGAAGGTACGTACACCCGTCCCTCAGGACCTCCCGGAGGAGCAGGTTCAGACTGAGTGGCTTCGGCAATGAGTTTGTCCAGACTCCAGTGGATGGGACTCACGACCACGGCTGGAGGGAGGATGGTTTTGGGGTTAGTCGGGTGAAGAAAAGGGACCATCGAGCTTGACGGGGGTTGAGTCTTCGTGCATCACGTAGGTATTCTAGGTTGCAATGGTCCGTGATGACGGTGAATGGATATTGAGCTCCCTCCAGCCAGTGTCTCCATTCCTCCAAAGCGAGTTTAAACGTTAACAGCTCCCGGTTGCCAATATCGTAGTTCTGCTCCGCTGGGGACAGTTTCTTGGAAAAGAAGGCACATGGATGGAGTCGAGGTGGATTCCCCTGCCGCTGGGAAAGATCCGCTCCTACCCCGGTGGTGGAAGCATCAACTTCAATGATGAAGGGTAGATCTGGATCTGGGAGTACGAGGGTAGGAGCGGAACTAAAGGAGTGCTTCAATTCCTCGAAGGCTTGGATGGCATTGGAATTCCAGGACAGAGACTTGGCCCCATTCTTGAGGAGGGAAGTGAGGGGTGAGCTGATTAGACTGAAGCTCTTGATGAACCGGCGGTAAAAGTTGGCGAATCCGAGGAACCGTTGCAGCTCTTTCAGGGTGGTGGGTTGTGGCCAGTGGGTGACTGCATCCACCTTCCTCTGGTCCATGGTGATACCTCGTGGGGTGATGACATAGCCCAGGAACTGGATGATCTTCTGGTGGAATTCACACTTCTTTAATTTTAGGTACAAGTGATGATCTTTCAGACGCTGGAGGACGGTTTGAATATGATGGATATGGGTAGACAGGTTGGGAGAGTAGATGAGGATATCATCGATGTAAATGAGGACAAATTGATTCAGAATATCTCGGAATATTTCATTCATGAAACCTTGGAAGACTGCTGGTGAGTTGGACAGACCAAAGGGCATTACAATATATTCGTAGTGCCCTGCGGGTGTGATAAAAGCTGTTTTCCACTCATCACCTTCACGGATTCTAATCAGATTATACGCACTTCGAAGATCGAGCTTCGTGAATACCTTGGCTCCGCGGAGCTGTTCCAGGGCTGCCGGGACCAGAGGAAGGGGGTAATGGAACTTGATGGTTGACTGGTTGAGGGTTCAGTAGTCTATGCAGGGGCGCAAGCCTCTGTCCTTCTTCCCAACGAAGAAGAAGCTGGAAGCGGCAGGGGGAGTAGACGATCGGATATATCCTTGATGTAGCACCTCCTGGATGTACTCCTCCATGGCCTTCTGTTCTGGGATGGACAAAGGGTAGATTTTACCCCGCGGTAACACAGCCTCAGGCAGCAGGTCGATCGCACATTTCAATGGCCGGTGTGGTGGTAAGGTGGTAGCCAGTTGCTTGTTGAAGACATCCTGGAACGCCAGGATGGAGAGGGGATGTCAGGCAGAAGATCGACAGGGGGGCTCTCGACGGAGGTCGTTGACAGAGGAACCTTCGTGAGCGGAGAGGTAGATGGACGAGAGGGCTTCTGAATAGAGGATAAACAACGACCGGAGCAGCTCTTGCCCCACTGCAGGATCTCTCCTGTGGAACACTGTACGCTGGGAGAATGTACTTCCAACCACGGAAGTCCCAGGATGATCTCAGCGGTGGAGCCCTCCAACACCAGGAAAGAAATCTCCTCCTTATGGAGACAACCGATCTCCATAACCACGTCCGGACTATGGTGTCCGATTCATCCACAACTGAGGGGTTTTCCTAGAATGGACTGGACCTGGAGTATGTGGGGTATGGTTCTTTGACAAGTTTGGAGTCGTTGTAGAGTGGAAAGTGCGATGAAGTTGCCTGCTGAACTGGAGTCAATCAACGCTTGAACTGGAAGAGATCGTTTCTGATAAGTGATGGTAACAGGAGTATATTTCATCGGAGAAATGGGTAGTGGAAGACGAACGGTACTCACTGCTGGCCGGGATGGACGATTCGGACAGGAGGGAAGTAGGTGACCAGCAGCTCCACAGTACAAGCACAGACTGTTCATAATCCGGCGATTTCTTTCTGATATGGGCAGACGAGTGGTACCAATTTCCATCGGTTCCGGTGCTGGAGGGCAGAAGCCTGATGTTGGGCGAGGAGGAGGTTGTGCAGGGCTGTCAAGCTGGCAGGCGGTGCGGCGTTGATCCACGCGGATGGAACACTGGATGATGTTCTCTAAGCCCACGACGTCATCATAGATTGCCAGTTAAAGACAGATTTCTGGATTCAAACCATGACGGTGTGCTGTGATAAGGGCCGACTTGTTCCATCCACAGGTGGCGGCTAGCGTTCTGAACTGCAAGGCATAAGAAGAGACAGATGAATTTCCTTGTTTTAAACGAAACAGCTGATCTTGAACAGATATGGCATGAGCAGACTGGGAGAACACTTCTAGAAAGTGATTGGAAAAGGCGGAAAAAGTCTGGGTTACGGCTCCACGATCCTTCCACAGAGCATGTGCCCAGTTAAGGGCTCGACCTCGGAGTAGAGAGATGAAGAAAGCCACCTTAGCTTGTTCGGTTGGAAAAGAGGATGGATTCATTTCTATATAGAGCTCGCACTGTAATAGAAAGCCGCTGCACTCCCCCTCCTCGCCCGAGAAGGGCGCTGGTTGGGCCATGGGACATACAGAGGCAGACGAGGGAGAAGGCATGGTGGATGATGCGGCGGTTGATGACGAGGTCAGAGAGGCTGAGATGGTGGATGAAGTAGCGGGAGCTGTGGGTTCGTGCATGTTTGGTCTGGTCTTCTGTCACAGAACAGAAGAACACAGACAGGTAAGTTAAAAGGAGTTTATTGAGACGGCAGGCAAATGGTCAAGGGCAGGTGAGTATCAGGTTAGCAGGTATCGCAGATGATATCGAACAGTCTAGATAATGAGTCTCTTATCTTTGAAGGATCTGAAGCGGGAGGATGACAGGCTGGAGACGGGGTGAGCGGAACCGGACTGGAGTGAAGAGCAGACAGAAGACAGACGGGATGGAGGCTTCATAGCAGGTACTGTAGGTAACGGGAAGTAGGTTCACAGAGTGAAGGGAGTCTGTAGCCGTATGTGTCGACGAGACCAGACAGAGGGTGAATGAATGAGAGTGTCCTTTATAGTGCTGATGATTGGGACGGTGATTACAAACAGGTGAAGATAGCAGGTGAGGGTGATTAGTAGTCCGGGGAGATGGAGCGCGTGGGCGGAGTGATGGTGTCTGGTGCTGATGCTGGTGTATCCGTGACACTCGAGACATAAACAATGCTCATCTTGCACTAGCTCTGTGATGCACCTCGCAAATTACTTCTCTTTCTATCGATCTTATAAGTGAAGAAGTTCATAAAGTCATTACTGCTGTGTTGCTAAGAAACTTCTGGGCTAGAGCCTTTATTTTTCGTTAGTTTAGCCACTTATTCAAATAAATACATTATGTTACCATAAAACTTCAAATAATAGCCGAGTCCCAAATAGACGCCTGACTCTTTCACACACGCCTAGTGTGACTGCAGGTTTGGGTAAATAAAAGCCGGTCTCAAATAGAGGCCGGGTCTGTTTTTTAGTTTTGGGTTCGAATTTTTGGCCCGCCAAAGCCTTTTTGATCGGTCAGTGATATAGAATAGAATGACTGCTGCGCATAACGAGCAGAGAGAGAAAGAGAGAGAGAGAGAGAGAGGAGGGGGGGGGGGGGGCAGGCCCCGCGTGCGCTCTCTCACGTCTTCAAACAACACGAATCTTGCACTCTCTCCCTCGCGCATATTAATCAAATCACACGATAAGTTAAAGTTTGGAAGACCAAAGTTTCACATGGTGCATTTGGAGATTTTTAGACATTAGAGACTCAATGAACAAAATCTCAACTCTAAATTATAGAGGCCAGTCTACACGCCTGTCTCAAATACAAGCCGGTGCAGTTTGACGATTTGGGACAATAAAAGCCAGGGCTATTATTTGAAGTTTTACGGTAATTTTCTTCTAATTTTTCTACTACAAGTTTACATACATCCAAGTATAACTGAGCGAAACCAAAAGGTCAAACTAATTCTGACTTTGTAATGTAACACAAGTTCAATACCCAATGAATGGAAAAAGAACAGAGACATGAACTTCAAGAAGAGGTATTTTTTATTAAACAATCAATAATAGTAAGTCTAATTAAAAAGTGACAATACACTTTAAATTTGCATTTTTTTTTAAATCTCAACTTTAAGAGATCTGGACTTCAACCAATGACCCCGTGTAACAGAATAGAATTAAAAACTGTTGCTATAGGCTAGACAAAGCATCCACAACTACTTCCACAACGAAATACCACATTAATATCCCACGCACTCACACTCTTAGATTGAGGAGTTATGTCCCTGATATTCACACAACTCTAACAGTGTCTGCTCAAATGCCACGCTCATATCTTGCGATGGCTCTTTCAAGTGTCAGGAAGTTTAGTCTACCAAACCTTCATCTAGGGTCCTTCATCCAGTGCACTTCACAGTTGTGACTCATCGCACATACGGGTAGATGGAGAGAGATGGCACAGGCAAAATCAGGTTAGCAAAAGAGGAAAGAAAAGCACAAAAAAATAATAAAAAGAAAAGGTGATTTATGTTTTTATATAATCCCACTAAAAGCTAGCCCACATTAAGCTATTTTAATTAACATAAAAATAGACATTCTATCAATTACTTAATCCGATGTTTATCCACTGGACGTTTAACAAAACAGCATTTAAATACACACGTTCTTTGTGTTGTTTGTTTGGGGGAGTACAGCATGCCCAGTTAGCTCTCGAGGGGGCTTACTGCGAGCATTGCGAGCATCTGCCTTTATGGACGCTCCGCTCCCGCTGAGCGCTCTTTGAGGAGAGTGGCTCGGTGCGCGCTCCCTGTGGTTCCGGTTCCGCTTCTGCCGAGGCTGAGCAGCGACGCTTATCCAGGTGATCACAAATGGATCTTTCAGCGGGGTTAGAGATGGGCTCTGCCTTATCTCTGCCTTTTCCTGTTAGATCCAGTGTCTCAGCCCCGGTTCGAAAGCATGCTCTGTGGTTTCTTCCGCCCAGGCTGAGGCACCAGTACTGCAACTAAAGTTAAAAAAAACTGGGGGCTGGGTTTTCTGCAACCTAGGCTCATTGGAAATACGTTACTCTGCCTACATTTTTGCAAAACCTGAAATACGTACCTCCAGGTACGTTTCCCTGCACTTTTCGGGTGAAATGTCCACTAGAGGCGCTAAGTGTAATTTTTTTCTATTGCAGTGCTATTACGTTTGTCCTGAACATAATACATTACAGTGCTATTACGTTTGTCCTGAACATAATAGCTGCTACATCCAAAGCAGGTTTCTTCACTATTTATTCATAATCGTGGCATTAATGTTTTGACTCTATTGCATTCAACTGTCTTATCAATTAAGTTTTCAGTCGCATTTATTATTATAATAGGCCAACGTTACTCATAAATATTAACATTTTGCTCTGTTCATGCATTCTTAGCCTGTGTGGTGTTAAAAAGGAATACACTTTTAACCTTAAAAATACCTTGTTTAACCATTTTGTAGTATTTAGTGTTTACACAAAAAGCATTTTCTCCAATAAAACACAACATACTGATACATTCACAAAATACATACATTTTATTAGCTTGATGTAAACCAAATCCTAGAATCCATACGTTGTTTGCAAGAAACAGATCCAAATTCAACCTTTTATCCATTGATCTTTATCTTTATCTTCATTTATCAGCAGCGACCGTCACTGCAAAAACGTCAAATCCGCGCTGGTGATGAATTCAAATTCAAATAATGCGCCTTCAAGAAGCGTTACGACAGGTTTTACGGCAGTGATATCAAACGCTCATTGGCTCTCACCTGATTCGTCACAGATATGCGACATGCCGTGTTTCAGTCGGTGTAGTCAGGGCCGGCACTAGCCATTTTGGTGCCCTAAGCACAAATGCTTGGTGGTGCCCCCCACCCCACCCCACCCCAAGGAATAAAAATCATTCAGAATTTCTTAGTTTTGGTTCTCTTTACTTACAAAATAACTGCTGCAAATAAATAATTTTACATGAACAATGGCATCAAATATGAAAAGAAATAAATAACATAAAGGTCAAATTATAAATACCAAAAACCACCACAATTACTAAAAAAACAGAATTGGAACTGAACAATGTAAACACAGAAAGTTAAAAGTGCGAAAAAAAATGTTAAAAGAGGAAATAAATAACAGTATTAGTATGAATTTTAAAGTGCACTTTTAAACTGCAAATAACCATACATAAATAAATGCACAGTAGAATTTACTCAACAGAGGGACTATATCTCTATAAAGAGACCATTCTGCTATTCTGTAGAACTATATTAAACATTTTCACTCCCATCAGTTGTCAGAGGCCCTACAGAGGCACACGCCTACATTTCCTTGCTGCAAAATCAGCTATCAGGTCATCGTATGACAGTTTCTGAGCCACGTCCCCATTGATGCTGATGACAGCCAGACCACTTAAACGTTCCTGCCCCACTGATGAACGCATGTATGTTTTGATGAGTTTGAGCTTTGAAAAGCTTCGCTCAGCAGAGGCAACTGTGACAGGGAGAGTCAGTGCAATACGAAGAGCAATCCACAGATTGGGATATACCTCTTGAAGCCCATTGTTATGCAGAAATGTCAGCATTTCCAAGGCAGATGTCTGTGGTGAAAGCTGAGGAAGGTTGATGATTTCCTGCATCATCTCAGGTCCATCAACATCAGCCAGTTCCTTATCCGTCATTGTCTTTTGGAATTCATTGCAGTGTCTCTTCAAGTCCTCCTTGGACATTCCCTTCACTTTGCTGAAGTCAAGCAGAACTCCATATTTTTCTTTGACTTGATTCATGGTCTCAAACCTCTCCTGTAGTGACATTAAAGCAGAGTCCACAACACAATTGAAAAATGTGACTTCAAGCTTTTTAAGGGCATCATTGAGGGGCTCATCAGCAGCTTCGTAGGCAAAGTGCCTTTTTGTGCTCCTGAGCCTTTTCTCCTTAAGCTCTGTTTCTATATTCAGGGCCTCACAGAGTTCCTTGGCAGTTGACACAGCCTCATCAAACCCAGATTGTCTGTATTTGGAGAGGTTGATTTTGGTACTGTCAATGAGCCTGACAGCAACATCAAGCTGCATGGAACTTGATTGCAGTAGCTTGTTCACCTGGTTTGTGATGGTAAGTAGTTCACACCACACAACAGAGCAAATCACAAAACGAAATGAGGCTACTTCCTCAGCAAGAGCTTGAGCCTCCACTTTTGCCACTGGATCATTAACAGCCTCCCTTGCCTCCAGGAGAGCATCTCTCACTTCCTTTGTTTGATTTCGGACAGCTGTTACACTCTGAAGCCTACTCTCCCATCTAACGTCACTCCAAGATTTCAGAGTGAGTTTAACATGTTTTGTTAAAATGGACCATCGCTGGGTGGCACCGGAGAAGAAATTGAACAGCTTCTGCAAATACCCAAAGTAGCCAGTGGCATCTTGTGAGGACTTGGCAGCATCAGCTATGACACGGTTCATAGTGTGAGCTCCACAAGGGACAAACAATGCTCTTGGGTTCAACTGTAGCAGTCTTGTCTGAACACCTTGTTTCTTCCCTCTCATGTTGGCTCCATTGTCATAGGCCTGTCCTCGACAATTTTCAAAAGGAATGCCAAGCTCCTTCAATTTCTCAAGGACAACATTGGACAGGTTAAGGCCAGTAGTTTTCTCCACATCAATATATCCAAGAAAGTATTCTTTAATGTCTGGTTGCAGTTGGAAACAGACAATGCGCACTATGACTGACATCTGTTCCTTGTGACTCACATCTGGAGTGCAGTCAAGAATGATGGAGAAATATTTGGCCAAATGGATTTGTCTCACAATGGTGCGTAGTGTCTCTGAAGAGATGATCTGAATTAGTTCGTTTTGTATCTCATGGCTGAGGTAATGTGTGTGGGAACTCTCATCTTTTATTCTGGCCAAATGATTTTCCATTACAGGGTCATATGTTGCCATAAGCTCTACTTCCTTCAAGAAGTTGCCATTGTCTGGCTCATAAAGACGGTCAGAAGAGCCTCTAAAAGACAAATTTCTTGAGGCCAGTGAGAGAGTGATTGAGAGCAAGCGTTTGAGAATCTCTCGCCACCTTTTCCTTTCTGCCTCCAGTAATGTCAACTCCTGCTGATCTATTGCCATGCCCTTCTTTAGCCGTGTGTCCAGTTCTCTCCACTTGAGCATGCACTGCGTGTGATCTTGACTACATTCATGACCCCTCAAACTGGTGTTGATGTTAGACCAATCACTGTGGCCCTCAGCAGTCAGCTTTATAACTTTTGTGCTAAAAAGCTTGCATGCAAAGCAGAACACAGCATTGTTCTGTGGAGAGTACACTACCCAGCTCCTGTGCACCTTTTCTCCATTAGTGAGAACTTTGAACTGGAGGCTAGTATGAAATGCTCTTCCATCCGGTCCCTTAGGGAAATTAAACTCAGAGCTGACTTTAAAAGGCCCTCTCTGCACAATTTCCACACGATCAGCATCTAAGATGTGAGCTGACCATAGAGCAGGATCAGTTGGAGGGGGCACATATGGGTCTGAAGTATCACTTGGTCCCTCAGTGACAGGACTCACTCTGCCTTGAGAAGCGGATGCAGTTGTGTGCCGACTTGTATCTGTACCTGGGCTAGGTGCTGTTGCAGAGTCTAAGCTGGTTGGTGGCTGGTGTTCCTGGCTACAAATGCTGGTTGAAGGTTCTTCCTCCTGGCCTTGAGTTGGTTGCATGTATTTCAGCATTGACCCTGTATTCAGAAATACAAGACAAAATATTGAGGGATTCTACTGAAATGCATTTTTGATTGAACCATCAATAACCATCATACAAAATTATTGCACACATTAGTCTTTTATATAGGCCTATGTGTCACTGGAACATTTAAAATTCAAAACTCTATTTTACTTTTAAAAGAGGTCTGATGAGGCACAATATAATAATTCTGTACATAATTTGTAGGGCTGGAAAGATATTAATCGAATCCAAAATAAAAGTTTGTGTCTACATGAATGATATATTTGTGTGTACTGTGTATAATTATTTTGTGTGTGTGTGTGTATATATATATATATATATATATATATATATATATATATAAACACATTTGCATGTATGTATTTAAGAAGTATTTGTTACTTATATATAAAACATTTACATTTATATTATATAATCTAAATTATATATAATAAATATATATACTGTATATACACAATATATACATGCAAATATTTCTTAAATATATACGCGCATATGTGTGTATTTATATACAAAATAATTATACACGGTACACACATAATATCATATACTAGACACAAACTTTTATTTGGATGCGGTTAATCTTTTCCCAGCACTAATAATTTGACAACTCTGTGAAGAATATGAAATTATATACAAACAGTGAGATAGTGTTTTTTTTTTTTCTAATTGCAGTTTCACCAACAGATGTCGCCCTTGGCCTATGAAAATGACCGCAGTATCCACATAGAACAACAACGAAAAAACTTCATTTTCTTCTTAAACAGCCCAAGTTTCAAAATTTCTCGGGGGAAAAATCCCCGGACCCCCGTTAAAATATAAGATTCAACATGCAGGGAAAGCCCTGGATCATTTGCACTACTAGCGACGCCCCCTGCCCTGGACATGCATACACGACGCCGCGAAAGGCGCCTACAAAACTAACACTTTTAATTAAAACATTGTCTTACCTGCAAGCGATGCGCGAGTATCATCCCGCTGTTTCTTCTTTTTTCTTTTTTCCGCCCCCGACTCTTGATGCCTTTTTGAGGCCATGTCTGGTCATGTCTATCAGGTGTCAAATTTGACACTGATTGAGGAACAGACCACTGGCAGGTGGGAAAGGGGGGCACCAGAGGGAGACGCGCACAGGAGATTCACCATTTTCTCGACTAATTTGGTCTCTAGGCCTATATTACTTTTTTATTTGCTTTTGTAATATTAACATGCTTTAGACATCTTTTATTTGTTATTTATAATAGTTGCCTATTGTGATGATTTTTCACGACCCAGATTTTTTGGTGCCCCCCCAAGCACTTGGTGCCCTACGCGCAGTGCGTGATGCGCGTGTGCGGAGCGCCGGCCCTGGGTGTAGTACATTTGAAATGGAGAAGAGCGCGCGCCTTCAGAGAGCGAACCGAAATCAGATGAACATTTTAATGGATTAGCGTTAATAACTTTAATTCTGATCTGTACCTCATACACAACTACTATAATACTGCCAGAGGACTGCGACTGCAACGCATCATCATGTGAATGACTTTTGGTAATGTTAACGTTACCGGTTTTGACATTTTCAAAATAAATAAATTATTGTGAAATGTTTACTTGTCTGTCTGTTATGTTTTTCTTTTCTTCATAATTGTGTTAGCCTACGTAGTTTTAAGGAATGGTTAGGTTTAGGGATAGGATTAGGATTAGTGGCTCAAAATATATTTTAATACTAAAACTCATTTTACCTACACATTTCTGTCCGTTAACTTACGTTTTATCCTTTTTATATTCTGTATAAAATGGATATGTTTAGATTTTGGGAGTAGGATTAAGGGATCTTGTTACATTTAACTTTAAAGTGAAAGTATACAGATATCGTTATGATATGAAACATACGTAAACAGTTAACGTTTTGTAGCTGTAAAAATGTAATAATGTTACGTTGGTAACACTTTACAATAAGGTTCATTTATTAAACATTAGTTCATGCATTAACTAATATGAACATTACCAAAGATTAACAAATGCTGAAGAAGTATTGTTCACTCTTTGTTAATGTTAACTAATGTAGTAACTAATGAACCTTATTGTAAAGTGTTACCGTTACGTTTAAATGTTGCAAATACATCCATACTATACGTTTCAGCATCTATCGTTTCAGCATTTTTTTTTTTTTTTTTGACATTTGAATTGAATTGGGCTTTGCGCATGCGCGTGCGACCGGTATTTGTGTTTGTAGCTCCGGAGAATTTCTTCATCAATCCTTGATTTGCTTCTTTTCCACTCATTTATAAACAAGCACCTTCGATTTTTATATCATGTGAACTTATCCTCGATACTATTCCTCATAAAAAACAATTCGATTGCTCTGACATCGCTACTTATATCCAAACTTCCGAATCTCGGCTACTAGCCTTTAGCCCGCTAGCATTTCACGCGTGGCCTCTCGCCTATCGGCCGTCTCCTTACACACCCGTTTCACTAAGGATACTGGTTATATCCGGCATTTTGTCCTAAATTAGTAGTGATATTTGTAGTATCACTACTAATTTACTGTTCATCCGTTATAATGGCGAACGAATCAGATGCGTGTCTAACCTTACCTTTGAGTGCAGGTGAAGACACATTCGAGCTCTTCTCGGTGAAGCAGGAGCTGGAATACGTCGAGAAACAGATCCGTGGTCTGCTGGTGAAGAAAGCCGAGCTGTTGGATCGGCGCTCAACGCTTGAAGCATCACGCGCCGACGCTCACAAATCAGTGGTTAGTAATATTAACTCTTTGAACCCGACTTCCTCGACTCCGTGTGTTCATCTGCCCAGAAGGACGCGACCATCTCTGGCTTCATTCACCCCGGCACCGACACAACACCATGGACCATGGATCACACAGCGGAAGACTCGAGCCAGGACCAGAGCTGCCTCTCCGCCCCTCCCGGTCTTCGAGATCTCCACTCGGAACCGCTTCTCCCCTCTTCGCGAGCCGGAACGCGACGACGCCGTGATCATCGGCACGTCCATGGTCCGTCATGTCCGCGCTACCTCGGATAAAGGTAAGGTGTGGACTCACTGCTTTCCTGGTGCTCGTGTTCTTGATGTCGTTGCACAGGTTCCCGAGATCCTGAACGATAAGCGCGTCGGAGCTGTTGTGCTGCACGCGGGAGTGAACGATATCAGGCTGCGGCAGACTGAGGTACTGAAGAAGGACTACATGTCCCTGATCGACTCGGTACGCAGCACAGCTCCTGAAGCAACGATCATCGTGTCTGGACCGCTCCCCACGTACCGACAAGGACAGGAAAGGTTTAGTAGATTATTTGCATTAAATGAATGGTTAACGTCACTGTGTAATGACCAGAAACTGCTCTTTGTAAATAATTGGAATCTGTTTTGGGAGAGACCCAGGTTGTATAGTTCAGATGGTCTCCACCCCAGCAGAATCGGAGCGGCTGTTCTGTCGGACAACATCTCCAAGATGTTACAGACCAGATGACTAAGTCAAAGTCCAAAACACACCCTTTGTTGCCCAAACTTAACTAATTTGCACAGTGTGGAACATTATATAGAAACCGTGTCTATTCCTCGTTTAGTGAAACCAAACAATAAATGTAGTGCAGGATCTAGCAAAAATCTTATTCTAATTAAACCAGAAAATCTAAATATCAGTGAACAAAAACAATCTCTAAAGTTAGGTCTTCTAAACATTAGATCGCTCACACCTAAGGCGGTTATTGTAAATGAAATGGTCACAGATAATAATTTCGATGTTCTGTGCCTTACTGAAACCTGGCTTAAACCAAATGAATATTTCGGTCTAAATGAATCTACTCCACCAGGATACTGTTATAAACATGAGCCCCGTCTGATCGGTCGTGGCGGCGGTGTTGCAACAATTTATAAAGATATTTTTAATGTTATTCAGAAAACGGGTCACAGGTTTAATTCATTTGAAGTACTTGCTAAATGTTACGCTCTTAGATGTAAGAAGGAAATCCATATTATCTCTAGCCTTGGCTACTGTATATAGACCTCCAGGGCCATATGCAGATTTCCTAAAAGAGTTTGCAGACTTTCTCTCAGATCTATTGGTGAATGTCGATAAAGCAGTAATTGTTGGAGATTTTAACATTCACGTAGATAATACAAATGATGCTTTAGGTGCTGCGTTTACAGACTTATTAAACTCCTTTGGGGTCAAACAAAACGTCAGTGGCCCCACTCATCGTCTAAATCATACACTAGATTTAATTATATCGTACGGAACCGATCCAACTGACATAGATATTATACCGCAAAGCGATGACATCACTGATCATTACATGGTGACTTGCATAATACGCACTGCTGAAATATGTCATGTTGCACCACGTTATAGACCAGGCAGAACAATCCTTCCAACCACTATAGATAGATTCTCAAATACCTTACCTGATCTATCTAAATTGCTAAGTGAACCCAAACAAACAGATGAATTAGAGGAAATGACTAGCAGTTTGAGCACCATTCTCTCTAGTACATTAGATATTGTTGCACCAATTAGATTAAAAAAGGTTAGAGAGAAAACTAAAGCACCCTGGTACAACAGTGATACGCACGCTATCAAGAGAGAAACCCGTAAGTTAGAGCGTAAATGGAAACAAACTAACTTAGAGGTCTTTAGAATCGCGTGGAAAGACAGTATGTCATGTTATAAAAAGGCTCTAAAAACAGCCAGGGCTGAACATCTCCGCAAACTAATCGAAAATAACCAAAATAACCCAAGGTTTTTATTTAACACCGTGGCTAGACTAACAAACAAACAGACATCACCAGAGCAAAATATACTGTTACAGTTAAGCAGTAATGACTTTATGAATTACTTCAACGAGAAAATAGAAAGCATCCGAAACACAATTATAAATGTACAATCCTCTATGGTGTCTTATGATTCAGCCGCACTTATGGCCCCTCTAGAGCAACTACACCGCTTTACAACGATAGGACAGGAGGAGCTAAATAAACTTATCACTGCATCTAAACCCACAACATGTTTATTGGATCCAATACCCACTAAACTACTAAAAGAACTATTACCTGCAGTAGAAGAGCCTCTCCTCAATATTATTAACTCGTCTCTATCTCTAGGTCATGTTCCAAAAATATTCAAGCAGGCAGTAATAAAACCTCTCATTAAGAAACCACAATTAGACCCAAAAAAGTTAGCGAATTACAGACCCATTTCAAATCTTCCATTTATGTCCAAAATATTAGAAAAAGTTGTGTCTGCTCAACTATGCTCTTTTTTGCAAGAAAATGATATCTATGAAAAATTCCAGTCAGGATTCAGACCGCATCATAGCACTGAAACTGCGCTAGTTAAAATTACAAATGATTTACTTTTAGCTTCTGATCAAGGCTGTATCTCAATACTAGTCCTACTTGATCTCAGCGCTGCGTTCGACACTATAGATCATAAAATACTCTTGGATCGACTACAAAACTACACTGGTGTTCAAGGACAGGCATTAAGCTGGTTCAGATCGTACTTATCGGACCGTTATCATTTTGTCTGTTTAAACGGGGAAAAATCAAAGATAACGTCAGTAGACTATGGAGTACCGCAAGGATCAGTTTTAGGCCCTCTGCTATTCTCAATATATATGCTGCCACTTGGTAATATTATAAGAAAACATGGAATTAATTTCCACTGTTATGCTGACGACACTCAATTATATATTTCATCACGACCAGACGAAAACACTAACTCCTCTAAATTGACAGAGTGTCTCAAAGATGTAAAATGCTGGATGACGCGTAACTTCCTGCTATTAAATTCAGATAAAACGGAGGTATTACTTATTGGTCCAAAAAACCACTCACAAAATCTCTTACAACAAAACCTTAATATAGACGGATGTCCTGTTACTTTATCCACTACAGTAAAAGACCTGGGTGTTATACTAGACCCCAACTTATCTTTCGAAAATCATGTTTCATATGTTACAAGGACAGCCTTTTTCCACCTTAGAAACATTGCTAAGCTACGTAACATGCTATCTCTCTCTGATGCAGAAAAGTTAGTTCATGCATTCATGACCTCGAGACTAGATTACTGTAATGCTTTATTAGCCGGTTGTCCTGCATCCTCAATAAACAAGCTACAGTTAGTCCAAAATGCAGCTGCTAGAGTTCTTACTAGGTCAAGAAAATATGATCATATAACACCGATTTTATCATCTCTGCACTGGTTACCTATTAAGTTCCGTATCAACTACAAAGTACTATTACTGACCTATAAAGCCCTAAATGGTTTAGCTCCTATGTACTTAACAGACCTTCTCTCGCCCTACAATCCACCGCGTTCCTTAAGATCACTAAATTCAAGGCTTCTGGTCATTCCTAGGATATCTAAGTCCAGTAAAGGAGGGAGGGCGTTCTCGCATCTAGCTCCAAAACTCTGGAATAGCCTTCCCGATACGGTCCGGGGCTCTGACTCGCTGACACAGTTTAAAACTAGACTAAAGACGCATCTCTTCAGTCAAGCATTCACATAATGCTCACCTGTCAGTCCTCTTTTATGCCATACCGAACCGTTTGCCACTGAAATTGCTTAACGCACCAGTGGGGCTCGATAGCCTTTTAGACAAACGGGTCGGTCCGTATGGCTGAGTTGCATTGCGGAGAGTTTGGGTTGCGGAGAGTTCGTGAGATAGTGGTTTTCTAACACCGACACCCGTACAATGGAAATTATTATGAACATCAGCTATGCTAATTATGAACATCAGCTATGCTAATTATTTCCCATCTGCCTTTCTGCTGTTATCTCGGGACGCTTGTCCCGAGAAAAATGGCGTTCGTCAGGTCCAGCCTTGTATCCAGCATCTCACGGGGGTTTCGGATGCCCCACCGCCTGTGCTGAGAAGACCAACGCCTGTGAAGAGACGACTCAACGCCTGCGATATGTTATGGGGCTGTTTTAGACATAAATAATATTTATATTTAATATTTATATTTAAACAATATGAATGTAAGCCAGAGGAGAACTGGCCCCCGACTGAGCCTGGGTTCTCCCAAGGTTTTTTTTTTCTCCATCCAATCTGATGGAGTTTTGGTTCCTTGCCACTGTCGCCTTGCTTTTGGCTTGCTTGGCTTGCTTAGTCGGGATTATTTAGGATTATTTAATATTTAACAATATTATCGATCTGTGTTGTACTACTTTCATGTTATCACTGTGAAGCTGCTTTGATACAATCTGTATTGTGAAAAGCGCTATATAAATAAATGTGACTTGACTTGACTTGACTATCCAAACGTACAAAAACGTACGTTTTATATCTTTGAAAATAACGTATTAATACCTACGTATTATAAACACGCATCTTGCGTCTCTAGTGGACATTTCACCCGAAAAGTGCAGGGAAACGTACCTGGAGGTACGTATTTCAGGTTTTGCAAAAATGTAGGCAGAGTAACTTATTTCCAATGAGCCTGGGTTGGTTTTCTGAAAAGAAAAGACGGCGCTTTGCCATGGGTAGAAGAGACGCTTGCGAGCTATCTCTCTTCCGAGGCTGCATTGTCATTTAAAGGGGTGGTTTACTCCTCTTTTTCTTTGCATGATTGTGTTTATGGGGTGCAATATAACATGTATTCGTGTTTCTTCTTTTTTTAAAAGTCTTATTTTTCATAAACTTCACCTTTATTGTCAGCCGCGCTCTCCTCTGTCCCCTGAACAAGCGGTTTACTTCCTGATTCTATGAAAACACTCCCTCAGAAACACGTCGTGGGCTCAGATTGGTTAGTTTGGGCGGGTGTGTTGTGATTGGCTAAACTGTCGCTCACGTTGTCCCGAAGGTTAACGCCCATTACCTTTACGGGGAAACGCCAGCTCCGGTCCAGATGTAAATAATGGTGTCGAACTGCAGTATCAGTTTGAGGCAGAATCAGACCGAGAAAGCCGCGATGAAGCGAGTCAAACAGAACCACACCACACACGGCTCTTACTAAACTTTTCTGAATGATAATTTACCATATTTTTTAACCATATACACGTTTGTTTTACACAATAGCATCTGACTGGCAATGATAGCAACTGACTGGCTGAAAATAACGTCATAAAGCATATATACATGAAAAATACGTTTAAAACATTAGTACTTATACAAAATTCAGGTCCATAATGTTTGTACGTGTTTGTCGTAGACACAAAATACTAGCATAACTAGTAGCCTAGTGGCTATAAAGCCAGCGCTGGCATTTTGAAAAAATAAAACATAAATAAAACACAGGCTAACGTTACGTCTGGAATTATACATGCAAATACATTTAAAACGATTAAGTCTTAGCCTACTTACAGGTTGTGGTCCAACAACTGCTGCCTCTGGTTTTAAAGTTGGATCTGCGTCATTGTTTATTAACAGTTTCTTGCTGCATTGAACTCGTGGAGATTCTGGAAGCTGTCTTCCGTAAAATGCGCAGCACAGAGAGCTAGATTACGATCGTCACTTTCAGGAACATAATCAAACATAAATTGTATCCA
Source organism: Cyprinella venusta (assembly GCA_038021265.1). Taxonomy (NCBI): domain Eukaryota; kingdom Metazoa; phylum Chordata; class Actinopteri; order Cypriniformes; family Leuciscidae; genus Cyprinella; species Cyprinella venusta. The sequence goes on from CM075885.1 coordinate 13,194,177, forward strand.
TTGTTGATGAAGTATAGCATCCGTGGGAAGCTTGAAACACAGAAGACCTGACAGCTGCGTGAACACAACTCACTCGACGTGCTGCAGAAATATGCATGCCCTTTCCTGCATATTCCGAAGGGAATGGTTGATGCAAATGTGCGGGTTAGTGACGTACCATAACCCATTGTAGTCCCAATCAAGTCGTTTTTGTAGGCGTTTACACTTCCTGGTTTTTAAAAGACGATATCTCTGCTTACATTGAACTTTCAGCGCTGCAACTTTGCAGATACTGTTCATGCACCATCAGCAACATTACACACTATTTAAAATCAAAAAAGTGAAACCGGAATCAACCACCCCTTTAAAGCACCGGCATTGCCTTCCAAGCCATTATGAAATACTTCGGCTTTGTAAAGTGTATTCGGCGGCAGGTCAGGCTGCATCGTGTCTGCATACAATGTCTATATTGCAGGCATACCAGGCTGATCTGCTAAAGGACATGAGCATGAGTGAGGAAGCAGTACTGACATGGTTCGTAACTGCGTCAGGCTGCCGATTTACGGCAATTAATTTTTCCAACATGAAAGAGAAAGAAAAAGCTTTATTCAGTGACTCAGTTAATACTGTCATTGATAATTTCAGGAAGAAAAGAAGCAGGCAGCAGCTTTTAAAAGGTTTCTTCCATTAAAAGTTCACGTCCACGGGGCTGCTGGGCGGGAGCAGCGCCGGCCGTCCACGAGCTCATCGCATAGGTGCAGCAAAGCAGAGTATCGCTTCTAGTGCTCCCCCTGCTGGACAGTGGGACCAGACATGGCACTCTCAGCCAAAGCTTTTGGGCAATAGAACTGATTTGAGGATAGTTATATTGGCTATGTAGGTTTCATCTAAGAAGTCTTGTTGCCACGGGGCTGTTGAAAAAGGTGTTCACCTCTTTTTATGGTGCCCGTTCTTCTTTGGTGCCCTCAGGGGCCCGTTTTGCTAACCCCGCCTTCGAGCCTTTTTTGAATGTGGTAGCAGACTCCCTGTCGAGGCAGGGGCCGAGGCCAGAGGAATGGAGACTCCATCCCGAGGTGGTGGAGCTCCTTTGGTTGAGTTTTGGTTGCACCGAGGCAGACCTATTCACTTCCAAGGAGATATCGCACTGTCGTCTGTCGTTCTCCATCTGTCATCCAGCCTCTCTGGGGTTGGACACTGGTACAGCCATGGCCAAGGTCATGTCTGTACACCTTTCCCCCGATTGCTCTGCTACCAGGAGCTCTGGAGAGGGTTCACCAAGACGGGGTCAGCCTACTACTATGTAAAGAATCTCTGGTCAGGTTTTGGGGAATATGTATTAAATAATTATTAATTCATAATTAATAATTATTCATACGGGTTTGGACCAGATAACCATACCATTTAAAAAAAGGCTGTTGTGTATATTACCTGCATCTCATGCATGTGTATCTCGGCAACCAACCACAAATTGATTGTACTTTGTGTTTGCATAGGTCACGTGGCACTGACAAGTAAAAATTAGCTCAATTGTATATCAATATCTAATCAAATCGATTTATAATTAAACATTAATATGTCAATTAGGTCTATCTTGTTTACTCTGACGATATTCCTGTGAATTAATTTGTGATCTAGCAATCTATTCGTCCAGCAAGCTTAATCATGCGATCATTATTAATTCTCATACAGGAATAATTTAAGAGGCAGGAAAGGGGACTTCTGGCCATGAAAATAACCTTTCCATTTTACAAAATAGCCTGTTAAAAGATTACAAAATAGCCTGTTAAAGTATTAAAGCTAGTAGCTAAGATCGTGACATTAAAGAGACCTGGATATGAGCAGAGAGAGAGAGAGAGAGAGAGAGAGAGAGAGAGTTTGGCACGATTTCACCTTAGACAGTTTAACCCTTCTGAATCAACAACACGGAAAACAAAATCTTAAAGGGGGGGGTTGACCGCGATAACCAGGGTCTGAAAATCAGTGAGGTCCGGGGTGTTGTGTAAAGAATTGTGCTATAACAATGGTAAGGCTATTGGACCCACATTTCCCCATGGACATGAAGCAGTGTCACTTTTTTAAAGGAATTTACCATATATATATACACACACTGGTAATTTTTTTTTAAATTATGTGTGTGTGTGTGTGGGGGGGGGTAGTCTCTCAAGGGGGGTCAGGGGGTATGCTGTGTCATGGATCAGAAGGACACAGATGGATGAGAATAACCAGGTTTATTGAGACAGGTGATAGAGTCAATGGCAGGTGAGTAATGCAGATAATGTTCCGGGTAGAAGTGAACAAAGAGTCTGATGGAGTGTTTCTTATCTGGAGCAGGCTTGGGGAGTCAGACGGGCTGCAGCAGCGGAGCGGAGAGCTGAGGAAGACTGGAGCCGGAGCAGATGAGGACGACTGGAGCTTGGAGCGAACAGGTAAGTGGATCTCTCGAACAGTGATAGTAGAGAGGGAGTCTGTTGGTCGCATTACTGACGAGACCAGACAGTGACTGCTTGTGAGAGGTGAGTTTATATGGGAGAGTTAATGAGACGGTGATTGAAGGGAACAGGTGATGATGATTAATACTCAGGAGAGCCGGAACGAGTGGGAGGAGTGCAGGTATCTGGTGCTGATACCGATGGATCCGTGACAGTACCCCCCCCCCCCCACAGCCAGCTCCAGCTGGCGGACGGGACCGACGACGGGGACGGCCACGGCCCCTGGGTGCTGGACGATCTGGGTGCGCCGCATGGAATTCCTGGAGTAACGATGGATCTAGAATGTCGTCACGATTGACCCAGCATCTCTCCTCTGCGCCGAATCCCTCCCAGTCAACGAGGTACTCCAAGTGGCCGGCCCGTCGTCGGGAGTCGAGGATCTCGTGGACTCGGTAGATGTTGTCATCCACTGGATCTGCTGGAGGAGGGGGCACCGCCGTAGCACCAGATCCTGGGGAGGAAGGAGTGAGAGGGTTAGTGTATGGCTTGAGTAACGAGACATGGAAGGTCGGTGCAATACGGTAGTGAGCAGGTAGGGATAGCCGGTAGGTGACGGGATTGATCTGCCTCTGTATTTCGAATGGGCCGATATATCTGGGACTCAGCTTACGACAGGGCTGTCGAAGACGGATGTCCCGAGTTGAGAGCCAGACCAATTGCCCTGGAAGATATTGAGGAGCATCGGACCGTCTGACGTTGGCCTGGCTCTGATGTCTCCGAACAGCCCGCTGGAGGTGAATATGTGCTGAGTCCCAGACTCTCTCGCTCGTCTGGAACCAGTGATGGACTGCTGGGACGTCAGATGGCTCTCCGGACCAAGGGAATAGTGGGGGTTGGTAGCCGAGTATGCACTGGAATGGAGTGAGTCCGGTGGTGGTTTGACGGAGGGAATTTTGTGCATACTCGGCCCATGGCAGGAAACGACTCCAGCAGTCCTGGTGGTCATGACAGTAGGAACGTAGATACCTCCCGATTTCCTGGATCTTCCGCTCAGTCTGGCCGTTGGACTGGGGGTGGTATCCCGAAGTGAGGCTGACCGTCACACCAAGCAGGTTGAAGTATGCTTTCCACACCCGAGAGATGAATTGCGGTCCGCGGTCTGAGACGATATCCTCGGGGATTCCGAAGTTTCTGAATATGTGTTGGAACAAGGCTTCTGCTGTTTCAAAGGCTGTAGGCAAACCCGGTAGAGGAATCAGTTTGCACGCTTTGGAGAAGCGGTCCACTACTACCAGTATGCAGGTGTGCCCGTCCGATGTGGGAAGGTCGGTGACGAAGTCCACTCCGAGATGGGACCAGGGTCGAGTGGGAATAGGTAGAGGGACCAGTTTGCCTGCAGGGAGGTGGCGAGGAACTTTGGCCATGGCACAGACTGAGCATCCTTTGACGTACCGGGAGATATCTTGGGCCATACCCGGCCACCAATAGCGTTGTTGGACGAGCGAGAGAGTGGCTTGGCTGCCTGGGTGTCCAGAGCCCGGAGACGTGTGTACTGAGTCCATGAGGGACAGGCGTAGTCGGGTAGGTACATAAACCCGTCCCTCAGGACCTCCCGGCGGAGCAGGTTCGAGTTGGGTGGCTTCGGCTATGTGGTCATCCATACTCCACTGAAGGGGACTGACAACAATGGTTGGAGGGAGGATGGTTTCGGTGTCTGCAGGAACAACATCTGGCTGGAACTGGCGCGACAGAGCATCCGCTTTCACGTTCTTGTGGCCGGGTCGGTAGGTGACGGTGAAATTGAAGCGAGTGAAGAATAAGGCCCACCGGGCTTGACGTGGATTGAGTCTTCGGGCTTCACGTAGATACTCAAGATTGCGATGATCAGTGATTACCGTGAAAGGATGTTGCGCTCCCTCCAGCCAGTGTCTCCATTCTTCCATAGCTAGTTTGATCGCCAACAACTCGCGATTGCCGATGTCGTAATTTTGCTCCGCCGGGGACAGTTTCTTGGAGTAGAAGGCGCATGGATGGAGTTGAGATGAATTCCCCTGCCGCTGTGAGAGTACCGCTCCCACCCCGGTGGTGGACGCATCCACTTCGACGACGAAGGGTGAGGCTGGATCGGGCAGTGAGAGGGTTGGAGCGGAACTAAAGGCCGTCTTAAGTGCTTGGAATGATTGAATGGCGTGGGTGTTCCAGGACAGAGACTTGGCCCCACTTTTGAGGAGGTCGGAGAGTGGTGCGCTGAGGGAACTGAAGTTGTGGATGAATCGGCGGTAGAAATTGGCAAACCCCAGGAAACGTTGGAGTTCCTTTCGGGTAGTGGGTTGTGGCCAGTGTAGCACTCCTTCCACCTTCCTCTGGTCCATGGTGATGCCCTGGGGTGAGATGATGTACCCGAGAAACTGGATGGTGCGCTGGTGGAATTCACATTTCTCCAGTTTCAGATAGAGTTGGTAGTCTCGGAGCCGTTGGAGTACAGTCTGAACGTGATGAATGTGAGTATCCAGGTCTGGAGAGTAGATGAGGATATCGTCGATGTAAATGATGACAAATTGGTTCAAAAGGTCTCGAAATACTTCGTTCATGAAGCCTTGGAATATGGAGGGTGAGTTGGACAATCCGAAGGGCATGACAAGATATTCGTAGTGCCCTGCGGGAGTGATGAAGGCGGTCTTCCATTCGTCTCCCTCCCGCACACGGATGAGGTTGTAGGCACTACGAAGATCGAGCTTGGTGTAGACAGATGCCCCTCGGAGTTGTTCCAGTGCGGCGGGGACCAGAGGAAGAGGGTAGCGGAACTTGACAGTTGCTTGATTGAGGGTGCGATAATCTATGCTGGGGCGCAAGCCTCCATCCTTCTTGCCCACGAAGAAAAAGCTCGAAGCGGCAGGGGAAGTCGAAGGTCGGATGTATCCTTGCTGTAAAGCTTCGTGAACGTACTCATCCATGGCCTTCTGCTCCGGGATGGACAGAGGGTAGATCTTACCACGCGGAAGGACCGCCCCAGGCAGCAAATCGATCGCGCAGTCCCATGGCCGGTGTGGAGGTAAAGAGGATGCCTGTTGTTTATCGAAAACATCCTGGAACGCCCGGTATGGAGTGGGGATTTCCGGTAGATCCTCGACAGGGGGACTCTCAATGGTGGTAGAGGATAGCGGCACCTTCTCAACTGGAGTGATGGATGGACGGATTGTCTTGGTAACGGATGGTAGACAGCGATGGAAACAGTCGTTGCCCCACTGTAAAACCTCTCCGGTGGACCACTGGATACGGGGAGAATGGGCTTCCAGCCAGGGGCGTCCCAGGATGATCTCGGCTGTGGATCCCTCCAGCACCAGAAAGGAGATCTCTTCTCGATGGAGCCAGCCAATTTCCAGTCCTAGGTCGGGGCTTCGATGTCCCACCCGACCGCGTCCCAGGGGTTGTCCCAGGATGGTTTGCACCTGGAGGTTTTGAGGTATGGATCGTTGTTTCGTTTGGAGACGATGCAGAGTGGACAGAGAGATGAAGTTACCGGCGGAGCCGGAATCGATCAGCGCCTGGACTGAGATGGAACGGTTCAGATAAGTGATAGTAGCTGGAGTGTACTTCAACGGAGAAATGTGTAGAGGTAAGTGAACGGTACTCACAGTGGGTCGGGATGGGCGAATGGGACAGGAGGCCAGCAAATGACCCGAAGCACCGCAGTATAGACATAAGCCGTTGGAGATGCGCCGATTGCGCTCAGAGATTGGAAGACGAGTGGTACCGATGTCCATGGGTTCTGGTGCTGGAGGGCTATGGTCGAGCGCTGGGCAAGGAGGCGGAGGTGCAGGGCAGTCGAGCTGGCAGGCAGTGCGTCGCTGGTCAATGCGGATGGAACGCTGGATGATGCTCTCTATGCCGACCGCGTCATCGTAGATCGCCAACTGGAGGCGGATGTCCGAATTCAGCCCATGGCGGTAGGCGGTTATGAGGGCTGACTCATTCCATCCGAGAGTGGCGGCCAGGGTTCGAAACTTCAGCGCGTACGCGGCCACTGACGATCGTCCTTGCCTCAAACGGAACAGCTGATCTTGCACGGAGATGGTGTGAGCAGACTGAGAGAATACCTCAACGAAGTGACTGGAGAAGGCGGTAAACGTTCGTGTGACCGGGCCTCGATCCTTCCAGAGGGCGTGAGCCCAGCTGAGCGCACGTCCTCTGAGTAGGGAGATGAAGAAGGCCACCTTCGATCGATCCGTGGGGAATGAGTGTGGATTCATCTCCATGTAGAGCTCGCACTGCAAGAGGAATCCGCTGCACTCCTCCTCCTCGCCCGAGTAGGGCGCTGGTTGGGCCATGGGACTGGCAGAGGCAGATGTCGAGGAAAGGGTGACGGTGGATGTGGAAAGGGTGGCGGTGCTGGTTCAGGGAAGAGGTGGCGGAGCTGGTTTAGCGGCTGCGCAGGTGCTTGGAGTGGGTTGTAACATCTTGTTGGTCTGGTCTTCTGTCATGGATCAGAAGGACACAGATGGATGAGAATAACCAGGTTTATTGAGACAGGTGATAGAGTCAATGGCAGGTGAGTAATGCAGATAATGTTCCGGGTAGAAGTGAACAAAGAGTCTGATGGAGTGTTTCTTATCTGGAGCAGGCTTGGGGAGTCAGACGGGCTGCAGCAGCGGAGCGGAGAGCTGAGGAAGACTGGAGCCGGAGCGGATGAGGACGACTGGAGCTTGGAGCGAACAGGTAAGTGGATCTCTCGAACAGTGATAGTAGAGAGGGAGTCTGTTGGTCGCATTACTGACGAGACCAGACAGTGACTGCTTGTGAGAGGTGAGTTTATATGGGAGAGTTAATGAGACGGTGATTGAAGGGAACAGGTGATGATGATTAATACTCAGGAGAGCCGGAACGAGTGGGAGGAGTGCAGGTATCTGGTGCTGATACCGATGGATCCGTGACATGCTGCCCCAGGATTTTTTTTTTAATTAAATAAACCATTAAATGGCACTTTCTGGAGAGTTTTGTGCAAAGAAATATAGAATAAAATTATAGGCTAGGTCTAGCAAAGTCTTATATTTCTGTAATTCACACAGATCAAACACAAATATACTGGTTGAATAGATTGCTAGTTGAGAAACTGCTTTAATTATTGTAGTGAAACACTAAAATAACACAATACCACATAAACAAACCTATTTATGATGACTTTGTGAAACAGCATGAGCCGTCTTCCAGCTGGCCAATAAGGCTATTTGGCGAATTTCATTCTGTAACATACAGATCTGTATTATGCTATTGCTTTTGATAGTGTTATATAACCTACATTTCTTACAGATAATCACAATGATCATTGCGTTACTTTTACCGAATGTGGCAGGTTGTCTAAATTTATTTATTTTTTTTACGCCGACAGTAATGTTGCCAGATATTGCTACGAAAAACAAGCAAAGCAAAATAGTTATAACAATAATAATCCGAAATTAGTTCAAAGCTTGTGTTTTGGAAATAAGATGAATATATCTCTAACCCTAACATGCAGCTTTCCACTTTAATAACTTCCTAAAGTGTCACATTAAATCAGAAAAACAGGTCCAGGAGATTAGCCTACTGCACCTTTCCATTAGGTGGATTTGGCAACACAGAGGCTGCACTCGCGAGTCGCGCGCCCTCATTCACAACGCGCTCTCGAGCCCTGTTCACTACGCTAGATTCTCACAGCAACATGAATTGCGAACACTCATATGAGGTGGTTTAAACACGGCTAATTAATCATTCAGAGAGCATGAAATTTTATTTTTGAATGTAAAAAAATTACAGAGGTCCGGACCTCGGTGACCTCATAGCTGGCTACGGCCCTGTGTGTAATGTTGCTGATGGTGCATGAACAGTATCTGCAAAGTTGCAGCACTGAAAGTTCAATGTAAGCAGAGATATTGTCTTTTAAAAACCAGGAAGTGTAAATGCCTACAAAAACGACTCGATTGGGACTACAGCTGGGTTATGGTACATCACTAACCCGCACATTTGCATCAACCACTCCCTTCGGAATATGCAGGAAAGGGCATGCGCATATTTCTGCAGCACGTCGAGTGAGTTGTGTTCACCCAGCTGACAGGTCTTCTGTGTTCCAGCTTCCCACGGATGTTACTTCGTCAACAATGGATACAATTTATGTTTGATTATATTCCTGAAAGTGACGAACGTAATCTAGCTCTCTGTGCTGCGCATTTTATGGAAGACAGCTTCCAGAATCTCCACGAGTTCAATGCAGGATTCAAGAAGAAACTGTTAATAAACCATGAAGCAGATCCAACTTTAAAACCAGAGGCAGCAGTTGTTGGGTCACAACCTGTAAGTAGGCTAAGACTTAATCATTTTAAATGTATTTGAATGTATAATTCCAGACATAACGTTAGCCTGTGTTTTATTTTTTATTTTTATTTTTTTTTTCAAATGCCAGCGCTGGCTTTATAGCCACTAGGCTACTAGTTATGCTAGTATTTTGTGTCTACGACAAATGCGTACAAACATTATGGACCTGAATTTTGTATAAGTAAGTACTAATGTTGTAAATGTATTTTTCATGTGTATATGCTTTATGACGTTATTTTCGATTTGATCAAGAACGTAAACTTGCCAACGCTGTTTGTGTTTAACATTAGTAGCCAGTCAGTTGCTATCGTTGCCAGTCAGATGCTTTTGTGTAAAACAAATGTGTATATGGTTAAAAAATGTGGCAACTTATCATTCAGAAACGTTTAGTAAGAAGCGTGTGTGGTGAGGTTCTGTTTGACTTTCTTCATCGCGGTTTTCTCGGTCTGATTCTGCCTCACTGATACTGCAGTCTCGACATCATTATCTACGTGTATCCACCGTCTATCTATGTCTATGGTATCCACCTTTGGCATGCCCGTTTCGCCCGTTAAGGTAATGGGCGTTAACCTTCCGGACAACGTGAGCGACAGTTTAGCCAATCACAACACACCCGCCCAAACGAACCAATCTGAGCCCACTACGTGTTTCTGAGGGAGTGGTTTTATAGACTCAGGAAGTCAACCGCTCGTTCAGGGGACAGAGGAGAGCGCAGCTTACAATAAAGGTGAAGTTTATGAAAAATAAGACTTTTTACAAAAGGAAAGCCACGAATACATGTTATATTGCACCCCATAAACACAATCATGCAAAGAAAAAAAGTCAACCCCCTTTTAAATGTTCTGAGAGCTTAATAAAGAAAGATACTTGCAAGGTTCTCATGTGCCGGATGACCCTTTGTGTTGTAGCAAGGCATTTGAATCTCTAATTTTGTTGGGTGTTTTATTTCTAATAAACAAATCAGAGTCTCATCTCTCATGATCTCACCTCGATCTCACAATTTCACAATAAATTGTGTACATAAATATCTTTATGTACACAATTTAATCTTTACATGGTCATCATCATCTTCTTCTTACGCTTATCCGGGGCCGGGTCGCGGGGGCAGCAGTCTAAGCAGAGATGCACAGACTTCCCTCTCCCTAGACACTTCCTCCAGCTCTTCTGGGGGATACCGAGGTGTTCCCATGCCAACTGGGAGACATAGTCTCTCCAGCGTGTCCTAGGTCTTCCCCGGGGCCTCCGTCCAGTGGGATGTGCCCGGAACACCTCCCCAGGAAGGCGTCCAGGAGGCATCTGAAACAGATGCCCGAGCCACCTCAGCTGACCCCTCTCGATGTGGAGGAGCAGCGGCTCTACTCTGAGCTCCTCCCGAGTGACCGAGCTTCTCACCCTATCTCTAAGAGATCGCCCAGCCACCCTGCGGAGAAAGCTCATTTCGGCCGCCTGTATCCGGGATCTTGTCCTTTCAATCATGACCCAAAGCTCATGACCATAGGTGAGAGTAGGAACGTAGATTGACCGGTAAATCGAGAGCTTTGCTTTACGGCTCAGCTCCTTCTTCACCACAACAGACCGGTACATCAACCGCATTACTGCTGAAGCTGCACCGATCCGTCTGTCAATCTCCCGTTCCATCCTTCCCTCACTCGTGAACAAAATACCAAGATACTTAAACTCCTCCACTTGAAGAAAGATCTCTCCACCAACCTGAAGTGGGCAAGCCACCCTTTTCCGGCTGAGGACCATGGCCTCGGATTTGGACCCACCTTAACGTGGTGGAGGGGTTTGAGTACCCGAATGACCCTAGGAGCTATGTTGTCTGGGGCTATATGCCCCTGGTAGGGTCTCCCGAGGCAAACAGGTCCTAGGCGACGGGTCAGACTAAGAGCGGTTCAAAACCCCTTATGGCAGAATTATATTCAAGGACCGTGACGTCGCCCGGTATGGCGCAGCCGGGGCCCCACCCTGGAGCCAGGCCCAGGGTTGGGGCTTGTATGCGAGCGCCTGGTGGCAGTGCCTCTCCCCACTGGGTCCGGCCGGGCTCAGCCCGAAGAAGCGACGTGGGACCGTCTTCCCGTGGGCTCACCAACTGCAGGAGGAGCCATAAGGGGCCATAAGGGGGCGACCCGATCCCTGGACACGGAATCTAGCCTTAGGGACATGGTAATCCTTTTATTTTAAATAAATAATTGCTGCCTGTGTGTGTAATAAGCAGAGTGTTTGCGTTGTGCCCCAGCCTATAGGTGCATATTAGCATATTGTGCCCTTTAAATAACAAAAAAAATAAAATACTGTGCCATTGACCTTAGACCAGGTTTCAGTTGGTCAATGGCAAAGTCTATTTCAGTTGTTTCAAAATAGCCAAGCACCAACAATGCTCCTGAATACACCTCGAATAGCATGCCCATGGGCGCACAAATAGGCATAAATGCATCTGCTATTTAAACAACGTGGCGCAGGACATGAAAAAGATAACTGCATCGTGCTGAAACAACCAAAAAACACTTGCATCGCGTTTGTTTTGCGCTGGGTGTATGACATGTATTACTCACCTGTTTCCTCAGTTCCTTATTGAAATAAATTCCCACTCATGGATTCATCAAGACATTCTGTATTAGTGTGCAGTTACACTGAGACACTGGTTACACCAATAGATTTCTGATAATCAGTCTCAAGTCTACTGAGAAGGAAAATAAATCTCTGAGCAATATTTTACTCTCAAATGATCTGTTTATTATCCTCTTTACTTCAGCAAGAATATGACTTAATCTTAAAAAAAAAAACATTTTGTATAAAAGAACATCTTTTAATTCAAAGTGGTGCTTCCAAAAATGTTTGAAAACTTTCTAATCCGAACTCCAGTGATTGCTTTCTTTTGAATGTCTCATCTCTTCATCTCTCACTGTGACCTTTATAATAAGCACTGTTGCACCCAAACACAGCCATCACACCAAAGTGATCAACGACAGAGATCTTGGGTATCAATTTATCCTGACAGGCCCTAAATGGAATTACGGAAGCCGGCACTGAAATATTATATTGACTTTATTAAAATGTATTAAGAGGGTGTCATGCAAGGCCTGGTAAATTAAAATTTTCTTTGAGCTATTGACAATGATGAAGAAGAATGCTTCCAGAAAGCTATTATGGCTGGTGTGGCAGTGACAGCTGTGGTTATAGCGAGGCCCATGTGGCAATCACACTGGACATGTGGGAGGAAACAGGCCATGAAATACTGACAAAGGGATGCCATCAAAGACCCTGTCACCATGTCTGCACAGGCCTGCCTTTGGACACATTTGGAAATGGATTGTGATAGTTTTTATGGAAATGGGTCATAGTCATTGTAGGTACTTCTTAAAGAATAGTGTTTAGTCTTATTGCATACTAATGTTGCAAACCACATTAAGCTACAAACAAGTAACATAAATATTCGATGAGTAATCTATATGTGATCCATAATCCGGTGAGCACTGATAGATCTAGTCTGAAGCCATGCTACAGCTTTGTGTGATAAAAAGGCCAACATGTAATTTTAGATTGGCATTCACTAAATATATCAAAAAAAATTGTCAAATTGAATCCCCGCTGGCTCAAAAGTTACATAATTAATTTGAATGGTTTCATAACATATTTGTATGATTTTCTACAGTGCGTAACATGCATGCATGTTAGGAGGCAGCACCCTTGTGATTCAGTTTATTTTAACATTTACATACTTATAAATATTTTTGGCCTTTAAATATTGCCATTCAAAGCTAATATAATGCAACATAAAGGAGAATATAAGAGAATATCATAGTCATCAAAGTCGAGGGAAGACACATGCTCAGTGAGGCTTCAAGTGGAGAATACACATTTGGAGGTTACTAGCCGGAACCATGCACACGGAGGCACCTAGCCGACGCCCAGGCAACAGACACTGGCGCCACCATCAACAGTGAAGGAGGACTCAGGGCTTCAACAGAAGGCTCAGCTGAGGAAAGTATCACACTTATCCAGTCCTGGAGTGGAATGGCGAGCAAGCGAAGACACCTGAGCGGGTCCAGTACTGGCCGGTTGAGCGAGTACAAGAGAGGACACAGGCTCCACTTGGAGATTATAGAATCTCACGAATGTGTTAGGTGTCGCCCAGCCTGCAGCTCTGCAGATGTCTACTAGCGAGGCGCCATGCGCTAGAGCCCAAGAGGAAGCCACACTCCGGGTGGAGTGGGCCGTCACACCAAGGGGGCACGGTTGACCTTGCTGCTGGTAAGCCAAAGCAATGGTGTCCACTATCCAGTGAGACAGCCTCTGCTTTGAGAGAGCCCTTCCCTTATGGCTCCCACCATAACAGACAAAGAGCTGGTCTGAGGTCCTGAAACACCGCGTTCTGTCTACGTAAGCCCGGAGGGCATGTACTGCAAGTCAAGTCAAGTCACATTTATTTATATAGCGCTTTTCACAATACAGATTGTATCAAAGCAGCTTCACAGTGATAACATGAAAGTAGTACAACACAGATCGATAATATTGTTAAATATTAAATATTAAATAATCCTAAATAATCCCGACTAAGCAAGCCAAGCAGCGCTGCAGCGCTTGCAGGTTCACCACCTGGTCCCGGAAGGGAGTGGTAGGAACCTTGGGCACATATCCAGGCCGGGGTCTCAGGATCATGTGAGAATAGGCTGGCTGAATTCCAGGCACACTTTGTCAATGGAGGCGACGCTCTGAGGACACAGTTGCATCGCAACAGAGCGCTCCACCGGGGGAATCTCAGTGCACCCACGGGCAGCCGCGCCGTCGAGGGGAGGAAAGGTGGGGGTGACTGACGAGCGCTCACGGGCGGTCAAAGGAGCCTTCCATGTCTTCGTCAGCTCCCCATGCAGCTCTGGGAAGAAAAGGATTGGGGTCGGCTATGGCCGTGAGGCGGCAGCCTTGCCGAAAAACCAATCATACATTAGTGAGTGATCGGGGCAGGGCGGAGGGTTCCACTCTAGCCCAAAGCTCACGGCAGCCCGAGAAAGCATGGCCGTCATCTCGGGATCAGACACGGGCAACGCAGCCGCATTCTCACCTCCCAAGGAGTCTAGCCCACCTTGTGATGCCGTGATCGACATCACGTCCTCCTCTGGAGCACCGAATGAAACAGACGGCACCTGTGAAGAAGCACTCGTCTGAATCACTGCAGTACTCGCGGGTTGCAACACTGCTGCGGGGGTGTGGACCGAGGAACGAGCGCCGGGTTTTTATTCCACACCGTCACTGTCAGCTCACCCTGTCAGCGAGCTGAAGAGTCTCTCACAGTAAGATCATTGAGTCTAGATCTCAGTGTTGCGATGGTCATGTTCCCACAAAAAGACCATGCATCATCCACGAGCGCTGCTCTTGCGTGCTCAAAGCCCAGACACACAAAGCAGCGCTCGTGCCCATCAGATGAAGACAGGAATCGACCGCAACCAGAAGAACACGGGGAACCATCTCTCACGAGTTCACACTCACTAATGATCAGAGAATAAAAATGGTTATGCGTATTTGGCGTGCTGTCCGGGGGGAGGGCTCCGAGCTCAGAAATTGGGCCCGAACCCAGAGTACTACCCCCGTATCTCTGTTTAGGAACAGTCGAGGAATATGCTGAGAACAGTCGAGGAATATGGGGGAGTCGACTGTGTGTTTTTATAGGCTTTACTTGTGCTGATTGAGTGAACCAGTTGATTACTGATTGCTGACAGCTGGCTGACTTGATTGTTTGATCATTAGAATGTGATCCTCCCGAACCTTGTTAATAAAACACCAATTCACGAGTTCACACTCACTAATGCTCAGAGAATAAAAATGGTTATGCGTATTTGGCGTGCTGTCCGGGGGGAGGGCTCCGAGCTCGGAAATTGGGCCCGAACCCAGAGTACTCCCCAAAAAGCAAAGTGAGTAAAGGACAGCCACCTGCTTAAAGACCCCCCGAAAAGAGTGCAGAGATTGGCGGGCTGTTTGGGGAAAACAGAAGTAGACTGATGCCCTCCTGACGGACCCTCTCCAGGACACCCGGGCGGGACTCTAGGACTCTCCAGAGCGAGCGGGGGAAAAACATACAGGTGAAGCCTCGGCCAGGCCTGTACCATGGCATCTAACCCCAGTGGGGCTGAATGTGAGAGGGAAAACCAAAGTGTGCTGTGGGACATCTCCCGAGACGCGAATAGATTCACTTCCATTGGTCCAAACCTCTCTCATATTGGTCTCGTTTATCAGCAGAGATTGCACTTCTTGTTCCACCACTTGAGCCTCCACTGTAGTCTGCACCGCGAACTACAAACAAAAAATGACCCAGTGTGCGTTCGCTGGAAATTGATGCGGCCCAAAGCATCACAGACAGTGGGAAACTCACATCGATTCCTTGAGGGAACAGCCCTCAGAGGTCCTACCACCCCAGCTAGGACCTCTTTCCTGAAGACCTCCTAGCCTGAAGGACGTCCCTCAGGTCGCCACTCTGGCCGGAGGACCTTGGCTGGGACTGCTTCCTCTTTTTCCAAGCTCCCGGAAGAGGGGCTCGAGAAAATGCTCTCATTGTGATTTTTGCAATATGAGCAGCTGACTGATGGCTGGGGCTGATCTACTTGCCCCACCCTACTCAACTTGGGCTTAGATCTACGGGGGAGGACCTGCTGAAATGCCGCAGATGCCTGCTTCTTCGCCTCCTGAAACCTGTCGACGACAGATGTAACTGCGTTGCCAAACAGGCCAGAAGGCAAGAGCGGTGCATCAAGGAAAAAAAATCTGTCCTTCTCTTTGATGTCTGAGATGCCTCTCCATGGCTACAACAGATGTCATAGAGCGGCCAATAGCTTAGCCATCGAATGCAGACATGAACCAGCCCCACCTGCCGCCATGTAAGCCCTGCTGATTAATGCAGATGTCTCCCTGCAGGGCTTACTAGGCAGCGCCGGGGTTTTAAGGGAAGATGCCGCCTCAGGGGAGAGGTATCCAGCCAGAGCCTCCTCCACTTTAGGCATCTTCCCATAACCCATGTCCCGTGCTCCCATAACATTGCTGTAATCCACCACAGTAGGATTAGAGACACGAGACGAATGAGATTTATCCCACGATCTCGAGATCTATTTGTGGAGATTGGGGGAAAATGGCAAAGCCCGACGCTGAGGCTGTGATCTGTACCACAGGAAACGCTCGTCTAATTTACTTTTGACTTGCGTCCCCTGCTAATCTTGTGGCCAGCTGATATAGCACGGGTCACAACCTCTAAGAGGTTCTCATATGCATGGCCGTGAACTGGTGAGCTCAATTCGTGGTCATCCGCATTGATGCTGAGCACATCCACTTCTTCCGAAGCGGAGAGCTCAAGCATCAGGGGCAGAAGAAGCCGCAACGCACCAATAACAGGGGCCTCGGGATCTTCAAATGAAGAATGAGAAAGTGGTGCAGAAGTCTCACTCTCATATGCAAGATCAATCTGCGAACCCCACGATCTCAATCGTCGAGCCGCCTCAACGGACGTAGGGCCAGAACCAAGGGAAGCGTGAGCCTGACCATGCTCATCGAAACACGCCAGCCGGGAGCGCAGCACTTTCAATGGAAGTGCTTTACAGTCACCACAGGCAACTCCCTCGAGAGCTGCCCAGGCGTGCTGCGCTCCCAAACAGTTCACACACAGTCGATGCATGTCCCCACTCGTGATGAAATGAGGGCAGGGGTGCACACACTTCCTGAACTGTTCACTCGCCATATTTCACTTTGAATCAGACAAACATCACCAAATAAGACTGACAACAACAGAGAGCGCTTGCTGAAGAGCAAAAGCTGATGTGTGTGTGTGCCAGCGTCACTTTTATGTACCCGGTTATGCCGTCATGTTACGTCACGACGCAACATCTATCAGGATTGGATTAGTTTCATTCATACTTCAGAGGCGCATGCTAAGGGAGCGTCCCCAAAGAGTCGTTTTCAACGATGCAGTGCAAGTTCCCTTGAAAGGGAACTTGTATAACAGTCCATTTAATAGGTCTGTTAGAGTTAGACACAAACCTGTCTGGACAAAGGACTATGTTTTAGATATGTAAGGAAATGAAGAACTTGAGATTGCTAAATGAAAAAGACATATTTAATTGTTTCAAAATACTTGTGATTTTTGTTTAATTCTGTTGTGATATACAAAAAACTTAATTCTTTCTTAAAAGGGGAAGATGTTGTGTTCTCTCTCCATTGCATTGACATAATATTCATGCCCACTGATGTGTTTACATGTTCAACTGATATAAGAGCTGTGTGCAAGAAAACAATATATTTGAGTAAAGTGAAATATATTGCTACTGCTACTAGCTACTGCTCGTGTCTGTCAGCTTTTTATCCATTCTTACTTTAAAGGCACAATATGTATTTTTTCTGCTTTAAAAATAGCAAAAATAACTGTATCTGTGTTATATATTTTTATTAGATGTGTACTTACATTATCCCGACAGTTTCCACCAACTTTCAAATCCGGAGAAATTTATAGTTTATTTCGAAGACACGGGACGTTTGTATATTTCGTTGCCTGTCTATGGTGTCATATAACTTTTGACTCCTCTATTTTCTCTAACTTCCTGCAGAACCCAGCAAAACCACCAAACACAAAGGGGAACTTCAGACTACTGCCAATAAAAGCAAAGAAAATGACAAAGAAAAAAAAAGTAGTAGCTAGTATCATTTTGCAACTGCACCAAACTTGACCGAGATTATTATATGTAATATTTATATTAGTCTATAATATAGACTAATATAATGTCTATGCTTTGCCTGCACAATCTGCTGCTGGAGCCAGCTCAGTAAAGCGCAAACATACGGGTGAAAAAGATTACCCGAGAAGGATTTGGGACAGGAGAAGAAGCATGACACGGGTAAACATTGGGGTTGCATTTAAAAAAAATGTAGAGACCTTTGGGATAAGCTAAATCTACAGAGAGATGCCAATCTCGCTTGCATTCTAATAAACAAAGATGACAATTTTTTTTAAACATCTATTAATACTAGCTAGATGGAATATTAATTTAATAGGGTTCTGATAATTCCTATCTCTTTGTTCGAAAAGCCGTGATTGTCAAAATACTTAATTTGAATGAGTGAGGAATGTGGGGAATGACAGAGCGCGAGTGTTCCAATGAACATTGTATTGCTGGTTCGCTCATGCTCTCTCTCTCCCTCAGAGGGCTGGTTGTCATTGACAGCGACAACAACTCCCGTGAGCCCACACTCTTTCCCAACATCATCAGAGTACTTCTTTTGTTATTAGTTTTATTGAGTGACCCCTGGTGGCCAAAAATTACATACTGTACATTTAACATAGCTAACACTTGATTATTTAACAATCAGCAAAAAGTTTAATAAAGATGGAAAATAAAAGAGCTGGATCTGTTTGCAAGCAATATTCTTCAATCAAAATAAACTGCAAATTACACTTCTACAGGTTATCTGGAAACAAAATGACAGGAAAAATAACTTTTTAAAGACACTTTTTAAAGTCGAGATCTGGCGAAGACTGAATCAAACACAGGTCTATAAATACACAGGTACACACTAGAGACTAAACAAGAAAATTGAACAAGACCAGGGTAAATATGGGGTGATACAGGGTGAAATGGCTGCTGGCCGATATTTGGATTATAATTACATTTGGAAGATGATTTTATCCGAATGACTTGCATGGCATTTCAGGTATACATTGTTCATGCATTAAATGGGAATTGAAACAATGCCATTTGCGTTTAGTTTATGGAACAAGTTTTTCACCATAAAATGACTAATAATTAAGTCAAGCTATTGCTGGTAATGTAATTATTCAAAGTATTCAGCCACATGAAAAGATAAGTGCAATTAAGCTACCATTGTTTAATAGTAATTTGTCTCTCTTTTATACTTTAAACAATTGAATTTACAGATAAAACCGTATTCTTACTGAACACACAGGCACTTAATGTTGTATCACAGCGTGTGTATATACACAAACATATTCCTTCTCTCTCTCACAGACAAGTTCAGAGCAGTTTAATGAGCCAGATGAAGGTACTGTATGAGTAATGCACAGAACCAGAGTCAGGCAATCCAGACCTGAAGCACTCAGCACTTCATGTTCCTGAGTGTTCAGTACCGCACAGTCAGCCACTATGTATTTCAAGACAATACTCCAACATATAGCTTAATTCTGACCTCTACGTAAGGGTCATCCTCAGGCAACGGTGCAATGTGTGCCTGAAAATATCTTTATTGTATATATTTTTATTTTATTTTAAAAGTTTATTGTAGAACTTTGTTTTATTTATTTATTTATTTATTTATTTATTTTATTTTTAACCAGTACCAGTGTTGGCTTAGCTATTTGTGTATGTAGAGTATTTTATCTCTGTGCCATTCCCTTGCTAGTGCTTTGTTGGTAAAAAAGCTCAGTGGTACTCCACATTAGACTTGGTCGACATTTGCAATGGGGGAAATATATATATATATATATATATATATATACAGAGAGTATATTTTCACTACATCCTATTGGATTTTATGATTTTGAGCACATGCCTTTCTTATTATATAATGCCTCTACAATGTTTAATGTTTATGGCTTAAGTCTTGGGAAACTTGTGAATGATCGAACGAATGATTATTAGTTTTTTTGTATAATGTTGAGGTTAAGTCCTCATGAAAGAGATGAGTTTTTAGTTGTCTTTTATATGTTGTCAGGGATTCTGCATTTCAGATGAAGGCTGGGAGATTATTTACCGATTGACTTCTGGTAGAGATACAGGAGGCTGCTAAGCCTGAGGTAGACATCTAAGCAACTCAGTGGTTGAACTCGATGCAAGTAGCAAGTGGTAGCCAGTGCAGAGAGATGAAGAGAGGTCTGACATGGGCCCTTTTGGGCTTATTGAAGATAAAACGTGCTGCAGAATTCCTATTCTTTTATAGAGGTTTGATTGAACACGATGAAAGTCCACCCAGAAGAGCATTGCAGTAATCCAGCCTAGAAATGACCAGGGCCTGGACGAGAAATTGCATGCTCCGTAAGGAAAGACCTGATCAAACCTGCATGATTGAGCTATCTTTGCAATTTGGTCTTTGGGTCTTTGCAAAGGTCAGCTGGTCATCAAAGATTGCTTGATGGGAACTTGATGGGCTAATGGATGATGTACCTATCTGGATGGTGAAATCGTGCTGTAGAGATGGCTTGGCAGGGAAGACGAGAAGCTCTTTCTTTGCCTGGTTGAGCTGCAAGTGGTGTTCTTTCATCCATGCTGAGATATCCGTCAGACAGCTAGAGATTCGTGCAGCTTCTGTGGGATCATCTGGTATATCAACATAGCAATGTTAAGAGAAACAATGTGCCTATATAGGTCCCAGTGATGTAGTACATATGGAGAAGAGGAATGGTCCAAGAACTGAACCCTGAGGAACCTTTGGATACCTCCCCTCTCGCAGGCAACCTTGATAGACCTACCTGTGAGATAGGATTCAAACAAGTGAAGTGAAGTTCCTGTGATGAGAGGGTGAACAAAAGGATCTTATGATTTACAGTTTCAAAGACAGTAGATCGATCCAAGAGAAAGAGAACTGTTGAAAATAAGAGAGAGCAAAGGTTATAACTACATCAGTTTGTGAGCCGTGGATGAAACATTTACCAACAACTTGATTCCTATCGTGTTTACATCTTCAGGCTTAATGAGTAGGTAACTTTGATTATCGCTAGTAGGCATGGATACAAAAAAGAAAAACCTACCCTGGGGCACTTTAAAAAACAGCATTAAACAGCCAGCATTGAATAGAGTTGCAAATGTGGAAAGAGAGTCCTTTCAGAATGGAAAATGAATACGTTCCCTATCGAGGGAACTCAAACTGCGTCAAAGTGACACTTTGGGGGGAACGCCCCTCAGCGTAGCGTCTCTGAAGCATGAATGAAACTAAGCCAATCTCCGATTGGATCCACGTGATGACGTGATGTGTGACGACACAGGCGGAAGCATATATAAGGAACCGGCACACACAAAATGACAGCTTTCTGTTCTTCAGCTAAGCGCTCTCTGTGACTGTCAGTCTTATTTATTGTTTGTCTGTCTAAGCAAGTGAATATCCCCTAAAACATTGGTTCCCAACCTGGGGTCCCTCAGGGGGGCGCCAGAGTTCACAGGGGGGGCGCGGGTGCGGACATACTTTGAGTTGAATAAGATGCATAAAATGTTTCACTAATAATTTTCTATAAAAAAATATTTTTTTAAGTTAAAAAAATATATATATACAGTATATGCTTACAATGCCATGATAATGCAGTCAAAAATGATCTCTTATATAAAATAATTATTTAAATTTTGCGCGCTCACCGTCACTTGCCCAATGTGCTTGTTGTCGTAGTAACGGCAAAATCAAAAGAAAATGGCAGAGAAACGTAAACGCGGTGATTCTTCATCAGAGACGAAGAAAAAGTTTAGACATTATGACAAAACCTACATAAATTTTGGCTTTATTGAAGGCCAAGACAAGTCTTGACCAGAATGTGTCTTTTGTGGTGAAAAACTGGCAAATGACAGCATGAAACCAAGCAAGATGAAAAGACACCAGGAAACGAAGCATCCAGAGACAATCGGCAAAGATAAGGAATTCTTAGAGAGAAAAAAAGAGATGGCTCTGTCAAAAAGATCGTCAGACATCAGAAAAGTATTCGAAAAAGCAGGTAGTGATTTACAGAAGGCCACTACAGTTTCCTTTGAGTGTTCGCTGATGATTGCCAAAGCAAAAAAGCCGCATAATATTGGAGAGGAGTTAATTAAACCCGCCTGCATTAAAATAGTGGAGGGACTAGGGACAAGCAGCTGAAAAGGTTAAATCTGTCCCACTTTTTAACAACACAGTTAAAGACAGAATTGATAAAATGGCAGAAAACTGCAAAACACAGTTGCACAAGAAGCTTAGAGAAGTCCAATTTGCAATACAGTTGGATGAAACGACCACGGTAGCGGGAGAGTCTGTGCTTATCGTGTATGTACAGTATGTGGACGGAGATGAGTTGAAACGGGACATACTTACAGTATGTCTACTAATTTACCCACAACTACTACAGGTCAGGATATTTTTACGGCTGTTGATTCATACCTGACATCGTACAATCTGCCCTACACAAATATCGTCGCTTGCTGCACGGATGGAGCTGCTGCGATGATGGGTAGAATTAAGGGATTTAACAGCCGTTTGATGGAAAAGGCTCCAGGCTGTATGATTTTCCACTGTATGATACATCGCCAGGCACTCGCCAGTAAAAAACTATCCAAAGACCTTGGTGACACACTGACAACAGTTGTAAAAGTCGTAAACTTCATTAAAGCTCGCCCTACCAACCAGAGATTATTTGCACAACTGTGTGAGGATGAAGCGCACCAAACTCTACTGCTACACACGGAGGTGCGCTGGCTTTTGCGTGGAAAAGTGCTTGTGCGATTTTTAGAACTACAGGATAAAATCGTGGAATTTCTTCGAAATCAAAACACACTGTTGGAGCAGCTGACTGATGCGTTCTGGATCAAAACCGCATACCTTGCTGACATATTCACTCTTTATAACGAGACCAACAAGAGACTGCAGGGCTCTGAGTCAAACATCCTTGAGTGCAAAGAAGCAATCGATGCTTTTATGCGTAAGCTGGAGTACAGGGCTGGAAAACTGTCACAGGGGCATTTACAACACTTTCCATTGCTGCTTCAACATTCGGGGGGTACCGTGAGTGCATCTTTGCGCGCCGAGTTTTGCCGTCACATGACTTCGCTACGGGAGGAATTAAAGTCCCGCTTTGCGGATGTTGACACATTATCCAAGGAGTCGTGGGTTATGGATCCATTCACATCCAGGCTTGAAGATGTGGAATATCTTGGCTGTGAAGACGAGCTCGCTGAACTACAAGCTGATTCACTGTCAAAAAAGTACTTCCAGGAGAACGGATACAAAAGGCTTTGGATAGCCAGGGGACCTGTTGTCGCACCTAAACTTGCAAACTATGCCATTACAAAGATCATTCTTCCTTTCAGTACCACCTACCTCTCTGAGACAGCCTTCAGTGCCCTTGTGGCTATAAAAACAAAGTCACGCAACAGACTGGACGTTCACAGCGATTTTAGACTGGCTATCACTGGCATTACACCTGACATTCCATCACTAGTCAAAGGCATGCAAGCCCAAGGTGGACATTAGCATTAGGCCTATGTGTTTATGCTGATATTATGATTAGCCTTGGAAAAAAAAGGGATATGTGCATGCATGCATGCAAGTAGGCTACATACAGCATTCTACCGTGCATATTTAACATTACGTCATAACATTCAGTATTCAATGTTTATGTAATGATTCACGTAACTCAGAGGAATCCATTTGCAGCTTTATTAATCGTAGTCGTACAGGCAGGGTCAAAACGGGCAAACAGAGCAATAAGGGCAAGGCAAAGGGAGAATCCAAAGAACAGGCAGAGATCGGGGCAGGCAGCAATAATCACAGTCCAGGAAACAGTTCAATGTCAGGCCAGGCGGAGAACACTCACAGAATCAGAGACAGTCCAAAGTTCACAACCAGAATACCAGAAACAGGGAATAACGCTCAGAAATGATCACCGGGGCAAATCAAGACTTCGCACTGGTGTGGTGTGTGGACGTGGCTTTTATGTGTGTGTGTTAATGGCGTGCAGGTGTGTGACGCAATCAGTCCCAGGTACGAGGCATGATGGGAATTTGAGTTTAACGCCAATGATCAATACTCGGGTGAAGGCTCCCTCTGGTGGCGGAGAGGAGGCAGAACGGGAGCTTCCACTGTAACAGAGCCCCCCTCCTGTGAGCGGCTCCTGACGCGAGGAGGCAACTGACGTCGGGGTCTCCTACGAGGTCTCCCACGAGGTCTGGGGGCCGGTTTCTCCGGGTGTGTCCTATGAAACTCTTCCGTGAGAGTGGGGTCCAGGATATCACTCGCATTGACCCAGGACTGTTCCTCCGGACCGTAACCCTCCCAATCGACCAGATACTGGAGAACGTTACCCCGACGTCTGGAGTCAAGCAACTGGTGCACACGGTACGCCTCCTCGCCATCGACCAGAATGGGTGGAGGACTCTGAGAAGTGGACCCCTCCTCCGCTTCTCCCCTCGGACCACCAGCGGGTTTAAGCAGAGACACATGAAAAGTGGGAGAAATACGGTAATTAGCGGGCAGGTCTAAACGAAATGATACTGGAGAAAGCTGTTTAATAATTTGGAAGGGACCAACATACCTGGGACTGAGTTTGCAACATGGAAGTCTGAGTCAAAGATCTCTGGTGGACAACCAAACCTATTGACCGATCTGGTATTCTGGAGTGGGGCGTCGGTGACGGTTGGCCTGTTGTTCTTGACGTCTTACGGCGTGCCTTAGGTGTGTGTGTGCCTGATCCCAGACCTCCTCACTCTTCTGTAACCACTCGGTGACGGATGGAAGCTCTGTGGGTTCGCCGGACCAGGGAAAGAGGGGAGGTTGGAATCCGAGAATGCACTTAAAGGGTGTGATGCCAGTAGATGGTTTGACCAGAGAGTTTTGGGCGTATTCGGCCCAGAATAAATATCTGCTCCATTCCTGTTGGTGTTGTAGGGACTTTTGGCCAGGCAACTGAATTAAGGAAATTTCAGAAACATTTTAGTTAGTGTTAGTGGTAACACCCCCCCCCCCCCCCATGGGGGTTTCTAAGCCACACACACACTCATCCAGATACTCCAGTGAGTATCAAGTTACAAGACTGTGGAATGTCACAAAACCTGTTTGAGCAAAGAGGTTGGCATTCCTTTCTGTGTTTTGAAGATATTTAACCAAATATATTCAATGTGTTTCTATGTACGTGTGTTTCCCATGTCACAGTGAAATAACTTTGTTTGGTTGCAGCATAAACAGAAATTAGAAATACCTTCTTTATGCATTGTAAACATAAGAGTATATTTCGTTAAGGTCACATAATGTTCCTTGATGTCTCCAGAATGCTCATTGAATGAGACACCCGAATATGCACAGAGATGTAAAGCAAAGTGTATTTTTAATATGTTTTACTGCCAATGAAGATGGTTTACCATTAAAAACCTCACTGATCACACCCCCTCCCACGAGGAGCCATGGTTTTAGAACAAAGGACAATAAAATTCTAGCTCCCGCTTGATTTTCACGCACTCCGATTGGTCCAGCCACAGGAAAAGGCTGGCTCCCTTCAAGCAGTATAAAGGTGAGCTCCGCTCTCTTTGCTCTCTCTCTTCCGAACGTTCAAGCGCCCTTCAACATGTAAACCTCACGGGACTCTGATCCAACCATGGATCTTCCCTTTTGTTCGTGTAAAAGTTTCGTCCTTTACTCAACTGGACTACCAAGCTCGTCTTCCAGGAAAGGAAGTGGACTTCGCCGAACTATTGCCTCGGGTAACGTCGCCTCAAAGACTTTAAGCCTTTCAAACACTCGCGCTGAATGCCAACGACCGCCACATGACTCCCCACGGAACAACAGGAGCCACGCGCAACCAATCGTGCCCGCGCAACCAGCCATGCACCCGCAACCAGCCATGCACGCGCCAGGACGGGCCGGGCAAGAACGCCTCGGCCACGGTCCACGTGACGCGCACGCGCCAGACAACACCTCCGGTCACCACGCCCGAACGGGCCGAGCAACGAGCACACGACACACCGACCAAATATGCTTCGCAAGTATATTATCTTTTAGCGCTTTTAAGCAGCATTAAGATGAGGTTTCTTGGTGTGTCAGAACCGTGAATGTCTCTCCATGCTCCCTCTCTCTCTCTCTCTCTCTCTCTCTCTCAGATCCAACATCTAAACATGTTCTCATTGTCTAAACGCCCCGCGTTCGTCTTAGTTTGTGTTTTTAATGTTTGTAAATACATGTATCATTGTAACGTAGTAAATGCTTACTGTAAGTAGTTACCTTATTAAAGACAATTAATGCACATCCCTGACTGATTTATGGTCTGCTCATAATATAAGTCCCTGAAGTGCCGATCAAAAGCTACACGCTTTACATAATTGAAGATGCCTGGAAAGGTATGTTTTATGTTTTATAGGTAGGGGGGGGGGGGGGGGGGGGGGGTGAATTCTTCTGGCCAGAGAATTCGTCTTCCCAAAATAAACCTATAAATTAATTGAGCTATTTGACTTTGCCTGTCTTGTAAAACGTGGTCCTGGCAATTAATAACAATTAATTTGCGGTTAATTGCAGGGACACACATGGATGCATATGGGTAAACTTGAAATAAGCTCTCCTAAATGGAGATTTATTAGCATGTAAGACCGGTCTGATCCAAATCTGTATGAATAATTATTAATTATCAATTATTAATTATGATATGCAAATTCCCCCTTGGATCAGACCGCCCAGTTTCCTTACAGTGGTGGAGAACGCTTAGCACATTTCAAACTTGTTTATGAGCAATCAATTTCAGTCAGATGTGTATATTGTTATTTAATATTGTTTATGTAATATTTAATATTACACGCGCGCATCGGAGTGAACGCTTGCGAACTCCCGATCTGACTGATCTGGGCACAAAGCCTCAGTCAAAGAACATTTAACATGCTGCTAAATGGTCAACATTTCAGTCACTGTTAATTGTTAAAAGTAAACTGCAGTTTCCAAAGTATTAAATTTGTTCTGGCACAGATGGAAGAGAATCCTCTGCGCATAAACGACATTTTTAATAATTTTAACTCCATTGTCCGAACGACCTTCTTCGGATAATGTGGAAGACAGGATACGGTAAAACGATGCTCTTTTACTGTTCCTAAAAGGCCTTATATTATAATCGTTAGAGTAACGATTAGCTCCTGGTTGAAAAAACATTGACTTAGCTACTCAATGGCTGAATTCCAAACCGCATACTTCCATACTATTTAGTATGGGAAAAAGAGTAGGCGAGCAAAAAAGTATGAATGAATCCAAAAGAGTAGGCGAGAATTACCTGGGTGACGTAATAATTGTCGCGAGATTCGGACTTAAGTGCGTTCCAATATGCCTACTTTCCTACTATATAGTAGGCGAAAACAGTACGTGAAGGAAGCAGTACGTTCGAAACATCAGTTTTCATAAAAAGAGTAGGGGAGAAGTTCCCGGATGACTTACTGCTTCCGCCCAGATTTTTGAGTGCTTTTCCATGGGTACTCATGATACTCATCTATCCCAGGATGCCACGCGAGCGAGGATACGTTAATATCAACATCGCGGAGATCAGCGATGTTTAGTTTTCTCCAAAAGAGATCTTCGAGCAGCTGCCTGGCTCCTTTGTGCAAACATTACAAACGCAGAGGAAAACTGTTCTAGGATGTGCTGTCAAGTTACTGATGTTATGAAGTGTTAGTGCACCTGTCGCTCATATAATTTAAACTTATTGCATGCAAGATCATGGAAAGATACTATAGTTTATGTAACAATCATAATGACAAAACAGAAAATATAAAGATCATTGGTTTGTGTACTTCACAATATGACATAAAATTATATTTATACACAGGAAAAAGGAACAATAAAAAGGCTAAATATCTTCATTATAGTTCTTCATAATACATAAAAAGTTGTTATATGTCTGAGTGATGAAACGAGGTAAATTCATTAAGAAAAAGGAAAACTTAAAGGAGAAACTTTTTGGGTATAAAATAAAGAAATTAACAACATAATCAAGAGATGACGATTTTGGGGTTTCTTAAAAAAATATCGTTATAAGAATAACACTGTTGGTCACATTAGTAGCCTAGGGTTTATAATATAACAACTTAAATCAACCCAAATGTATTCACAAAATAAATGGGCAGCTGTTTCTTCAACAATACCACAACAAAATGAGCAAGTTTAATCAATATCAAGATATTTATCGATAGATGAATTAAACGTATCGTTCATATATTTTATGGTGTTGCGCTTGAGATAACGCGTCGTAGGTCACATGATAACGTCAACATGGCAGATGACCGGTTCGCATTCATACTCAACGAGATTTGGCTATAAAGTACCTACTCTTTTAGCGCTCGATGAGTAAGTACTTATTGAAATTAAGTACCTACTCATTGAGTATGCGGTTTGGAATTCAGCCAATATATAAAACCGACAAGCATATTATCATAGGTGCTATGTGGTATATGCCTGTTGGAGCAGGAAACAGACGAGTAATTCCTGTTTCCCTTCGCACAACGCAGCGACGAAAACCTGCGAACGTGTTTCAAATAAATATAGCACCAAAAAAAAAAATCCAAAACTGAAAACATTCTAATCATTAACGCTAGTTGTGATAGATGTTATTTGGAACCTTAGAACAGACGATTAGTTCCTGTTCTCTTCTGCACAAGCAGCGACGAATCCTGCGAAAAGTGCCTGTAAAACATTCTAATCATTAACATTAGTTGTGATAGATGTATTTGGAGTTCTGAAACAGACGAGTAATTCCTGTTTTCTTTTGCACAACGCAAGAAAAAAAAATCCTGCCAAATGTGCTTGTAAAATATAGTACCGGAAAGAAATCTGTCGAGATTTATAATTCCGTAATATTTGTGATTATGCAGCGGTGAGAAGGTAACACTCCAATCCCTCTTAATCTATCACCGGGGCAGCGGGCTGGCTGTAATACTACTGCCGAACACTGGGGTGCGCCCTTGAGTGCTCTGCAGTATCAAGTTACCGCCATTGCCCTGGCTTTACCCCGCATGAGCGCAGTGGCGCCATCGTGTGGACACTAACAGCTAGGTCATCTTTTCCTCAAAATTCTCTGTTAGAAAATTACTATTTTCTTGCTGAAATTTTGAACTAGTTTCTCTAACTTTCAATGCATGTGTAAGTTACAGCCTCGTTGTAGTAACATGATTTTCCTTACCTTGACTGTGTGCACTTGTTTTGAATTTGGTTCAAACCCCCATTTGAATTTAAATTCAGAATTAAGTCTTAACAGCTTCTGATGACCACTTAGGAGGAAAGCGCCCCCTTTTGGCCGGCCCCTTTCTAAGTCACCATCACCTAACATCACTGTTCTGAATGGCTCTCTCTCCCAGTTGGTTTTGTTTTGGTTACTATCACTGATCCCTCACTGTAATCGTGATTGTCATCAAATATAACACCAACCTTTAATTTCCTAATCTTATTCAAATTTGGTTTGAAACAAACAAATTTCAAAGTTAAATTGAATTAAGTCTCTCATTTCCCACTGGGTATTGCTTCATGACTTTATTTCTATATGACCATTTCAAATTATTCTTAATAATTTTGATTTGGTTTTATTACTACTGGATCCTTACTAATCTAAAGGTTACTTAACCCCTATGCAGTTGCTCAATTTGAAGTGTGTTTAAATCAGTTTGAATGCAGTTCAAATCGAGCTCTCTGTCAGCCAGTTTGACCACTAGGAGGAAGTGGTCCACACCTTTAGTGGCTAAAACCCGCCACTACAGCTTGCTTCCTCCTGTGCTCTTCAGTGCTGCACTTAATGCTATCTCTTCCCTGAATGGAGGTTAGGTTATTCTGATAATTAACATTGTCCTAATTTCCTTGTTGTTTATACCACAATTCTAGTAAAGCCGTTGCCTTTGATTTTTCTACAAAAATAGACACTCAATTTGATTTAGATAAAGGAGCTTTAATTCACATTGAAGTACACGTGTTCTTCATCCTGTTTTGTGTTTGCAAGTAGAAATCTCTCTGGTGATGTGGTGATTTTGAGTCACCTCTACCTGGGGTCCAGCGAGCTGGTTCGTCCGATCTGCGTCACCGGCTCTGACCAAGCATGTGTCTCGGACTCTCCTGCACCTTTCCGTTGGTGAGGCCCGCAACACCGCCGGCTGTTCAAAGTCGAGTTGCTTGAGAGGGCACACCTCGGCACTGGGGCACCGAGAGCCCCGGACACTGCTGTCATGTGGTTGTGGCGACGGAAGGACCAACTACAAGGCTGTCTCCAATCAGAGTGACTCATTTCACCCCAGACAAACTAGAAAAGGTGTTAAAACCCATCCACTTACTATTTGCCACAGAATCTAGAGATTCCCCTGGTAATTTGAAGTGGTCGGCTTCCTCCTCCTCTCCGAGCCGCAAACCGGCTCCAAACAGGCTTAGGCCTCCTCTTTCCCTTTCTAACACTTCTTGGGTACTATTATTGCCATTTCATTACAGATCTCCCCATATTTGATGGTTGCATGTTACTTCATACTTTGCTAGCTCGCCATTGCTCTGTTCTGTTGTGCTCTGTTCCTTTCAGTTCACCTAAAAGACAGAACCTCTCTGAGACACCAAGGAAAACTGAAGAATAGTTTGACAACAAAGTCGTTAGCATCAACAGGTACCCCTAAGCTAGCGCCCTGTCAAAAGAAAAAATCTTCATTCAGACCCATGATGACCTACCCAAATTGTCCCACCAAACGGTTTAACTGTCTGCATCAGTTAACCAAAATTTTCATACATGGCTTAGCCTGTATTAGATAGCTCGCTAGACGTAGAACGAACTTGCATTGGTCTCTCGGTGTGTGTGTTGTGTTCCTCTCGCCCACAGTAAAGCCAGTATGTTCCGGTACAGTCTCACAACCCGCTGGGACAACCTGGAGACGGAGCCGAGATTCATGACATCTCCATCCGTGCCCAACGTCACCAGCGACTCAGAGCCCCGAGCCAGGAGCAGCTGACAAAGACTGGGCCAGACACGGCACAACCTCGCTTACCAGCTCACCGCACACGCATGCCTCCGCGAAAGGAGCCGCATCGCCCGAGAACACAAGGTGGCAACGCCGAGAATGACAACGACCCCGAGCTACTTAAGGAAGTGAAAGACTTCAAACTGCCCTGTCTAATCTTCTACACAGACTGAAGAGGATTGTCAAAAAAAAAAAAAAAAAAACCCAGAGAAGAATTAAACGAGAAACTCCGACGAAGTGAAGACTCTTGCAAAGAGCAGAGACTGAACTGAAGGAGATTCGAAAGCCACGGCCTGCGAAAAGAACGCGCAAGAGGCCCGTGCGACCATCCACAAGCTCGTCCAGCAGAGACCACATCTCGAACACGAACTTGACCCACAGAGTTACAACACTCTGATAGACTGTAGCATGACTGGGAAGGGGAGGACACACACCACAAGCCCCTCCTGACCAGTCTGCACATTTCAGCCAACACGCCAGAGCTGAAAAGGGGTGGGAACCCCGCCTACCACAACATCTCTGACAGGCTACAAGACAAAGACTCCTCACCTGCTGTCTCCAACCGGTGAACACACTACACCGACATCCAGCAGGACAGACCCAGGAGGGCCTGTGCTACCACCGCCGACTCCAAACGAGTTTGCTGTGGACCTTACAACGAACCTGTAACTGAGGAGGAGGCCAGTGTCAAGAAACTTTTCCTCGAACCCGTCAGTCACCATAGTTCTCCTGGCCCCACGCAATACCCAATCAACGATGTGTGAAGGCCCACTCAGTAAGAATTCCTAAAACCCCAAATTATCCTGAACTGCAAACCCCGAAGACACACTGCACGAACAACGTGCAAGACTCTGCTAAAAGGTCCGTGATCAACACCGGACGTAGAACTTTTAAAAGTAGATGAAAATGTGTGCTCAAGTAGTTGCAAGACTCTGCGTTTGTAGAATCGGAATTTTACTAAGTTAAAGGAATCTTAGATAGACGTGTAAGCCTCAAAGGCCTACAGACTATGCACGACTCTCTTTTGAAACAAGCAGTTTCTAGATGTTGTTTAAAACGACACCATAAAACATTAGGTTGTGTGACAGTGAAGAGTTACAGAAAACACCAACTTCAAATAAGGCATACTTTGCCTTGACGACAGAGTGTAGTAAAAGCACCCGAGTTTAAACTACTGTTAATCAATAGGCGTGCACTCGATCTTCGTGATCCGACTAAAACACAATGTGCAATACGCATTTTGATCCCTGGCTTGTCTAAATGCAGATAAAACCAATAGCTGAAATTGACGTCTCTACTCCAAAAGAAAATTAGGCCTTAGACTCCCAACTGGTATCAAGAAATTCAGCATTAAAGCGTAAGTCTGTGTAACAAAGCTTTCATCCCAGCAGCTTGTAATCTGTACCGATATCTTTTCTGCTTTGGTTAAAAGGAAATCCAAATTGCGGTATGACTAAACCTGTTTCTGACAAAGAAAGCTCAGGACAGAGTTAAATGTATGTGGACCTGTCTACAAAGTAAAGGCCTTAATTTCATTGTTAGATTGACGTAATTCACCTAAGTTTTAGCTGCATCTACAAGCGGGAAGCCACTAAATGATCGAAACAAGTAACTCGCGGAAAAGTCAGCATTCATGCATGAGAGAGACGTACTTATATGTGCTTAGACAAGCTTTGACTTGCAGCAAATCTATTTCCTTACTCTGTAAACAAATAGAAGATGTGTAAAATAAAGAACATAGTTCCATGTGAAAATTAGCAAGTGCCAAAACACATTTGCGTTTAACTGGATGCAACCGAGTTCTCGAAAATTATAAGTATAGGTACCTCCGTTAAAACGCGCATGATGCATGTAAAATATACAGGCATTCTTCAGATACTGTTGAATTGCTCTGACACGCTCTGTTCCCATGACAACAACTTGTCACAGGAAGTGTTAGCTCTTAATGTCACTTTTGTAAACATACCAGCCTGGGTGGCTAAGCTAACCTAGCCTAACATCAAGCTAACTTAGGCTAAGCTAAACTAACCCATCACTAAGCTGACTGAGGCTAAGCTAACCTAGCCTAACATCAAGCTAACTTAGACTAAGCTAAGCTAACCTAGCTCCCATCCAACGTAGGCTAAGCTGAATAACCTCCACAGTTAACA
This sequence comes from Cyprinella venusta, assembly GCA_038021265.1. Lineage (NCBI taxonomy): Eukaryota > Metazoa > Chordata > Actinopteri > Cypriniformes > Leuciscidae > Cyprinella > Cyprinella venusta. Next base: position 13,226,739 of record CM075885.1, read on the forward strand.
GTTAGCTGCTTTTACGTGAACCCTAAATCATCGCTTGTGTTCCACAAGACAAAGTATTCTGAAATACTTTCTCAACACCAGTTAGGGTCCCTAATTAGTCATTTTTCTATGTTTACAATTCTTATTAACTAAAGTTCACTTTCACTGGGTTAGGAATACTCAGCCAAAGCCTCAGCACCAAATGGAGTTGTGAACTTGCTACCCTGCACCTTTCAGCTTACCAAAGACTTTGACTAACCAAATGAACTCTGAGAAAACCACCTCTCTACCCCTCCCACCACCCAAACCTGCCGTCGAACCCAACTGCGGCAGCCCACCTAGCACTTGCTGCTAAACAGCCCAACACATGAAGTTTATGCACATCGTGACATCACTTCGCCACAGCTCCGGCTGCCACAGTGCAAAAGGGGGATATGCCAGTGTTGCCCAGTCACGCACCAGTCACGCACAATGGGGGCTGCACACCGCAGCACCAGGACATTGCATCAAGTGGCATAGCGGCATCCTCAAAGGCATCAGAGTGGCATAGCGGCATCCTCAAAGGCATCAGACTGCCCCAGCCGACAGCCGCTGAAATTTTTCCTCCCTCTCTCGTGCCAACATGTCGTGGACTACAAACCCCACTGCCCATCGGGAAGATGTGGACGCCTTGCTCAGAGGCATTACTGACTGTCTCACATCAAAGACAATTGAACTGTTATTATTTTTAATAATAATCTTAATTCTGACAAGATTCTTGACACATGATTCAAACCAGAATCAAAACCATGTGGAACTAACCAAGATAACCTGTTCCCTAAGCAATGCCTTCACAGCCCAGCTAAATCTAAGCCACCAGCACGTCACCCACCTTCAGGAGGAGCTGACACGTGCCCAACGCCGCATAGACAAGCTGGAAGTGAAAGTCCAGGACGAACTCAAGACCACCAGGTTCCTGAGAGAGCTGATGCACACTCAACACTGCAAAGACCAGCTCAAAGCGTCCGACGAAGCGGAGCAAAGATACAAGTCGACAAGCTCCAAGCAGCCCTTGCAGTCACTGAACGTGACAAACAAGAGTTAAAGACTGTCCAGAAACACCTGGAAAGCCAACTCCAGTCTGCTGAACATCAGCTAGAGAAAGCCAAAACTGACATTGAAAGTAAGAACTCTAAAATCACTGCTCCGGAAGACCACCTGCAAAGGTGCAGCGTTGAAATGGACCATCTGACCCAACAGCGAGACGACGCCAACGACGAGCTCTATGCGGTCAGAAATTAACTTCAACCTGTTTTCACACAGAAACCAGAGCCAAGAAGGGAGAGACCTCCCTCAGCATCCTCACTGCTGAGTAGAACAGAGTCCTCCATCAACGAACTGTCATCCTACGGAAGAGGTGAATGGCCACGCTCCAAAACGTCACCGGCCTTCACCACAGAACTCTTCCCTGTCAACAAACAAAGATAGATCATCCAGCCAGACAAAGCTGCAAATGGAATGACCCTCAAAAATCTCAACCTGCTGGCTAAGGACATCACCCAGTTCGACCCGAACTCCGCGGAGGGCCACAGCCTCCAGGCCTATCTCCAAGATAGCGACTTCCTCCTAGAGGATGTTGCTGTTGTCGTCTTCCTGTTCCTCCAGCCAACCAGAGGACAGCTGTAGCCGTCACCAGGGCCGACATCAGGCAGCATATGGTCGACTGCCACGCAAGCAGAACTAAGTGGACACCCACACCGCTGCTGCCAGAACGCAGTAAAACACCGGCCTGCCCAGCAACAAAACAAACTGAAATGCCACAGCCAAAAGGCAACTCACGACACAGAGTGCCTCCTCACAGACCATCAAGGAGTTGACAGGAACTGTGATGAATCCACAACGCTCACAGCATTCTACTGAACCAGATTAGTGAGCTCCAACGAGACAACTGCTCATTGTCTGCCAGAATAACTATGCTAAAATTCACAAAGCAGCTTTTGCTCCAAGACCCGAGCTACCCTGCTGCGACCGAGCCTGGGTTAAGTCCTAGCCGTGACGAAACCCACGATTTCACCCTGATTCCATAACTGGAATTTGAACGGTGAAAGGAGGGGCCCAGCCGAACTGAACTTGTGCTCAGCGACATAGCTCTCCTGGCTGTGTTTCAACCGCGCACCTGTTGCACTGCACAACTGCCTCACCTGTTGTCCAGTCCTGGACTGCAGATGATTCTGCGCTGGGTACCCCATGGTAATCAACCATGCCCTAACACTTGACTTTCACACTCCACAAGAGACTCAACAAATGCAGACGTCCACAGCCACCACTGGACCCTCAGGAAGAGGGTACCACACTGAGGCTGCGTCGAACCTCATCAAGCTGAGCCCCACCTCAGGCTAACCGCCACCTGCTACTTGACCTTCACAATTCACCTGCCATCCGTCCATTGCGATGAGTGTCGTCCGATGAAGTCCATGCCAGGACTTCACCTTACGAAAAGGGGGAGATGTAGGGACTTTTGGCCAGGCAACTGAATTAAGGAAATTTCAGAAACATTTTAGTTAGTGTTAGTGGTAACACCCCCACCCCCCATGGGGGTTTCTAAGCCACACACACACTCATCCAGATACTCCAGTGAGTATCAAGTTACAAGACTGTGGAATGTCACAAAACCTGTTTGAGCAAAGAGGTTGGCATTCCTTTCTGTGTTTTGAAGATATTTAACCAAATATATTCAATGTGTTTCTATGTACGTGTGTTTCCCATGTCACAGTGAAATAACTTTGTTTGGTTGCAGCATAAACAGAAATTAGAAATACCTTCTTTATGCATTGTAAACATAAGAGTATATTTCGTTAAGGTCACATAATGTTCCTTGATGTCTCCAGAATGCTCATTGAATGAGACACCCGAATATGCACAGAGATGTAAAGCAAAGTGTATTTTTAATATGTTTTACTGCCAATGAAGATGGTTTACCATTAAAAACCTCACTGATCACACCCCCTCCCACGAGGAGCCATGGTTTTAGAACAAAGGACAATAAAATTCTAGCTCCCGCTTGATTTTCACGCACTCCGATTGGTCCAGCCACAGGAAAAGGCTGGCTCCCTTCAAGCAGTATAAAGGTGAGCTCCGCTCTCTTTGCTCTCTCTCTTCCGAACGTTCAAGCGCCCTTCAACATGTAAACCTCACGGGACTCTGATCCAACCATGGATCTTCCCTTTTGTTCATGTAAAAGTTTCGTCCTTTACTCAACTGGACTACCAAGCTCGTCTTCCAGGAAAGGAAGTGGACTTCGCCGAACTATTGCCTCGGGTAACGTCGCCTCAAAGACTTTAAGCCTTTGACTCCCCACGGAACAACAGGAGCCACGCGCAACCAACCGTGCCCGCGCAACCAGCCATGCACCCGCAACCAGCCATGCACGCGCCAGGACGGGCCGGGCAAGAACGCCTCGGCCGCGGTCCACGTGACGCGCACGCGCCGGACAACACCTCCGGTCACCACGCCCGAACGGGCCGAGCAACGAGCACACACCGACCAAATATGCTTCGCAAGTATATTATCTTTTAGCGCTTTTAAGCAGCATTAAGATGAGGTTTCTTGGTGTGGCAGAACCGTGAATGTCTCTCCATGCTCCCTCTCTCTCTCTCTCTCTCTCTCTCTCTCAGATCCAACATCTAAACATGTTCTCATTGTCTAAACGCCCCGCGTTCGTCTTAGTTTGTGTTTTTAATGTTTGTAAATACATGTATCATTGTAACGTAGTAAATGCTTAAGTAGTTACCTTATTAAAGACAATTAATGCACATCCCTGACTGATTTATGGTCTGCTCATAATATAAGTCCCTGAAGTGCCGATCAAAAGCTACACGCTTTACATAATTGAAGATGCCTGGAAAGGTATGTTTTATGTTTTATAGGTAGGGGGGGGGGGGGGTGAATTCTTCTGGCCAGAGAATTCGTCTTCCCAAAATAAACCTATAAATTAATTGAGCTATTTGACTTTGCCTGTCTTGTAAAACGTGGTCCTGGCAATTAATAACAATTAATTTGCGATTAATTGCAGGGACACACATGGATGCATATGGGTAAACTTGAAATAAGCTCTCCTAAATGGAGATTTATTAGCATGTAAGACCGGTCTGATCCAAATCTGTATGAATAATTATTAATTATCAATTATTAATTATGATATGCAAATTCCCCCTTGGATCAGACCGCCCAGTTTCCTTACAGTGTTGTTGACAGTAGGTTCGTAGATAGCGGATCACATCTTGATTCAGACGTTCTGTCTGTCCATTAGACTGTGGATGGTAACCCGAGGTGAGACTGATATTGACGTTGAGATTTTTAAAGAAGGCGGACCACACTCGAGACGTGAACTGAGGTCCCCTGTCTGACACAATGTCTTCTGGTAATCCATAAAAACGGAACACTTGGTTGCACAGGAGTTCGGCGGTTTCAAAGGCAGTGGGAAGTTTGGTGAGAGGGATTAATCGGCAGGCTTTAGAGAATCGGTCTACAATGGTGAAGATGGTGGTGTAACCTTGAGAGTTAGGGAGATCAGTGATGAAGTCGACGGCGATGTGAGACCATGGGCGTTGAGGAGTGGGTAGAGGACAAAGCAAGCCAGCGGGTAATTTTCGGGGTGTTTTCGAGGTTTGACAGTTGGAGCAGTTCTGGACGTGATTGATGGTGTCTGAGGTAAGCGTGGGCCACCAGAATCGGTTCTGCAGTAGTTGGATTGTGGCGTTAATTCCAGGATGACCAGAGCTGGGGGTTGAATGGACTTGATCGATGAGACGCGGACGTAATGTTTCTGGTACAAATAAGAGATTGGCTGGGCATTCTGCTGGAACGGGAGATTGAAGGTTGATTTGTTGGATCTCCGTCACGATATCCCACTGAACAGGAGCCACTAACAGCTTGTCATCGAGTATGTTTCCGGGGTTGAGATTCTGGGTGATTTCTTCGGATTGTCGGGATAGAGCATCAGCCTTAGTGTTCTTGGTGCCGGGGCGGTATGTGACAGTGAAATTAAATCTGGTGAAGAACAGGGCCCATCTGGCTTGACGTGGATTGAGGCGTTTAGCGGATCGGAGATATTCCAGGTTCTTGTGGTCTGTGAGAATAATGAACGGTTCAGCTGCTCCCTCTAGCCAGTGCCGCCATTCCTCCAAAGCCAATTTCATGGCTAACAGTTCGCGGTTTCCCACATCGTAGTTACGTTCAGCTGGTGACAGTTTACGAGAAAAGAAGGCACATGGAAACATTTTGGCTGGATCTCCCTGACGCTGCGATAATATGGCCCCCACCCCTGTATTAGAAGCATCCACTTCAACAATGAATTGTCGTTCAGGATCTGGATGATGCAAAATGGGTGCAGTAGTGAAACGAGTCTTCAGATCTTGGAATGCTTGTTGTGCTTCGGGGTTCCATGAAATACGATGACTGTGACGCTTGGTGAGAGCAGTTAAGGGAGCGGCTATGAGGCTGAAGTTACGGATGAATCTCCGGTAGAAGTTGGCAAATCCCAGGAATCTTTGCAGTTCTTTTACGGTTTGTGGTAATGGCCAGTCGACTACCCCCTTCACCTTCCTCTCATCCATGGCAACCCCTTCTGGACTGATGATGTAACCCAGGAAAGAGATGCTTGTTTGATGGAACTCACATTTCTCCATTTTGGCGTAAAGGTGGAACTGGATCAGACGTTGTAGGACTGTACGGACGTGTTGAATGTGTTCTTCGAGTGAATTAGAGTAGATCAGGATGTCGTCAATGTAAACAATTACCCATTTATCCAGCATATCGCGAAACACGTCATTCATGAAGGCCTGGAAGACAGAAGGACTGTTGGACAAGCCGAAAGGCATGACGAGATATTCATAGTGCCCACTGGTGGTGGAAAAGGCAGTCTTCCACTCATCACCCTCTCGTATGCGAATAAGGTTGTAAGCGTTGCGTAGATCGAGCTTAGTGTAGTATCTGGCCTGACGAAGTTGTTCCAGTGCAGCTGGAACCAGAGGTAAGGGATAGCGATATTTGACAGTGATATCATTTAAGCCTCGATAATCAATGCAGGGTCTGAGTCCTCCATCCTTTTTCTTCACGAAGAAGAATCCGGCAGATGCTGGTGAAGTTGAAGGACGAATGAAGCCCTTAGCAAGTTCCTCCTCGATATATTGATTCATTGCCTCTGATTCTGGTCTTGACAAGGGGAAAATTCTCCCTCTAGGGGGAGTGGAACCGGGAATAAGATCTATAGCACAGTCTGTGGGTCGGTGTTCAGGGAGTTGCGCTGCCTTCTCTTTACTGAATGCCTCGATTAGATCAGTATACTCTTCGGGTAGATTGGTCGTCTCTGATATGGCTGTGAAGGCTACTGATGCTGGACTGGGTACACGGGTGACCTTGGAGAGACAATGGGCGCTGCAGTTCTCATCCCAGCGAATAATCTGGCCTTCTCTCCATGAAATTTGAGGGTTGTGGGTTTGCAGCCAGGGGTGACCCAAAATGATAGAGTGACGTGGAGCATGAATGACATAAAACTGGAGTATTTCTGAATGAAGAGATCCGACCTGCATACGAACCTCTTCTGTTACGTTCTTGATCTTTCCTTCTCCGATGGGGTGTCCATCTAGCGCCTCCACTGTGAGTGAGGAATGACAGGGTGTTAATTTTATGTTGAATTGTTTAGCGAAAGATTGTGAAATCAATGAATGCGGTTGTGTCTATGGTTTGGTCTTGCAGAGTGATGCGAACAGGGAGAGTGAGGCTTGAAGTAATAGACCGGGATTTATCTTACGAACTCACCACTGGGTTGCGAGTGGATGGTCTAATTGGACAGGATAGCTTCATGTGTCCGGGTTGACCACAGTACAGGCACAATCTGAGTTGAAGTCGTCGATCTCGTTCCTCGGGGGTGAGATGAGTGAATCCTAACTGCATGGGTTCTTGAACGTTAACTGCTTCGGACATTACTGGGATTGGTGCCCGGGATCTGCGTCTGGAGCGCATCAGATTGTCGATTGAAATGGCCAGCGAAATGTATTCATTTAGACTTTTCCCCTCGTCGCGGCAGGCTAACTCGGACTGAAGTTCAATGGTAAGCCCACGTCTGAAAATGGTTTTCAAAGTATCCTCCACCCAGTTAGTCTGTGCAGCGAGCGTTCGAAATGTCAGAGCATACTCAGCAGCGGTTTCTTTCTTTTGAGTGAGGTTTAAGAGTTGATCGCCTGCTTCTCCCTTCTCAGTAGTATGCTCGAAAACTTGACGAAACTGCTGAGTGAACTCTTGAAAAGTAGCGAAAGTGTTGCCCTCTGATCTCCAGACTGCTGTAGCCCACTCTAATGCTCTGCCGGTGAGGAGAGAACAAACAAACGCTATGCGACTGTTGTGACTGGCGTACAGTGCGGGTTGTTGTTCCACAAAGAGTGTGCATTGTAGCAGAAAGCCCTTACATTTAGATGGGGTACCGTCAAACTTGTCCGGAACTGCGAGTCTGGGATTTACAGCGGTACTCACTGGAGCCGGAGAAACTGCTGGTGCCGGAGGAGCGACAGGTGGACTCGGTGTGACGCCCACAGCAGTACGAAGCTCTTGCATACCCTGTACAAGCTGCTCGGTCAACGTTGTCAGATGACTCAACTGGTGGTGGTGAAGATCAAGACGTGACGCTTGATTGGTGAGTTCACTGGTTAACTGCAGGACAGCAGCTGGATTTCTTGATGGCGAAGTCTTCTGTAATGATTCACGTAACACAGAGGAATCCATTTGCAGCTTTATTGATCGTAGTCGTACAGGCAGGGTCAAGACGGGCAGACAGAGCAATGAGGGCTAGACAAAAGGGTGATCCAAATAACAGGCAGAGTTCGGGGCAGGCAGCAATAATCACAGTCCAGGAAACAGTCCAAAGTCAGGCCAGGCAGAGATCAATCACAGAATCAGAGACAGTCCAAGGTTCACAACCAGAATACCAGAAACAGGGAAAAACGCTCAGAGATGATCACCGGGGCAAATCAAGACTTCGCACTGGTGTGGTGTGTGGACGTGGCTTTTATGTGTGTGTGTTAATGGCGTGCAGGTGTGTGACGCAATCAGTCCCAGGTAATAGGCATGATGGGAATTTGAGTTTAACGCCAATGATCAATACTCGGGTGAAGGCTCCCTCTGGTGGCGGAGAGGAGGCGGAACGGGAGCTTCCACTGTAACAACAAGACAGACTGGTGCAGACGAAGGACTGTGACACTTAGCGTTTATCCTGCGTTCGACACTATAGATCATAAAATACTCTTGGATCGACTACAAAACTACACTGGTGTACAGGGACAGGCAATAAGCTGGTTTAGATCGTACTTATCGGACCGGTATCATTTTGTCTGTTTAAATGGGGAAAAATCGAAGACAACGTCAGTAGACTATAACGTCGGTGTTAGGCCCTCAGCTATTCTCAATATATATGCTGCCACTTGGTAATATTATAAGAAAACATGGAATTAATTTCCACTGTTATGCTGACGACTCTCAATTATATATTTCATCACGACCAGATGAAAACACGAACTCATCTAAATTTACAGAATGCCTCAAAGATATACAATGCTGAATGCTGCGTAATTTCCTGTTATTAAATTCAGATAAAACGGTGATATAACTTATTGGTCCAAGAAAACTACACACAAAATCTCTTACAATACATCTTTAATATAGAAGGTTGTCCTGTTACTTACAGTAAAATCCACTACAGTAAAAGACCTGGGTGTTATACTAGACCACAACTTGTCTTTCGAACATCATATTTCGTATGTTACAAGAACAGCCTTTTTCCACCTTAAGGCCTGTTCACACCGGGACGAATATCAGCGCGCGTTATTCGTCAGCGTTTTTCAACGCGTTTTTTGTGTTCACACCCAAGCGTTTTTCGCGGACGATGAGCTGAGTGAACATGCAAATTCATTCCCTGACATTAGATGGCGCTTAATGTAAAACAGAACAGATAATAGAATACTATACTAGGGTGATCATATTCATGTCTCAATGTTTTATTATGACAGATTAAAAAAACGAATGAAATAATGATAGAAAAAATGTCTTCTGTATTAGAAAAATAAATATATAAATAATAAATAACTAAAAGAAATGCCTCCAAATGTAACAAAAAATAGCTCTCACAAACTTACAAAAACGAACTAACAAAATCTATTTATATCTTTAGTTTTCATCCTCTTTATCCTGTTTTTCTTCCTCATCCACCTTGTTTGCCCATCTATATTTTGCTGTAGAACTGATCTTTCCCAGCAGTTTTTTTGAAAACCAGGACATTTTCATCACTTAAAAACAGCCAGGACAGGACGTGAAAACAGGACATGTTTAACACAAAGTTGAGATGTTGCCCAGAGATAAAAACATAGCACTAGTTGTCGGATGAACAGATGCACGAGAGACGAGAGTTGTTGTATTTCCCCGCGTTTAATAAAACCAATCAAACGTTACGCTCGTCCTCATACATGGGGATCGAGCGAGGAAAAATACACAAACAAATATCTGGTCACAATAGAAAAATAAAATAAAAGAAAGAATATAAAGAGTCGACAGAGCGGTTATCTCCTCACTTGTCAAAATCTAACTGACATTACACACTATGCGCAGTTCTCATCTCAACTCAGATTTCTATAAAGCACAAAGTGACCGTTTTACACATGTCCCGGGAAAACAGTACTGTTGGTCACCCTATACTATACTATTATTACAGAAATACTAATATAAATATTATCATATAGCTCTTTATGCTCCGAGACCAGCAGCTCAACTTGCCTTATAGGCTATCTCTTCTTCACCGTATGTGTGCTCGGCAAGACCGTTTTGTGTTTGAGCGCCCCCAAGTTATGTTTTACTGTAACTTCAGAAGCACCAGACACATGAGCAAACCCACCAATCTCGTTGGTCGGATAGGTTTTGACGCGGCGCGTCAAACCAAAAAAACGAACCCGAGGCGTTTTTTTAAAAATGACGCTTTTACGCGTGGCGTTTTTCGCGTCGGTGTGAACACTCACATTGGCGCTCATTGTTTAGTCACGAGGCGTTAAACGTCGACGAATATCGCGCGCGAAATTCGTCCCGGTGTGAACAGGCCTTTAGAAACATTGCTAAGCTACGTAACATGCTATCTGTTTCTGATGCAGAAAAGTTATGTAGCAAGTGGCTCAATTTTAGTGACTACGCCACCCCAGGTTAACGGGGAAAACAACCTAAATGTAGCACACAAATACGTTCCACCTAGAAAAGGCAAGAGGCATGGGCTTCCGTACAAAAATATTTTATTGACGCTAAAAGTTGGTCAACAATGATTTAAAATCGGTAATTCTCAAGTCATGATTGAATGGCTCTCATACAATAAGCTCTCACAAAATTCTCAATACACTTTCACGAGATTCAGAATGCACTTAAAGCTTGAGGCTGAGGCTTCAGAACAGGAACAGGCTAGTGCTCCGGCAGCAGGTCCACCATAAGAAGCAATCCAACCCCACTTACACCCACCAAATTCACTGCAAATAGTCAAGGATAGTGACACAGCAATAATGAAACCACAATAACATTCTCAGTGAAACAGACAACCAGCCCGCTCCAGGAGGTCCTCAGCTCCTAAAGGGAAAAAAAGAAAGAAAAAAAAGAAAATAGATAATAAACTATATCTAAATAAACAACAACAAAAAATATTCAAAGTGAATTTATTGACTTTAACGTAGCAAAAAACAAAACAAACAAAAAAAATAATTGGTAACTATTTATTTGAAGGGGTGTGCATAAGACTGACATGACACTGTCATAAACATGACATAACACCTGTCATGAACATGTCTTTATGAATGTTTATGACTTTTGTCATTAAGTGTCATTCGGTAAATTATGACACTTCTAATGCAAAGATGACATTGTTTAAAATGTCTTTGTTATGACAACTTGACATTAACACAGACAGAAATGTCTTTGTTATGACAACTTGATATTAACCAAGAAATCATAACCTGTCACAAATATGTCATAACAGGTCTAATTATCAAACTCAAAGAAGTTATTTAGCTTTGCGTTAACATTACATTACATGAAGTTTTATTAACTAAGTTCGGGAGGAGCACGTTCAGATAATTAACACGAGTGGACAGCAATCAAGCAATCAAGCAATAGACTCAGCAGTCTTACCTCGATCAATTGACAGTTTGCAGCATTTAGTAGATTCGCCTCTTCGGTCACCTACGGTTACTCGCAGCATGTCTTCAACAAGCTCCTCTTCCGACGAAGAATTCACCACGGATGTAACTTCTCACTCCGTTGGTCCCACGGTCATCCCTTCTACGCCGGTCGATGCACCTGAGCCCCCGGCATCTCCTCGCGGCCGCACACCGGCCCGATCAGCCAGGCGCTCAGCAAGACGCCATGACCAGTCTTCGCCGCCTCCGGCAAGACTTCCATCTTCTTCCCCGGCTTCCTCCTACTGCTCGGCCATCCCGACGATTCCACCCATCGGGAAATGGACCGTTGCTGGGTTGAGGCAAGCGCTGGGTAACTCCGATCTACAAGTTCCAAGGAAACTGAATAAAGCGGAGCTTTATGATTTATACGTCTCCTTAAATCCAACTCCTAAGACGACCCACAGGCAGAGCAAAATCCGCAAGGCTCAACATTCGCCTGCTCAGTCACCACTCTCGTCTCTCCGCACAGGATGCAGCTCGCTTCGCCCTTCGAGCCGCCGCAGCAACAGGCCCTCAGCGAGCCAGGGCCGCGCTTCAGGTTTCGGCACAACAGCTCCACTACCACCTTTTGATGAGGCCCAGCCCTCAACCTCTGCTTCCGCCGCCGCAGTGCCACATACAGCCGGGCCCAGCGGCCTCCCCACAGCCGCTCAATTCTACACTCCCGCTGTAAATAACCCTTTTCCTTTCCAGTGGCCTCCAGCTCCAGTTGCAGACACTAGCGCGAAGCTATCGCTGCTAGCATCACAGACCCAACAATGTCAACAACAGGTCTACCCAACAGGTTACAACCCCGCCCACTTCCAGTGGCCTGCAGCTCCAGCAGCTCAAAAAAGCGCGGGCCCGCCTCCGCTTGCAACACAACCTCACACCGCTTTCTATCATCCCTCACTTCCTCCAACTAACTTTCCTTCTCATTTTACAACAGGGCATCCAATCGCGAGGGCACAGCCGTCAATCGCAGCCCAGGATTATACCCTTCCCAGCTCCATTTTACAAACTAAATCACCATATTCTCTTTTCACAGCCACTCCGATGCCCGTTCCGCTCAATGCAGTTGCCATGGAACCCCCACCAGTTTCTCAATCCATCCGCGCTCAGATCCTCTCAGGTACGGACATAGACCTCTCCACTCTGTTGTCTCTCCTCCCTGCAGCCGAATCAGACCGCCAAGTGGATTGCGGCGATTTTTCAGTGACCCTGAAAAACACAAACACACACTCATCTCGCGTCCTTTCATTTCCCGAATTCACGATTGCTTTTTCACGTTTCACGGAAATCATCTGTTCAGCCTTCCCCCACAGGCGGCGCGAACTGAACGATTATCAAGCAATCATTGCCGAACTCGCGCTGTCCTATGGGGGAGGGCATTTCTACACGTACCATAAACTTTTTTCTGCAAAAAGTGCCGTGCGAGTCGCACAATGGAATCAGTGCACATACTGGGGTGCACTTGACACGGATCTTCACAGCAGGGTATTTTTAGGTTGCAAAAACATCACTTGTGCAGTTTGCAGGTCAGTAGCTCACTCAACCGCAACATGCCCACAGGTTAACCCTACCTCTCTTCCCTTCGTGGGAATAAGTAATACTAAATCCACCAGCTATGTGCCGCGTGCAGCAACCACCAGCGCAATTCAAGATTCAACGTTTGACGAAAGCAGGCAGCCCTGTAATCATTTCAACGCAGGCAAATGTCAAAGAGCGCGCTGCCGCTACATGCACATCTGCAGCTTATGTGGCGGCGCCCATGCTCGTATGTATGTCCAATCTTCAAGTCTGTGAATAAAAAATCCAAAAATTATTTGGCGACTCCTGTGAATATTTTGCGCATGCAACACGAACTAGCTCATCACCCAGATGCCGAATTTACTGATTATCTGCTGTCAGGTCTAAAAAACGGCTTTAAACCCGGTTTAGAATGCCCGCTTTCTCAAAACGTCATATGCAATAATCTCCAATCCGCCCTGACAGAACCTGAAGTGGTTGACAAACTGATCAAAAAAGAAGTTGAGTCAGGCTTCATGATCGGTCCGTTTGACAATCCTCCATTTAATCCATTTCGTATCAGCCCCATTGGAGTGGCTACAAGGAAATTCTCGGGTAAAAAACGCCTAATAATCGACCTGTCAGCCCCGCACAATTCTCCGTTCCCAAGCATAAACAGCCTGATCCCTCTCGATGAATTTTCGCTCAAATACCACGACATAGATCAAGCTATCGACATGATAAAAATCGCAGGTCGGGGTGCTTGGCTTGCAAAAATGGACATTACTTCTGCTTTCAAAGTAATGCCTATTCATCCAGGTTCATGGCACCTATTTGGAGTTCGCTGGCTCGGGAAATATTATTTCGCCGTTCGTTTAACATTTGGTTGCAAAAGCAGCCCCAAAATATTTGACATGCTATCAGAAGCCGTTTGCTGGATCCTGTCGAACAACTATGCCATCCCTTACCTCATTCACCTGCTAGACGATTTTTTAATAATCTCGCCTCCCGATGCTATTCCAGCAGCACACATACTCACGGTTCAAAATGTTTTCTCTGAGCTAGGAATTCCTATCGCACAGGAAAAAACCATGGGCCCCGCAACGTCCATTGAGTTCCTAGGAATTAATTTGGATTCAGACAAATTCCAAGCATCCCTCCCCAAAGAAAAAATCGACCGAATAATCCTCGTCTCCTCTACTTTCCTTGAAAAATCTAATTTTTCAAAACGCGAACTCCTGTCCCTGCTCGGTCATTTAAACTTCGCAATGCGCATCATCCCGCAAGGCCGCCCCTACATCTCGCATCTCCTCTCACTCACGTCCTCTGTCCATTCATTAGAAGACCGCATTTCTCTAACCCAAGCATGTCGCGACGAACTCAGGCTTTGGTTAACATTTCTAAAACAATGGAACGGCCTTTCCTTTTTCTACAACAACCTCGTTTCATCCCCCATTGACATCCAATTGTTCACAGATGCCGCACCCTCAATCGGGTACGGGGGATTTTATCAAGGTCGTTGGTTCGCGGCTCCATGGCCCCCGCAGCTTCAGGATATAACTCAATCCTCAGCTTTATTTCGAGCTTTACCCTCTCGTAGTAGCAGCTTTTCTGTGGGGGAAAGAATGGGCCGCTAGCAGCGTTTTAGTGCATTGCAACAATGACGCAACAGTACATTGCATTAATAAAGGCCGTTCCCATTCACCAGCTCTGATGCCACTCTTAAGGCGTCTCATCTGGATCTCAGCTTGCGACCAATTCATTATCATTGCTAAACACATCCCTGGGTCAAAAAACCAAATTGCTGACTCCCTGTCTCGTTTTCTTTTCCAGAAATTCAGGATGCTGGCTCCAGAGGCGGATCAATTCCCAACTCCAGTTCCTCGCTATTCAGAGCTAATATTCCCGTAACCCACCCGTTAAAACCACTACTCGAAGCATCACTTGACGGTATCCTCCAAGCAGTATCTCCTAGGACCCTTCAATCCTACGTCACTGCTTGGAGATGTTTTAAAACATTTCATGTCTCTTATGACTTATATTTCCCTGATTTTTCTCTTCTTTCAATCACCTCTTTTATCTCCTACATTAATAGCGTTAAAGGCCTACAAGTCGGGTCCATTAAAGGTTATTTGAGCGGCATCCAGGTTTTCCATAAACTGATGTATGGCTCTCCTTCCATGGAGATTAACAATTCACAAACCTCTCTCCTGATTAAAGGGATTCAAAGATCCCAGCCCACCCGCCCCGACGCCAGACAACCCATAACGCTGGACATTCTCACCAAATGTATTCAGGTTCTCCGCTCAGGTTACCAGCCCCTTAGTTCCGCTCGCACACTCGATGCCATGTTTATCCTAGCCTTTTTTGGTTTTCTCAGATGTTCAGAAATCGGCATCACTTCCAAATTCGACCCAAAAATCCACCCCACCATCTCAGATTTATCAGTAATTGATGGCGAAACCATTTCATACTTGATTAAACAAAGTAAGACTGACCAAACCAAAAAAGGTCATTTCATTTACATTTTCAACCTCGCTTCGCAAATCCAACCATACCAGTCAATTCTGGCATATCTGCAATGGAGAAGTGCCCAGGCTAAATCTCCTCTGGAACCCCTGTTTTTAGACGAATCCAAAAAACCCGTGACACGTTTTTGGTTCCAGAAACACCTTAAATCTGTTCTCCAACAGTCAGGCATTCCAGCAAAGAATTTTTCAAGTCACTCATTTTGCATCGGGGCAGCAACTTCAGCAGCTCAAAAAGGCCTCTCCCAACAGCAGATCCAAGCCCTTGGGAGATGGTCCTCTGATGCTTTCCAAAGTTATATCAGGACCAACCGGTTCCACATTAAAAAAGCCCACCAAACCCTCATCGGGTAAGGAGGAAAGCATTGGTCTCACAACGAACGGAGTGAGAGCTTTCCCAGTACATTTTCTCTTCCATCCAGCGAGCATCTGGCCTCACAGCGGATGCAGTTTGATGAAATCTCCTGGGCAAACACTCTTTTTTCCTCTCTTCAGTTTCCTCTTTCCGTCCAGCGAGCATTGGCCTCACAGCGGACGGAGTGAGAGCTTTCCCAGTAGAGTACTTACATTTTCTCTTCCATCCAGCGAGCATCTGGCCTCACAACGGATGCAGTGTGAGAAAATCTCCTGGGCAAGCACTCATTCTTTCCTCTTTTCAGTTTCCTCTTTCCGTTCAGCGAGCATTGGTCTCACAGCGGACAGAGTGAGAGCTTTCCCAGTAGAGTACTTACGTTTTCTCTTCCATCCAGCGAGCACCTGGCCTCACAGCGGATGCAGTATGAGAAAATCTCCTGGGCAAGCACTCATTCTTTCCTCTTTTCAGTTTCCTCCTTCCGTCCAGTGAGCATTGGTCTCACAGCGGACGGAGTGAGAGCTTTCCCAGTAGAGCACTTACATTTTCTCTTTCCATCCAGCGAGCATCTGGTCTCACTGCGGATGGAGTTTGAGAAAATCTCCTGGGCAAGCACTCATTTTCCTCTCTTCAGTTTCCTCATTCCGTTCAGCGAGCATTGGTCTCACAGCGGACAGAATGAGAGCTTTCCCAGTAGAGCACTTACATTTTCTCTTTTCATCCAGCGAGCATTTGGTCTCACAGCGGATGCAGTTTGAGAAAATCTCCTGGGCAAGCTCTCATTTTCCTCTCTTCAGTTTCCTCTTTCCGTCCAGCGAGCATTGGTCTCACAGCGGATGGAGCGAGAACATTCCCGGTAGAGCACTCACATTTTCCCTTTCATTTCAGAGCATTTGGTCTGTCAGCGGATGCAGCGTGGAAACTTCCTGGTCAAGTACACTACAACCTCTCACCATTCACAGACTGGGGCAGGCAGCGAGCCACCATCACGGGCCTCCCCGATCAAGCATCCAGGCCCTTTCTCAAGATGCCAGTCCACCAATCTCGGCACTCTTGGGGGGTCTTTAGTCCGGCGGCTGTCCTCTGCTTCTTGCCTATTGGGGGGAGTACTCTGGGTTCGGGCTGAATTCGAGCTCGGAGCCCTCCCTCCGGACAGCACGCCAAATACGCATTAAATCTTATTCCTCAATTATATGTAAGTGTGAACTCGTGAAATGAAGTTTTATTAACTAAGTTCAGGAGGAGCACGTTCAGATAATTAACACGAGTGGACAGCATTCAAGCAATCAATGATGAGAGGGTACAAATAGACTCAGCAGTCTTACCTCGATCCATTGACAGTTTGCAGCATCCCTCCTCCACCCCTTCTCCACACTCCTAGTTCTCCACACTCCTCTTTCTAAAAAGCACTTACATACGGGGGGAGTACTCTGGGTTCGGGCTGAATTCGAGCTCGGAGCCCTCCCTCCGGACAGCACGCCAAATACGCATTAACCCCCTGGGGACCAAAAACGCGCCCCCGCGTTTTGATCGTTTTTTTTCACACAGCTGCAACATAGACTTAAAATACTCCGTCACTGATGGTCATATAAATAAAATCGATACATGATTATAAACTATAGAGGGTCTTCTTTTTTTTATGTACACTCTTATTAATATCAAAACCTTGTGTTTTTGTAAAATAAATAAATTAAACAGGGTGCGCTTTCAGCTCACTCTGTCTCCGCAAAAATCTTTCTGAAACGCGTCCGAAAAAAGAGCTGTAACTCATTAAATACTTGTCACAGACACACGAAAGATCTCTCTTTATGAAGCTGAGATTTTCTTCTTTTAATTTAAGTCATTTATATAAAAAGCAACTACTCTCAGTTGATGTAATCTGTATGAAAAGAAAGAGATGTCAGGATTTTCCCTTTCACCTCATTACAGCAAATGAGGTGCTAATGTAACCGCGCCCACTGGGAGCGCGTGCTATTCAAATTCTAATGTTGAGGCAAGTCATGAAAACGCCCTCATCGCAGTGAGGAGATCCTGGAAAAAAAGTTACCTTATAGTTTCATTTTGAGGAGCACGCACGGATTCAGCTGATGCAGTAAGTCATTTATTATAAGTGCTTTGTTCGAATCGCGTTATTGAATAGTGTCCACAAAGACTGTTTAAAGGGCACCTATTATGCTAAATTCACTTTTACATGGTGTTAGAACATAAATATGTGTCGGCAGTGTGTGAGCAAAACCACCCTAGAATGATAAAAATCCACCCAGTGTTTTTTTTACAATCTCAATAAATCATATGCACTGTCTCAGAACGAGCTGTTCTGAGATCCAGATATTAGTGACGTAGAAAATGAGAAAGGGGTTTGATTGACAGCGTGGTTGTGGCCAAGACCCCTCCCTCGGTGATCTGTACACACATCCTGCATTGCTTCAACGACAGCCGGTAATGTCTCTTGGAAACATAAATGTTCGTCGGTTAATCCTGTTGTTGTAGCTTAAAAGTTAATCCTCAACTGTGGATCGTCATCTACTGTTTGCGATCCACCGTCACATCCAGTAACAGTAAGTGTATTTTATGATTTTTGAGCAAATAGTCTTGTCAATGTTAGCCAATTCAACAACAAATGCGTCTAAAGTTGTTGTCGTCGTAGGATGTAGGCTATAATTTAAACCTTGTTTGTATAGTGTGTAACCACACGTTTATATATATTTAAAGATATTGTATTAAAAACTGCATATATGTTGTTGTTCTGTAAGTTAGCCATCTTCTCACATTTGCCACAGAAGCAGCGGTATGACAAGTAAACATGACGCCTCAGGTCCCTGCATAACTCAACTGTAATTTCGCTCGTACGCAGCAAACTTTATCACAGTATGTGTATGTAATTTCACAAAAAAATGCGCTAGCATTAGTGTTTGTGTGTGCGTGTGTGTGTGTTGTATGCCCATCATTTCAAAGGGGACGCGATTACAACGCTATAAGTACATAAATGTATCAAATAACCATACCGAGACGTACTGGTCCATTCTCATTTGTGTTTATTCTGCCGGAGTCTTTTAGTAGTATTTATATATTCCGATTCAAACGTACGCTGCTGAATGACAACTGCGGTTTCTCCGGTTTCTGTGCGTTAATTCACTTTCGCTTTCATTTGAACAAGAATCTCATGAGACATCCTTACATTATTAAGATAACATTATTTATCTGTACCTATAACCAAAAAGTGTGTTTAAATATGATTCGGGTGTGTGGACGGATGTACGAACGAACGTTCGTTTAGTTAGACTGTTAGAGTTCTGCTCATATTATTTTATTAGCCACACACACGAATCATATTTAAACACACTTTTGGTTAGAGTTTCAAACATCTTGATGTTTGAAACTCTAACTCTGAACCAATTCTACATGGCCCATATAAAAATTGACCGGGATTTGTTTCCAGGTATGACAAAAAATGGGTTTTGACTTTCATTTATACTTTGATTTTATACATACATGTATATATTTGAAGCGTTCAGATGCAAAAGGCTCTAAGTGCCATTTGAATTTTTTCTAGAATGATCATTTTTTATCAAGCTTGTATATATAAGTTCAGTAATTTCACATAATGGCAATGAAGACTACCTATTAATTGTCATTTAAGTGAAATTACTGAACTTAAATATACAAGCTTGAATTCCATTTAAAATGGAACTTAGAGGCTTTTGCATCTGACCTTCTGTTATATATATATATATATATATATATATATATATATATATATATATGTTGTCCTTTCATTTTTTTTCTTGTCTGACTCACCTGAATGAAAGGCTCATTATTATGCATGTCTTTGTCTCTCTCAGGTGTGAATCACCTAATTATACATGATGAGGGCTGGCCTGTTCACGCCCATTCGCATATTGCCTTGGCAAACAAAAAAATCTTTTTCACAATATAACCCAATTCACAGTTTTATGTGAATGATTAGGGGGATGATTTTCAGATCATTGTGAAGAAAAAACCCTAGACAACAACACCAATTAGTCAAAAGTCTTGTGGACGCATATTTAGTATGTGTTTTCTGGCCTTATTTCAGAAACTTTCATTTTTAGTTTTTACAACAACCACGCATAAACAATATTCTCTCAAAAATGCAAAAACATGTTGCCCATATGTCATGGTTGCCCTGTTTCTGCTAAATATAGTGTAATTTCACCTGTGCCATTAATATGTTTATAAGCAGCTGAAAAAATCACAGATGTCAGGGCATGTCAGAACCTCTCAAGGACCCCAAATACACCTTGGTCCCCAGGGGGTTAAATCTTATTCCTCAATTATTAGAGATGTTCCGATACCCTTTTTCTCTTCCCGATACCGATTCCGATACCTGGACTCAGGGTATCGGCCGATACCGAGTACCGATCCGATACCTGGGTGTGTACATTATCTAGGCTATTTAGCTCCAATTCATTCTAGCACTGTATGAATTGATAGAATTATTATGGTGTGCTTCAAACTTATCCCAAAATTAAACATGAACAAATACATACATTGGAATAGAGTATTTTTATTACCTGAATTACATTTCATAACAATATTTAAATTAAGTGAAAAAGAACTTAAAATGCAGCTACACAACTAATACTGTAAACTAAAAAAGGTATTTTAGATTTACAAAATAACTATATATATAAAAAAGTGCAATAAATAAATCTAGGAATCTAAAAAGATTATATTAATAATATAAGAAAATAATCTCTTTGATCAATAAACAATTTTGTTAAATAAATGACATTTCAGTTTTGACTGTGGCTATTCATCCAGAATAATAAACTCAATAACTTTCATGTTTGTTATATTTATTTGTTCGTTGGCTGTCTTTTGAAAACATTTCTCTTCGTTTGAATGAAGCTTTCAGAGATTGTTGATTCTGACGCGGCTCATCCTCCGTCTGCCATCGTGTACTGCGGGTTAACGCGTCTTCAAATTAAATTACTCGTGTTGAAGTTGCTAATACTTGTTCTACCCCTTGAAATTGCAGTATGGCGTATGAGACATGTGGCCATTTTACTGGCTTGTTGGTCCAGTCTGAAATACAGCCAAACTGCGGACCATAGACAGCTGCGGACATTATTCCAGGGCGCACGCACGCGCGTTTTCTTCTTCGCTGCTCCAAACAGTGGTTGCTTGTGGCAACAGCACGACTTCCTGTGTTTCCACAAGCAACCACTGTTTAGAGCAGCGAAGAAGAGTTGATCTCCGTTTTGCAGCGGTTAGCAAAGCTAGCGTCTATAACTAGACATTGATTAATAAAATGGTATCGGATCGGTACGTGGATAGAAGTACTCGCCGATACCGATTCCAGAATTTTTATTGGTATCGGCGGCATTTCCGATACTAGTATCGGAATCGCAACAACTCTATCAATTATATGTATGTGTGAACTCGTGAACCTGTCATATGTGTTTGGTTTTGACTTTGGGCGTCATGACACCATTACTCCGTTCATGAATATTTTACTTTTCCTCAAGTAAAGTGGAACACATATAAACATTCATAAAGACTACTTCATGTTCATGACAGGTGTTGTGTCATGTTTATGACAGTGTCATGTCAGTCTTATGCACACCCCTTCAAATAAAGTGTTACCAAATAATTTACACAACACACCCCAAAAGAAACAAAATATGAATACTATTAACAAATTAAAGACAGACAATTTCAAATTCTAAACAATTACAATGACCGCTGCAGGAACATGCTCAGCAGTTATTACAGGCAGACCAGTCAATCAGAATCAAATAAATGCATGATAACAGGACAAGATAACTTAACAAGGAAAACATATATAAACAAAAAACATTCAAAGTCGATCCGATTGACCTAACAGTCCCAAATGATCGACACACAAAGAAAAGAAAACAATATTTCCCTCGACCCAAAACAACCCAAAATAAAGAAAATACCCTAAACACTCCACAACCAAAACAAACAATAGGCCTAATAAACAAAATACACTGTAGAAAGCATAGAAAGCATCCGAAACACAATTATAAATGTACAATCCTCTATGGTGTCTTATGATTCAGCCGCACTTATGGCCCCTCTAGAACAACTACACCGCTTTACAACGATAGGACAGGAGGAGCTAAATAAACTTATCACTGCATCTAAACCCACAACATGTTTATTGGATCCAATACCCACTAAACTACTAAAAGAACTATTACCTGCAGTAGAAGAGCCTCTCCTCAATATTATTAACTCGTCTCTATCTCTAGGTCATGTTCCAAAAATATTCAAGCAGGCAGTAATAAAACCTCTCATTAAGAAACCACAATTAGACCCAAAAAAGTTAGCGAATTACAGACCCATTTCAAATCTTCCATTTATGTCCAAAATATTAGAAAAAGTTGTGTCCGCTCAACTATGCTCTTTTTTGCAAGAAAATGATATCTATGAAAAATTCCAGTCAGGATTCAGACCGCATCATAGCACTGAAACTGCGCTAGTTAAAATTACAAATGATTTACTTTTAGCTTCTGACCAAGGCTGTATCTCAATACTAGTCCTACTTGATCTCAGCGCTGCGTTCGACACTATAGATCATAAAATACTCTTGGATCGACTACAAAACTACACTGGTGTTCAAGGACAGGCATTAAGCTGGTTCAGATCGTATTTATCGGACCGTTATCATTTTGTCTGTTTAAACGGGGAAAAATCAAAGATAACGTCAGTAGACTATGGAGTACCGCAAGGATCAGTTTTAGGCCCTCTGCTATTCTCAATATATATGCTGCCACTTGGTAATATTATAAGAAAACATGGAATTAATTTCCACTGTTATGCTGACGACACTCAATTATATATTTCATCACGACCAGACGAAAACACTAACTCCTCTAAATTGACAGAGTGTCTCAAAGATGTAAAATGCTGGATGACGCGTAACTTCCTGCTATTAAATTCAGATAAAACGGAGGTATTACTTATTGGTCCAAAAAACCACTCACAAAATCTCTTACAACAAAACCTTAATATAGACGGATGTCCTGTTACTTTATCCACTACAGTAAAAGACCTGGGTGTTATACTAGACCCCAACTTATCTTTCGAAAATCATGTTTCATATGTTACAAGGACAGCCTTTTTCCACCTTAGAAACATTGCTAAGCTACGTAACATGCTATCTCTCTCTGATGCAGAAAAGTTAGTTCATGCATTCATGACCTCGAGACTAGATTACTGTAATGCTTTATTAGCCGGTTGTCCTGCATCCTCAATAAACAAGCTACAGTTAGTCCAAAATGCAGCTGCTAGAGTTCTTACTAGGTCAAGAAAATATGATCATATAACACCGATTTTATCATCTCTGCACTGGTTACCTATTAAGTTCCGTATCAACTACAAAGTACTATTACTGACCTATAAAGCCCTAAATGGTTTAGCTCCTATGTACTTAACAGACCTTCTCTCGCCCTACAATCCACCGCGTTCCTTAAGATCACTAAATTCAAGGCTTCTGGTCATTCCTAGGATATCTAAGTCCAGTAAAGGAGGGAGGGCGTTCTCGCATCTAGCTCCAAAACTCTGGAATAGCCTTCCCGATACGGTCCGGGGCTCTGACTCGCTGACACAGTTTAAAACTAGACTAAAGACGCATCTCTTCAGTCAAGCATTCACATAATGCTCACCTGTCAGTCCTCTTTTATGCCATACCGAACCGTTTGCCACTGAAATTGCATAACGCACCAGTGGGGCTCGATAGCCTTTTAGACAAACGGGTCGGTCCGTATGGCTGAGTTGCATTGCGGAGAGTTCGTGAGATAGTGGTTTTCTAACACCGACACCCGTACAATGGAAATTATTATGAACATCAGCTATGCTAATTATGAACATCAGCTATGCTAATTATTTCCCATCTGCCTTTCTGCTGTTATCTCGGGACGCTTTTCCCGAGAAAAATGGCGTTCGTCAGGTCCAGCCTTGTATCCAGCATCTCACGGGGGTTTCGGATGCCCCACCGCCTGTGATGAGAAGACCAACGCCTGTGAAGAGACGACTCAACGCCTGCGATATGTTATGGGGCTGTTTTAGACATAAATAATATTTATATTTAATATTTATATTTAAACAATATGAATGTAAGCCAGAGGAGAACTGGCCCCCGACTGAGCCTGGGTTCTCCCAAGGTTTTTTTTTTCTCCATCCAATCTGATGGAGTTTTGGTTCCTTGCCACTGTCGCCTTGCTTTTGGCTTGCTTAGTCGGGATTATTTAGGATTATTTAGGATTATTTAATATTTAACAATATTATCGATCTGTGTTGTACTACTTTCATGTTATCACTGTGAAGCTGCTTTGATACAATCTGTATTGTGAAAAGCGCTATATAAATAAATGTGACTTGACTTGACTTGACTGTGACCGCTGCAGGAACACGCCCAGCAGTTATTTCAGGCAGACAGTCACTCAAAATTACATAACTAGAAAACAAGGGGCGTGTCTGCTGTGGGATTCAATGTAACCGCCCACTGCTGTGATTGGCTGACATGCTTGCATACTGTATGAAATAGCTACATATTACATGTGAAACTCTCTTGAATACTTTTACTACAGCTATTATACGTTTTTACTATTACAGATATTGAGATTACTGAATCGTGAGAAGTTTTTGAAATATTTAATAATAATAAATAATAATGTATTTTATTTATAACACACTTTTCATTCCGAAGAATCTCAAAGTGCTACACAAAGTGCTACAATTTAGATTCTCATCACATAAAATATTGCTGTGATGAACATTGAGCAGCAGATGACAGTCTGTCACCAATGCAGACACGATGATGTACATACAGTAAGAGCTTCGTTGTGCAGTGTAACGCAGTTTCTGTTCTATCTAAAGCCCGGAACTCGTACGCTCTTGTCGAGGTAAAAAGCTGCACTTGAACTCACCGAGAGAAAGCAGCCGACTGACAGCTATAATGTACATTCTGCGCCTGCGTTTAATAAGCCAACTGTCTATTTCTGCAGATATATTAGTCTATAGTCGTCATTCAAAAAGGAAAACAGACGCTGCCGGGTGCAGATACACATAACATAAACAAAGCAGCGCGTGCTTACTGTACACTTTCTTTAAATAAGATTATTTTCATTCTACTTAAAGAAACGATGTGAAGTTGATATTTTAGTCACTGGCTTGTATTGATGCATAAACATTATCGAACGATTTTGAGAGAAAGATTAACTTACCTGTCTCCTGCCTGTTTGGACGGGATTTGGACCAAAACTATGGGAGTTGAGTCGGGCATTTCCAGAGAAAATAAAATTAACCCATTGTTTCTTCAGAGGCGCGGATGAAGGAACTAAAAAATACTTTTGTGTTCATTTGAACATCCGAACACTGAGCAACTGCCATGCTTCGCTCTGAGAAAAACTCAAATCTCCTGTTTCTCTAGGAAAAAATGCGTGCTTGTTCGTACTCCCTGTTCCTAGCTCGTTTTCTCATTGTCGGGCCAAATTCTCTGGGCGGGCAAAGCAGAGAAAAGGGAGTAACCTTTCCCCCATATGGCGTTATGCAGAGAAGAGAAAAATAGCCAAAGCTTGGTTTGCACCGATTGAAAATTCTAGACATGAGGGGACTAAAGTACAGTCTAGGGGAACTCATATTAAAGTAAAAAAAAAAACGTCAGAAAATGAAAATTTCATGTCAGGGGACCTTTAACAGCCTCGTTGACTGCAACAGCTGGTGCTCTGAGTTGCGATGCCACAATGATGGAAGCGCTGAAGGCACATCATACTGAAACAAATTGCCAAAGTCAGGGAAAAAAAAAAAAAAAAACTTCCCACTACGCCCCGAGATGGTACCAAGCCTACCTGGGAGTAAGCAGCAACCCACTCTGCGTTTACAATGGAAGGGGTGCGCTTTCAACCATGATGCACCCCAAGACGCCTGAATGAAAGATTTATATACCCCAGATGGGAAATTGCTAATTGGCCAACTACCAAATAGTACTGACGTCACGCGACTTCACTACAGTTAGTTCATGCATTCACAACCTCGAGACTAGATTACTGTAATGCTTTAATGCTCAATAAACAAGCTACAGTTAGTGCAAAATGCAGCTGCTAGAGTTCTTATTAGGTCAAGAAAATATGATCATATAACACCGATTCTATCATCTCTACACCGGTTACCTATTAAGTTCCGTATGAATTTCAAAGTACTTCTACTGAACTATAAAGCCCTATGGTTTAGCTCCTGTATATTTAATGGACCTTCTATCGCCCTACAATCCACCGCGTTCTTTAAGATCACTAAATTCGAGGCTTCTGGTCATTCCTAGGAAATCTAAGTCCACTAAAGGGGGGGGGGGGGGGGGGGGGGCTTTCATAGTTTCAAGAACTATAGACAAGTTCGTGAGCCGTTTCCGCTCTACATCCTAAACTCCTCCCATTTATGCAACCTACTTCCGTTCTGGCGGGCTGGGTTTGTTTTGCTAGCTAGCTCAGTCGTGCCAACATACCGCTGATATCGCAGTGACAAAGAAGATAACAATTACAACATGAAGAAAGGTTGTGTTCGGGAATGATGTGTGCGGTAGTCGGTTGCAAACACTCGAGAAAGCACCTGAACGAGTGGTTAGATAGAGAGTGCTACGACCGCAAACCAGCTACGAAGAGGCAATGTGAATGTCCATGCGCTCCATTGTTTACACACAAACACACTCACACAGTATCGCGTCTCTCTCTCTCTCTCTCTCTCTCTCTCTCTCTCACACACACACACACACACAGTTCGATCGCGCCCCTAATTATTATCATCATGGCACACACACACTTTGCACTCTTAAGTAGCCTTTGATATGGTTTGGATACCAACGTCAGGAGGACATTCACTGACAGCGCGTTCTCTTTTGTCTTGTCGCACATGAGTGGTTTATTTGCGTGAATAAGACCATGATCATAATCCTAGCTAAAGGATGACAGAAAGAACAGGCTGTGTTTGCATTAAATATTTTAACACGTTAAAGCTGGACAAAAATGAATCGCGAAAATATTTTTTTTTCCGCACGCCGGAGATCCGACACGGTGCCGGTGTCCTGCCGAAAATTGATTGCCTTTATTTATTGCAATAAGTAACGTTAGAGGCTTCAATCGTTTTGTTGTTAAGAGGTAAAAGGGTACACAGCAGGTAAAACAATGCAGTCATAAGGATAATTGCAAAATAGATCATGTATTTATTAAGAGCTCAGCAGTAAGTCATGTTATTATAGGTTACAGTCGGTTTTCCAAATACAAATACGTATTCCATCGGCAACAACAGGCTTCTATTATTTCCTATAATCTTGTAAATGTCATACCTGATTAAGCTATAAACTGCAAACACTTATTTGGCCACAATTGTTTTATTATGTTAAAAGAAACATTAAAATATCACTCAGATACATTTGCTATTACCACGGACATAAACTGATAGTTATTTGCACGCTATGTCTGTTTGATCTAGCTTTGACACAACCGACTTTGTTGCCGTGCAGATATTGATATGCCTTGGAGGCTTTCAGCTTGTCTAATAGCTTTTCCATCTATTGCCATGGATTGCACGAAGTAGGAGAAAAACTTGCTGTACGTTATGCTGGGCCACGTCGTCATGTAAGTCTTCTGCACTGAATTCGGGTGGGGGATAGTAACGCCATCTCCACACAAAGTAGTGGAACCGTCGCTGTGTTTACACCGGCAGACGCTTTGCAAGCCATTTCCGGCGGAAAAGAAATGCATTTGAGTAGAGTTATGGCGGCGCCCATCATTTGGCGCGAAAACTTGTCTATAGAAAGATCCCAAATAGGAACCGAGGGGGGGCACGGAGGGTTCATCCTTCTAGCTCCCCTGAGGAAGCAGATGATTAATTTGTCTTTGCCCAGATACTGAGCCTGTCGGGTTTCAGCGAACGCCGAGACAGCTGCAATGTAAACCTTGAGGGTGGATGGGGACCTGCCCTTATCCAACATCTCTTGTAGGAAGACGAGCAAAGAAGACACCTCACACCGTGGGTCCAAATTATTGTCGGTGCACCATTTGGAGAACACAGACCATTTAGATGCATAGAGCTTCCTAGTAGAAGCCGCTCTGGCGTGCATGATCGTGTTTAGAACTCCTTCTGGCAAATCAGAGATAGTGATGGGATTTATGGCTCTTTGAGGGGATCTTGGCGATACGTTCCTTTCAAAGAGCCGTTCAAAAGAATAGCTCTTTTGGCTCTTTTTAAATATTTAGTATAATCACTGGGAGGAATGATGAGGTGAGATTTGTAGTCAAATAATTCAAACTCAGATATCACACATCAATATCTGAGTTTGAATTATTCTGAAATATTGATTATTACCTCATTTGTCATTTGTGGACTATATTCCATAGGGTTGCACAACATCCCTCTGCTTAGAAAGTGACATCACTATTTTGGATTTAACTTTAGTACATAGTGTGTCTATATGTAAAGCTGTTGACTTATGTTATTCATACAATACCACAAGAACATTTTGATAAAAAAAACAAAAAATATTCGAAGTTGTAAATATATACAGTAGATACAATAACATGAACATGAACACAAAATGCAATGTAAATAAATACAAGCAGTTCCTTACTTTATAGCTTTTTTTTAACTGGAGTAACTATGTGATGGCAGCGTGCAAGTTTTGGCTCCGCTCCTACCCAATGACATGTAGGGTTATAAAAGATAACGTAAGAGTAAAAGATGCACGCACGTGCACAACTATCACAACTCTCACCCCTGCGCTGGGTGCGCCCCTTCCCCTTAAACTGAGGAGCTAATTTGAGTGCATCTGTGTGAAACACGCATAGGAAAAAAAGAACGACAGAAAGAACGGCTCCCATCGTTCATGTTTATGAGCCATTCAAAAGAATCGGTTCATTCGCGAACGTCACAACTCTAATCAGAGAGTAGTCGTTGATCACCCATGCATGTAGTGCCCAGCGCTGTGGGTAGGGATGCCAGATCGTGCCGCAAGCTTGAGAGAGGAGATCTGCCCTGACTGGAATGGGCCACGGGGCTGTCTGTGACAGCTGAGTGAGCTCCGGGAACCAAGTCTGACTCTCCCAACGCAGGGCTATGAGGAGCACCGAGTGGCGTGTGTCCCTGATCCTCTGAATCACCTGCGGCAGCAGAGAGATCAGAGGGAATGCATAGAGTGGGCGGCAGGGCCAGTCCCGGGCTAGCGCGTCCTCCCTCTTTGAGAAGAATATTGGGCAACGAGTGTTCTTTTCTGACGCGAGGAGATCCACCTCTGCTCTGCCGAATAAACGCCACAGTATATGGACTGTTTGGGTGTGTAGGGACCATTCCCCGGGGGAGATGAGTTTCCTGGACAGTATGTCTGGGCCGTCGTTCAGCTGGCCTGGCACGTGGGTCGCTCAGAGCGAGAGCAGGCGGCTCTGGGACCAAACGTCTCGGTTACGGATGTAACCCTCGTTCCCTGAGTAGGGAACGGAGACGTTACGTCAAGGAGTGACGGAGAATGGGGGGTTTCGCATAGAAAGCCAATCCTCTTCGAGTATTTAACAACGAGCCAATGACGTGAAAATGCCATGGGTCTGCGGAATTTGCATAGCGTACTCCGCCCACCCATGTGGGTATAAAAGGAGGAAGTGAACGCAACCGCAGTATGTCTTCGCTGAGGAGCCAAGACTGAACTCAGGCGTCACCCAGCGGTACAGCAGAAGTGGCAGGGAGACGTAACGTCTCCGTTCCCTACTCAGGGAACGAGGGTTACATCCGTAACCGAGACGTTCCCTTTCGTAGTCACTCCGAGTTACGTCAAGGAGTGACGGAGAATGGGGGTCTATGCCATCACACCATCTTCCAGCTGTCTTCCAGTGCTCTGCGAAAGTCTAGACCTCTAACTCAAGAATAAAAAGGCCTTACTTTGACACAGAATTACCAAGGCACACTGGGAAACATATCCCGGGAGGGACATGCTACCAGATGCCTACCGAAGGGAGGACTTACAGAACGCATATGGCCACTAGGGCAACATATGGAGAATACTGGAGCGCCAACCGCAGGTGGCAACTAGCTCCAGGGGTGGCAGATGGCTTGCCGAGGGAAGACACATGCTCTAAGGAGGCTTACAGTGGAGAATACACATGAGACAGTTACCAAGGGGAACCGTGCACATGGAGGCACCTAGCCGGCACCAGAGCAAGCGCAGTGGTGCCCGCATCAAAAGTGCTGGAGGACTCAGGGCTTCAAAGAAGGTACAACTGAGGAAATATCGCACTTATCCAGTCCGAGGAGTGGAGTGGCGAGCAAGCGAAGACACTTAAGCGGTTCCAGTACTAGCGGAGGCGAGTACGCGAGAGGATATCGGCTCAATTCGCAGATTATAAAATCTTGCGAAGGTGTTAGGTGTTGCCCAGCCTGCAGCTCTGCAAATGTCTGTTAGCGAGGCGCCATGCCCTAAAGCCCAAGAGGACGCCATACTCCGAGTGGAGTGGGCCGTCACACCAAGGGGGCACGGTCGACCTTGCTGCTGGTAAGACAAAACAATGGCGTCCACTAACCAGTGAGACAACCGCTGCTTTGAGAGAGCCCTTCCCTTCTGGCTCCCCCCATGACAGACAAAGAGCTGTTCTGAGGTCCTGAAACACCGCGTTCTGTCAACGTAGGTGCAGAGTGCACGTACCGGACAGAGCAGTGCCAAGGCTGGGTCTGCCTCCTCCAGGGGCAGCGCTTGCAAGGTCACCACCTGATCCCGGAAGGGAGTGGTGGGGACCTTGGGCACGTATCCAGGCCGGGGTCTCAAGACAACGTGAGAGTAAGCCGGCCCGAACTCTAGGCACGCTTCGTCAACGGAGAATGCGTGCAGGTCCCCTACCCTCTTGATGGTGACCAATGCAACCAGGAGTGCTGTCTTCATAGACAGGAACTGATTGCAAAGGCTCAAAGGGAGGCCTCTGCAGAGCACTTAAAACTACTGAGAGGTCCCAAGAGGGCATGAGGGGAGGACGAGGCGGATTTAGCCTCCTCGCTCCCCTCAGGAACCTGATGAGCAGGTCGTGCTTTCCAACGGACTTATCTTCAACTGCATCATGAGAGGCGGAAATAGCCGCGACGTAAACTTTGAGGGTGGAGGGCGACAGCCTACGCTCCAACCCATCCTGCAGGAAGGAAAGCACAACACTGATCGAGCATCTCCTGGGGTCCTCTCAGCGAGAAGAGCACCAGTTGACGAAGAGGTTCCACTTCAACGCATAAAGGTGTCTCGTGGATGACGCTCTAGCAGAAGTGATGGTTGCCGCCACCGCAGGTGGCAGCGAACTCAAACCTGCCTCGTCCCGTCCAGGAGCCACACATGTAGCCTCCATAGATCGGGACGAGGGTGCCACAGAGTATCCCGTCTCTGAGTGAGCAGATCTTGTCTCAGAGGAATAGGCCAAGGAGGTGCTGTCGCGAGGAGCATGAGTTCGGAGAACCACGTCCTGGTGGGCAAATAAGGGGCTACCAGCAGGACCTGCTCCTCGTCCTCCTTGATCTTGCACAACACCCGTGCAAGGAGGCTCACTGGGGGAAACGCATACTTGCGTGGGCCCCACGGCCAGCTGTGCGCCAGCGCATCTGTGCCGAGCGTGCCCTCGGACAGGGAATAAAACTGGACGCAGTGGGATGAGTCCCGGGAGGCAAACAGATCTATCTGAGCCTCCCCGAACTGGTCCCAGATCAGCTGGACCGTCTGGGGATGGAGTCGCCATTCGCCGGAGATAGGGCGGATCCGCGACAGCTCGTCGGCTGCCAGGTTCCGAACTCCTGGAATGTACACAGCACGAAGGGACCTCAGGTGCTTCTGACTCAATAGTAGGAGGTGGCGATCGAGCTGCGACATCCGACGTGAGCGTAGACCACCCTGGTGGTTGATGTACGCTACTGTAGCGGTATTGTCTGAGCGGACAAGTACGTGTTGACCCCTGAGCAACGCTCGGAAGCGGTGCAGGGCCAGGCGTACTGCCAGCAACTCGAGGCAATGATGTGCATGTGGCGCTGGGGTCCTGTCCAGGAA
Organism: Cyprinella venusta; assembly: GCA_038021265.1. Lineage (NCBI taxonomy): Eukaryota > Metazoa > Chordata > Actinopteri > Cypriniformes > Leuciscidae > Cyprinella > Cyprinella venusta. Next base: position 13,258,380 of record CM075885.1, read on the forward strand.
CCCGCGGCTGCATGCCCATTGCACATGGCACCCCAACCCGTGGTGGATGCATCCGTGGAGACAACAAGATGCCTGGAAACTCGCTGAAGAGGGACACCTGCCCGAAGAAAGCTGAGGTTCAACCACGGGAAGAAGGTACGGCGGCACGCTGGAGTCACTGGAACTCGGAGCGAGCCGCGATGCCATGCCGACCTCGGGACTCGATCGCGAAGCCACAGCTGAAGCGGTCTCATATGAAGCAATCCGAGTGGCGTAGCCGCGGCTGCGGATGCCATATGCCCCAGGAGCCTCTGAAAGAGTTTCAGTGGAACCGCACTCTTGCCCTCGAACTGTCGAAGACAAGTCAGCAGTGAGTGCGCGCGCTCGCTCGTGAGCTGCGCGGACATGGCGACCGAGTCTATCTCCATGCCGAGAAAAGAGATCCTCTGCACAGGGCAAAGTTTGCTCTTCTCCCGGTTGACCCGAAGGCCCAGACGGGCTAGGTGCTGGAGCACCAGGTCTCTGTGTTCGCAAACCTGTCCTCGAGAGTGCGCCAGAATCAGCCAATCGTCGAGATAGTTCAGGATGTGAACCCCGTGTTTGCGAAGGGGAACAAGGGCTGCCTCGGCGATCTTCGTGAAGACGCGAGGGGACAGAGCTAACCCGAATGGGAGAACCGTGTACTGATATGCCTGGCCCTCGAAAGCAAACCGAAGAAACGGTCTGTGTCGAGGCAAAATGGAGACATGAATGTATGCGTCCTTCAGGTCGATCGCTGCAAACCAATCCTGATGCCGAACACATTCGAAAATGCGTTTGGCTGTGAGCATTTTGAACGGCATTCGATGCAGAGTGCGGTTCAAAACGCGCAGATCCAGGATCGGTCGTAACCCACCGGTCTTCTTGGGGACAATGAAGTAGGGGCTGTAAAAACCGGACTTCATCTCGGCTGGAGGGACAGTCTCGATTGCACCCCTCGCCAGCAGGGTCGCAATCTCCGCTCTCATAATCGGGGCATTGCCACCGACTATAGTGGAGCGAACTCCCCTGAAACGGGGAGGAGACCGTGCGAACTGAATTGTGTAGCCGAATCTGATCGTTCTGATGACCCAGCGGGACAGACCGGGGAGCTCTAACCAAGCTCCTAGGAACTGAACCAGCGGGGTCATGCGAACCACAGACGTCCCCCCGGAGGAGCAGCGGGGCGGAGTGACTGGCATGCGCACGGGGGATACCACATGCGGGTGCGTAGTCGAGCTCCGCTCCCCGACAGAAGAGACCAGGGAAGGACCAGCGTTCCACGGGGGTCTGTTCTGCCGGGGGTCTGGCGATAGAGGGGGAGAGGAGCGGTGTGGTCCGGGGACGACGCGCGCTCCTCTCCGCACCCTCAGAGACAGAGGGGAATGAGCGGGGCGACACTCTGGAGCATCGTGCGCGCTCATTCCGGTCTGTGTGCTCAGTGATAGTGTCAAGTCTTTCTTTAACCAACTCAGGGTGCTGCTCACCCGTGGGTGAGAAAAACTCGACGCCATCACTGAGCAGCCCGTCTCAGGAACGCCGCTTAGCCTGGCGTTTAGCGGGGCGCGGAGCCTTAGGGGGCTGTGACGCTCCTCTGCGGCCGCCTCTACGGCGCGACCCGGGTGGAGGCTGCTGCTGGGGTCGCTCCGGAGGGAGGGGGGCCGCAGCGGAACGTCCTCGGCGGCGAGCAGACTGAGGCGGCTGAACCGACGGCTGGGTGGAGGCAGCAGCTGGCCGTCGGGGCAGGATGTGTTTGATCGCCTCTGTCTGCTTCTGGGCGGTCGAGAACTGCTGGGCAAAGTCCTCAACCGCACCGCCGAAAAGGCCAGCCTGGGAAAGGGGGGCGTCGAGCAGACGAGTCCGCTCAGCGTCCCGCACTTCCGCCAGGTTGAGCCATAGGTGACGCTCCTGGACCACGCTAGTGGCCATCACCTGACCAAGGGAACGAGCCGCCACTTTAGTCGCCCGGTGAGCGAGGTCGGTGGCCGCTCGAAGTTCATTGAACGACCCTTGATCAGTCCCGCCCTCGTGCATATCTCTGAGCAGTTTGGCTTGGAAAACCTGCAAAGTGCTCATCGCATGCAGAGCGGCGGTCGCCCGTCCCGCCGCACTATAGGATCGCGCCGCCATAGACGACGAGAACCTACAGGCTTTGGAGGGATGCTTGGGGAGCCCCCGGGAGGAGGCGCTCTGCGGACACAGTTGCATCGCAACAGAGCGCTCCACCGGAGGAACCCCAGCATACCCACGGGCAGCTGCACTGTCGAGGGGAGGAAAGGCGGGGGAAGCTAACGGGCGAACGTGGGAGGACAAGGGAGCCTGCCACGTCTTCGTCAGTTCCGCATGCAACTCGGGAAAGAATGGTATTGGGGTTGGCTGTGGCCTCGCGGCGGCAGCTTTCCCCAAAAACCATTCATCCATCCGCGAGTGATCGGGGTGGGGCGGAGGGTTCCACTCCAGCCCGATACTCACGGCGGCCCGAGAGAGCATGGCCGTCATCTCGGGATCAGACACGGGCAACGCTGGCGCTCCCGAGGGAGGCAGCGCAGCCGCATCCTCACTTCCCGAGGAATCAAGCCCGCCTTGTGATGCCGCGATCGACATCGCATCATCCTCTGGAGCGCCGAACGAAACAGACAGTACCTGCGAACAGGCAGACGTCTGAATCGTATCGCCGCTCGCTGGCTGCAACACTGTTGCGGTGGGTGGGACCCGAGGAACTAGCGTCGGGGATTTGTTCCACACCGTCACCGTCAGATCACCCTGGCCGCGAGCCGAAGAGCTTCCCCGGGTAGAGGAAGCTGAACGGGTAGTGGAGGCGGGGACTCTCACAGTAAGATCATTGAGTCTCGATCTAAGTGTTGAGATGGTCATATTCCCACAAAAGGGACATGACTCATCCACGAAAGCTGCTTTAGCATGACGAAGACCCAGACATACAAAGCAGCGATCGTGCCCATCAGAGGACAACAGAAATCGACCGCACCCAGAAGAACACGGGCGAACCATCTTTAAAAAGACGTGCCGCGTGTAGCTCTTTCAGAGGAGAGGAGGAAATCCACTCTTTCAGCGCCGAGGCGACCAGGGAGAAGCGCAAAGTCTGGCAGACCACTGCACAGATCGCAGGCAATGCAGAATCTCGCTGGGTACCGCCGTCACACCAACACTGAAGAGGACACTCGTCTCGAAGAGGCTTGTAGTGATATGGCTTGTGGAGTGAAGAATGCTCTTGGCTCCGAAGAAAAAACATACTGCGGTTGCGTTCACTTCCTCCTTTTATACCCACATGGGTGGGCGGAGCACGCTATGCAAATTCCGCAGACCCATGGCATTTTCACGCCATTGGCTCGTTGTTAAATACTCGAAGAGGATTGGCTTTCTATGCGAAACCCCCCATCCTTGACGTAACTCGGAGTGACTACGAAAGGGAACTAGAATGCAGTGTGTCAGCAGGAAGAGATTCCTGGATCTGACCCCGCCCTGACGGTTGAGATAGGAGACCACGGCTGTGTTGTCTGAACGGATCAGGACGTGGTGACCCCGAATGAGTGGGAAGAAGCGGAAGAGTGCGCCCCAACCCATGTTGGATGCGTCTGTCAAAACGACTTTTCGGCGAGAGAAGGTCCCCATGGTGACGCCCCGCTGAAACCAATCTGCCTCTGTCCATGGCTGTAATGCCGTGAGATATGTCTGCGTAACCTTGATCAGCTGGCGGCCTGTGTTCCACGCACAGTGAGACACACGACTCTTTAACCAGAGCTGAAGCGGGCGCATGTGCAGAAGTCCCAGCTGAAGCACAGCGGAGGCTGAGGCCATATAACCCAACATCTTCTGAAAGGATTTCAGAGGTGTGCGGGTGCCCATCCGAAATGAAGCGGCTAGTCACTGAACACTGCGGGCCCACTGTGTAGACAAGCGAGCCGTCATAGTGACCGATTTCAAATCTATCCCCAGGAAGAAAATAGTCTGACTGGGTTGAAGGGAGCTCTTTGTCCAGTTGACAGAGAGACCCAACGGTTTCAGATGGTCTAGGAGAACTGCACGATGCGACAGAAGCTCCATCTGAGATTGTGCCAAAATCAGCCAGTCATCCAGATAGCTTAATATACGCAGCCCCTGACGACGCAGGGGGGCGAGCACCGTATCCATGCACTTTGTGAAGGTACGAGGCGCTAGAAATAGGCCGAATGGGAGAATGCCGTATTGATAAACTTGACCCTCGAAGGCGAAAAGTAACGGCCTGTGACGGGGATTTATCTGGATCTGAAAATAGGCGTCTTTCAGGTCTTGAGAGATAAACCAGTCCCCCTGGCGCACGTGCGCGAGGAGTTTCTTGCCCGTAAGCATTTTGAACGGTCCCCTCATGAGCCCTTTGTTCAAAAACCTGAGATCTAAGATCGGCCTGAGGCCGCTGTCTTTCTTGGGAACAAGAAAATAACGGCCGTAAAACCCCGACTCGGTCATAGATGGCGGAACTCTTTCTATGGCACCTTTTTGCAACAGCTTCCCCATCTCTGAGCGGAGCGTGTTGATAACCACCGGGCTGACAGTGATCTCGAGCCGAGCGCGGAAGCGTGGTGGGCGGCTACGAAACTGTAGCAGATAGCTGTTCTTTATAATGCTTAACACCCACGGGGAAATGCCCGGAAGGGCTTCCCACACTTCGGAGCGAGCGAACTGTTTGTGGCAACTGGACTTACACTCAGAGTTAAGGGGCCATGAAGCAGAGCGAGCAGAGGGGGGACGCGCACATGGGCTCGTGTGCGCGCTTATGTTCTCTGATACTAGAGCGGGCTGTGCATGCTCTGTGGGGATGGGTTCTGTGAGAAACACGGGACATGTGGTGTTTGTGTGTATGAGTGAACACATGCTTATGGGCACATGCTTATGGGCGGGATTATTTAGGATTATTTAATATTTAACAATATTATCGATCTGTGTTGTACTACTTTCATGTTATCACTGTGAAGCTGCTTTGATACAATCTGTATTGTGAAAAGCGCTATATAAATAAATGTGACTTGACTTGACTTGACTTGACATTTTTTACACATGAGAAAATTTTGCTCTTTATGTGATTTCTCTGGGTAGCCTCTGGATTCCTCTGGGTAACTTGCAGAGGAACTGCGTTGACAATGGATACAAATTATGGAATAATTTTTTGGCTTCAACTTCTCAGAAAAGATGAATCTTTCCCATAGTGTAAGCTAGCTTACGCAATATGAGAGAACCTCTCATAAGAGAACATTATGAACATCAGCTATGCTAATTATTTCCCATCTGCCTTTCTGCTGTTAATGAAAAATGGCGTTCATCAGCTCCAATTTGTATCCAGCCTCACACGGAGACTTCAGATGCCCCAACGCCTAAACGTGAGAAGACTAAACGTCTGTGAAGAGACGACTCAACGCCTTTGAAGAGACGACTCAACGCCTGTGAATAGACGACTCAACGCCGGCGATATGTTATGCCCTTAATATTACATGATTAACTAAATGTATTTTTCCATGTACTTTTCTGTAATGAACTTTCTGTAAAGCTGCTTTGAAACAATATGTATTGTGAAAAGTGCTATACAAATAAACTTGAATTGAATTGAATAACAAATAGTTTTACAACCTTAAGCAGGCCATTGCTGGTCTTCTCATTAAGGTCATGTTTTATTTATTAATGATATTTCATACTTGTTGAACCTCAATTTTCTAAATACATTTAAAATGCTGCAAAGCAAAAAAAAACATGTCTGTGTCTTTTTAATAAGCACACAGAAAATAATAAAATATATTATTGCATTAAATAAATGTCTTATTATATAATCTTATTATAATGGTTGTAGCCTACTGCACACAACTGCACAAGGCAATGTAATTATGTATGCATATGCAAATAAGTTTATGGCAGAACATGGAGGTGTGGAGCAAATTGGTGGGTGTTGTACACCTGGAGATGGTGAGGCAGATTGGTTTCTATGAGCTGGTTATGTCATATCCATCTGGCCACGGGCCACCCACTTCACACCTTTCACACCTACGATCACAGTCAATTCAAGTCACATTTATTTGTATAGCGCTTTTCACAATACAGATTGTATTAAAGCAGCTTCACAGTGATAACATGAAAGTAGTACAACACAGATCGATAATATTGTTAAATATTAAATAATCCTAAATAATCCCGACTAAGCAAGCCAAAAGCAAGGCGACAGTGGCAAGGAACCAAAACTCCATCAGATTGGATGGAGAAAAAACCTTGGGAGAACCCAGGCTAAGTCGGGGCCAGTTCTCCTCTGGCTTACATTCATATTTTTATATATAAGTATTAAATATAAATATTGTTTATGTATAAAACGGCGCCATAACATGTCGCAGGCGGTGAGTCGTCTCTTCACAGGCGTTGGTCTTCTCATCACAGGCGGTGGGGCATCCGAAACCCCCGTGAGATGCTGGATACAAGACTGGACCTGACAAACGCCATTTTTCTCGGGACAAGCGTCCCCAGATAACAGCAGAAAGGCAGATGGGAAATAATTAGCATAGCTGATGTTCATAATAATTTCCATTGTACGGGTGTCGGTGTTAGAAAACCACTATCTCACAAACTCTCCGCAACCCAAACTCTCCGCAACGCAACCCAACCCTACGGACCGACCCGTTTGTCTAAAAGGCTGTCGAGCCCCACTGGTGCGTTAAGCAATTTCAGTGGCAAACGGTTCCGTATGGCATAACAGAGGACTGAAAGGTAAGCATTATGTGAATGCTTGACTAAAGAGATGCGTCTTTAATCTAGTTTTAAACTGTGTCAGCGAGTCAGAGCCCCGGACCGTATCGGGAAGGCTATTCCAGAGTTTAGGAGCTAAATGCGTGAACGCCCTCCCTCCTTTAGTGGACTTAGATATCCTAGGAATGACCAGAAGCCTTGAATTTAGTGATCTTAAGGAACACAGTGGATTGTAGGGCGAGAGAAGGTCGGTTAAGTACATAGGAGCTAAACCATTTAGGGCTTTATAGGTCAGTAGTAGTACTTTGTAGTTGATACGGAACTTAATAGGTAACCAGTGCAGAGATGATAAAATCGGTGTTATATGATCATATTTTCTTGACCTAGTAAGAACTCTAGCAGCTGCATTCTGTACTAACTTTAGCTTGTTTATTGAGGATGCAGGACAACCGGCTAATAAAGCATTGCAGTAATCTAGTCTCGAGCTCATGAATGCATGAACTAACTTTTCTGCATCAGAGAGAGATAGCATGTTACGTAGCTTAGCAATGTTTCTAAGGTGGAAAAAGGCTGTCCTTGTAACATATGAAACATGATTTTCGAAAGATAAGTTGCGGTCTAGTATAACACCCAGGTCTTTTACTGTAGTGGATAGGGTAACAGGACATCCGTCTATACTAAAGTTTTGTTGTAAGAGATTTTGTGAGTGGTTTTTTGGACCAATAAGTAATACCTCAGTTTTATCTGAATTTAATAGCAGGAAGTTACGCGTCATCCAGCATTTTACATCTTTGAGACACTCTGTCAATTTAGATGAGTTAGTGTTTTCGTCTGGTCGTGATGAAATATATAATTGAGTGTCGTCAGCATAACAGTGGAAATTAATTCCATGTTTTCTTATAATATTACCGAGTGGCAGCATATATATTGAGAATAGCAGAGGGCCTAAAACCGATCCTTGCGGTACTCCATAGTCTACTGACGTTATCTTTGATTTTTCCCCGTTTAAACAGACAAAATGATAACGGTCCGATAAATACGATCTGAACCAGCTTAATGCCTGTCCTTGAACACCAGTGTAGTTTTGTAGTCGATCCAAGAGTATTTTATGATCTATAGTGTCGAACGCAGCGCTGAGATCAAGTAGGACTAGTATTGAGATACAGCCTTGGTCAGAAGCTAAAAGTAAATAATTTGTAATTTTAACTAGCGCAGTTTCAGTGCTATGATGCGGTCTGAATCCTGACTGGAATTTTTCATAGATATCATTTTCTTGCAAAAAAGAGCATAGTTGAGCAGACACAACTTTTTCTAGTATTTTGGACATAAATGGAAGATTTGAAATGGGTCTGTAATTCGCTAACTTATTTGGGTCTAATTGTGGTTTCTTAATGAGAGGTTTTATTACTGCCTGCTTGAATATTTTTGGAACATGACCTAGAGATAGAGACGAGTTAATAATATTGAGGAGAGGCTCTTCCACTACAGGTAATAGTTCTTTTAGTAGTTTAGTGGGTATTGGATCCAATAAACATGTTGTGGGTTTAGATGCAATGATAAGTTTATTTAGCTCCTCCTGTCCTATCATTGTAAAGCGGTGTAGTTGTTCTAGAGGGGCCATAATTGCGGCTGAATCATAAGACACCATAGAGGATTGTACATTTATAATTGTGTTTCGGATGCTTTCTATTTTCTCGTTGAAGTAATTCATAAAATCATTACTGCTAAACTGTAACGGTATATTTTGCTTTGGTGATGTCTGTTTGTTTGTTAGTCTAGCCACGGTGTTAAATAAAAACCTTGGGTTATTTTGGTTATTTTCGATTAGTTTGCGGAGATGCTCAGCCCTGGCTGTTTTTAGAGCCTTTTTATAACGTGACATACTGTCTTTCCACGCGATTCTAAAGACCTCTAAGTTAGTTTGTTTCCATTTATGCTCTAACTTACGGGTTTCTCTCTTGATAGCATATGTATCACTGTTGTACCAGGGTGCTTTAGTTTTCTCTCTAACCTTTTTTAATCTAATTGGTGCAACAATATCTAATGTACTAGTGAAAATGGTGCTCAAACTGCTAGTCATTTCCTATAATTCATCTGTTTGTTTGGGTTCACTTAGCAATTTAGATAGATCAGGTAAGGTATTTGAGAATCTATCTCTAGTGGTTGGAAGGATTGTTCTGCCTGGTCTATAACGTGGCGCAACATGACATATTTCAGCAGTGCGTAATATGCAAGTCACCATGTAATGATCAGTGACGTCATTGTTTTGCGGTATAATATCTATATCGGTTGGATCGGTTCCATACGATATAATTAAATCTAGTGTATGATTTAGACGATGAGTGGGACCACTGACGTTTTGTTTGACCCCAAAGGAGTTTAATAAGTCTGTAAACGCAGCACCTAAAGCATCATTTGTATTATCTACGTGAATGTTAAAATCTCCAACAATTATTGCTTTATCGACATTCACCAATAGATCTGAGAGAAAGTCTGCAAACTCTTTTAGGAAATCAGCATATGGCCTGCAACGTCTGCCACACAGGACACTTTCACAACCGCCCCAAAACCTCCTAAAGCAAACCCCATCCTATACAAACAGGACAAAGTCATCAGAACACACAAAACATATTTATAGAACATATTTCAAGAAAACAAAATTCAAAGGATAAACCCTGTGAACCTTGTGAATTAACATTGCAACAATTGTAGCAGCAAACTTTGCAAAACACTAAATGTATGTCACTGCCAATACTTTTGGAGTGCATGAATGCCATTATTTGCAGTCTGGTGCCCTGCCCTGTTATAACACTTCCCATTCTCCCCTAATAATGCCTTTGCATTTAGTACTTTTTTAACCAGATCTTATTAGAAAACATAACTCATTTACATTCTAACAAATTGATTGCAAATTTGTATAAATTCCTATGATGTGAATTGTACGTAAATGTAATTTTTTTTTAATTAAAAAAAGTAAGCATCATAGTTAACCCTAAACATAACCCTCAGTGGGGCATAAACAAACTGTACAAAAGTGTATGGATGAGATTGTACAAGTTTATACAAATTTTCAACAATTCGCCACAACTTACACAACAACTAATTAACTTGCCATGAGAGTATGTTGACTGGCTCTAGTCTTCCTTCGGTCTATGAGTTTCTCCAGTTTTATTGTCCTGGTTAAATTTTTATGGTTGCAGACCTCTCCTAAACAAGTTGCATGATTTGAAGTATCATTCATGTTCTTTAATACATTTTATATGATTAAGTCAGGGTTGTAATCTGTCCCTATGACATTTGACAAGAAATGTTGTTGTTTATGCACTTTTCTATCTTCAGTGCCATCCATATGTGCAGGATCTGTACAAATGTTAGTCGATCCAAAAGTTCTATTTGTTTGTTCTAGCTAACACTGTTTAGTTCACTTTTACTTAAAGCTACACTGTGTGATTTTTAGCGGCATCTAGCGGTGTAAAGATATATGACCATCCAGTGAATATTAGTTTCTGTTCCTCTCAATTCCAATTTCGTTTTAACTCCTACGGTGGCCAATGTAGTCCAAGATTAACATGGCTTCCAGATCGACCTCGTCTCCACGTCTGAGTGTTCCTTCAGTGATGAGGTTATTTTAGACAGGGATGCCAACTCTCACGCATTGAGCGTGAGACTCACGCAATTGAGCCAGTTCTCACGCTCTCACGCCACACCCCCGATTTCTCACGCTAAAGTGTCAAGCCAGTCGGCAAAATACCTGAAAGATAAACTTATCTATAAATCCACCAGTTGAGTCACTCGTGATCGACTAGTTTTACCACAAATTAGTTAAAATATCCTCTAATCTAGTCTAGAGCGATCATGCATGCGAGACAGATGTTGAGCTCCTAACGGCGCGGACGCAAAACCAGGACTGGAGTCAAAGCCAATTCCTCTCTGCACTCTAAGCATTCTGTTATCACTCCGATTACATCCACTACGGGTTTTCCAGTCTCACTCAGAGGAAAAACTTCTGCGTGTTCGCGTGAGCGCACAGTTTCTCTAAAACACCAAGCACAAACAGAATGCCTATTCTTAAAGTCTTGTGCTGCTTTAAGGCAAAAATCCATATCATGGTTTCGTTTTTTAGTTCATTGGCAAAATATAACGCTAGAGACCTTCATGTTAGTTTATACATTTTACATCTCATGTTCGGCAAAAGACGGATTTGAACTCGCATCCAAGCGCATCAAATGCTCTTTCAAGAACTGTAGGCTCTACAATCTACGCCACTGTAGCTGTTAAATGACGGGCATGTTTTTGATAAAGACAGGCACTAAAGGCGGCTTTAGCACAATTACAAACTAAGCTATACGGTGTTCCTATGGCAAGTTTGAATACATAAGGATATATATGTATATGATATATATGTATATATAGGCTATGCGCACCCCTAACCCCAGACAAGGCTGAAACACAGGGCTTAAATAATCAGGGACAAACGAGCAAGACCAGATAACAAGGGGAATTGAGAAATAACACCTGGAATAATTAATAGACAGGGAACCACTGAACATGAAAAGACAAGACACAAAACCCACATTATGACAGGTAACCAAACGGTTCAAGGTCCAAATGAGAGTTTCAGCACAGCTTCAAAGGGCTTTAAATAACACCAGATGATGAATGACAAATGACAAATTCAACACCAGACAAATGCTGCTGTCCTGAGAATTTTCAGATTCTGTCCCACACATTTACTATGGTATAGGTGGAAAAGTTATAATATAACTTTTTATATAATATATTGATATAATCCCTCTATATTTGTGACAATATCTTGCAATTGACCATGCTTGAGTCACATAAAGACTTCAATATTCAGCATGCAAAACACAACAATGGTATAATACTAAGTTAACAGTAATTCTAAAGTAAATTATCAAGTCTCTACAGTTATTTTTAGTTACTAGAACTGTTGTGTAAACACACTATTCCTATTTCACTTTACTAAATTTGTTTTAAGGCAATCAGTTTGTATGCTTTTTTAAGTAAGTCTAACTAATTAGATTTTACAGTGTAGTAAGAAAAAAAACAACAGTTACTTAAACCCAAAGTAAATTAACTGAATGAGATTGTTCCAGTGATTGTAAATGGAAATTGATTAGTCATTACAAGCAGTGGCATGAAATATGTAGCAATTAAGAATCAAAAGCATGACAGACTGCAAGGCTATTTTTAGAACTGACAGCCTGTTATCTGTTCTTAAGACATCAATGAACAGGTTAAAATGACAACTATAAATGCAAATGTGTATGTAAGAAAGACTAGTGTGGTGCAGACCCCCCTGATCCAGGTCAGGTCCCTTTGACACAAACACAAATCGGTAACACTTTAAAATAATGGTCCGTAGTTAACAAGTAGCTATGCAGGAAGTAATAGGTAGTACTGCATTAACACCGAACTTAATACTATTAACTAATATGGAAGCAATATTAACTAAGCATTAAGTAATAGGTAATTTAGTACAAAGGTAGTTCCTTGGTAGGTATTTGATTATTACTAAAGAAATATATCCTCATTGAGAACTACTTGTGAACTAAGAAATAATAACAAATTAATTACTAATCACAAAAGTAACATGTCTAAAAAGTGAACAATTGTGGGGGTTTTATACTCTTAGCATGGTCATAACATTTCAGAAGCATGTGCCTCAAATGGGTTCTTTGTGGAAAAAACTTTATGAATATTACATCCCCCCAAATACATTAGCTAGGTTGAGATTGTGACTACTACTCTTGCCAGGATGGTCGCATGTTCTCTGTTTATTTAAAACTTAAACATAAAATAATACTAATAATGACAGTTTTTAAAAAATGAACCTTAAATAATTAGGAAGTGATGCTGACACATGATTAGATTAGTTCACTATTATGAGCTCTATTGAATGTCAGTCACATATATCTCAGACTCCAAAGACCTATAACTTTATGTTACAGTAGCTGCCTGAGGAGGACTTCTCTTTAGGACATGAATATAAACATTGATGTTCACTTGTCAAAAACAATTTGTATCTTTAATGAAGAAATTGGCTGAATTTATGTTACGATAAGCACAAAACCACATCTTCCAGATTACAGTGTTTGTTAGAATATTAGTGCCTCACAGAACCTGTACAGTATGTGTCAAAATATAAAATTAATTAACTTGTATCATTTGTGAAAAACATGTTAACTCCTCAATAACTACTTAAGCGTTACCTTGTCATCCCGCAGGGACTACTAGTTATGTGGCCCATTATTTTAAAGTGAAAAACATGTTAACTCCTAACTAACTACAAGCGTTACCTTGTCATCCCGCAATGTTTACACAAGGTAACGCTTGTAGTTAGTTAGGAGTTAACATGTTTTTCACTTTAAAATAATGGGCCACATCACTAGTAGTCCCTGCGGGATGACAAGGTAACGCTTAAGTAGTTATTGAGGAGTTAACATGTTTTTCACAAACGATACAAGTAATTTAATTTTATATTTGACACATACTGTACAGGTTCTGTGAGGCACTAATATTCTAACAAACACTGTAATCTGGAAGATGTGGTTTTGCGCTTATCGTAACATAAATTCAGCCAATTTCTTCATTAAAGATGCTAATTGTTTTTGACAAGTGAACATCAATGTTTATATTCATGTCCTAAAGAGAAGTCCTCCTCAGGCAGCTACTGTAACATAAAGTTATAGGTCTTTGGAGTCTGAGATATATGTGACTGACATTCAATAGAGCTCATAATAGTGAACTAATCCAATCATGAGAGTGTCAGCATCACTTCCTAATTATTTAAGGTTTATTATTAAAAACTGTCTTTATTAGGATTATTTTAAGTTTAAGTTTTAAATAAACAGAGAACATGCGTCCATCCTGGCAAGAGTAGTAGTCACAATCTCAACCTAGCTAATGTATTTGGGGGATGTATAAACTTCATAAACTTGTTTCCACAAAGAACCCATTTGAGGCACATGCTTCTGAAATGTTATGACCATGTTAAGAGTATAAAACCCCCACAATTGTTCACTTTTTAGACATGTTACTTTTGTGATTAGTAATTAATTGGTTATTATTTCTTAGTTCACAAGTAGTTCTCAATGAGGATATATTTCTTTAGTAACAATCAAATACCTACCAAGGAACTACCTTTGTACTAAATTACCTATTACTTACTGCTTAGTTAATATTGCTTCCATATTAGTTAATAGTATTAACTTCGGTGTTAATGCAGTACTACCTATTACTTCCTGCATAGCTACTTGTTAACTACGTACCATTATTTTAAAGTGTTACCCACAAATCAAAAGCTTAACACAGCCCCTGCCAGCCCCACCTAGCCCCAAACACTCATTTGTTTGCACTCACTCTTTAACAGGGTGATTTTGCACATAACTGTGTCCTGTGGTTCCACAGACAGGATGTAGCTATGTCCAGAGCATTGGACAAGAGATTTCAACAATTTCTCAAACTATGCTCTGATTCATTCATTCAATGTTCCAAAGTCTGCAAGCAAAATAAAAATCTCCTGAGCTATGAAGGAACAGCCTCTGGGTAATACACTTTTATTCTGAATTTATCTGGGATCTAGCTGCGGCCAGATGAAAATGATAACAGCCATTCAGATTAAATCAGTCATTGCTAAATCAACATCCTCATGCATTTAAGTGTAAAGATGACCTCATGTCCACATAGCTCATGGTTTGAGATTGTCCACATATTTGATTTGCACTGACAGCCAATTAAATTTGACTAAACATGAATGTTGATTTATTTTGGGAAAGTGTTGTAGTTTTTGAGTTAACTAGGAGAAAGCAAGAGAATTGTTTTTTTTTATATATATCCATCTCCTATTTACTGTCGTCAAGTCCAATGACAAATGGATTGGTTACTCTTTTTATGGTCTCCTTCTCAACAACCATTGACTCTGCCCTTGTTCGAGCCGCCTCTGGGAATCATGGATGATTGATGCTCCAGCCTTCTTACTTAGTTTATCCAGCTGAGTGATTGAGACAGCTCTGATAGAAGCAGCCAGTCACAGTGGTCATTTGTGTGCATGTATGCAATCATGCAGAAAATGGCCATTTAGGTTCAGGGTAAAATGCATGGGAACAAGGGAACGATTCTTTCATTCAACAACCAGAAGAGCCCACATCTGGAACCTTGGATGCCCAAACATTCAAACTGGAGTGCAACAGAGTGCAGTATCCATCTAGGTATTTCCTCTGGGAAGAAAGCAACTGATACAAAACATATTGAATGGCATATACCAAGCATTATGTCTACTTTAAGGAATCATATGCACTACTGAAGATCAAAAATGTTCCAAAAAGTTGGCAGCCATTGTGCTGCATTTTAAAACTCATTTTAGCAATATACTAAAAAGTCAACTCTGTTTTATAAACTAGATGCATGTCTTTTAATGCTATTGTGATGGACTTTTTAATTAATAATAAAATAGTAAACTCTGTGTCAAACTAATCATAACTCTAATATCTAACCTTACTTCTCTTTTAGGCCTAACATTCTAACACTTGAACAAAATGTACTGTGAAGATTGTGTCGAAACCATTGGAAAATTCTGAGATACTGGCTTGACAAGGCAAGGCAAGTTTATTTATATAGCACATGTCATACACAATGGCAATTCAAAGTGCTTTACATAGAAGAAATTAAAATAATCAAAAGAAATCAGAATAATTAAAACAGTCAATGCATTGGCACAGGGAGTCAATGGGGCTGTAGTCGTTAGGCGATAGGGCTAAGTAGAGCTGTGTGTTGTCTGCATAGCTGTAGTAAGTGATTTGTTTCATTTCTCATTATCTGGCTCATTGGGAGCATATACAGGTTGAATAGGAGTGGCGCAAGAATCGACCCCTGAGGGACTCCGCAAGTCATGGATGTCCACTCAGACTTACTTGATAACCTCTCCCTTCTAAGTATGACCTGAACCATTTTAGGACTATCCCAGAAAGCCCCACCCAGTTTTCCAGCCTATCAAGAAGTATGTTGTGATCGACAGTGTCAAATGCAGCACTGAGGTCGAGTAAATGGTAAATGGACTGCATTTATATAGCGCTTTTATAGACCTAATGGCCACCAATGCGCTTTACATATTGCCTCACATTCACCCATTCACACACACATTCACACACCAACGGCGGTGTCAGCCATGCAAGGCACCATCCAGCTCGTCGGGAGCATCTGGGGTTAGGTGTCTTGCTCATGGACACCTCGACGCTTGGTCAGATGGAACCGGGGATTGAACCACCTGGTTTGTAGACAACCTATATGAACCACTGAGCCACTGCCGCCCTTAGTAGTACCAACAAGGATAGTACCAACACGGATATAATTTGCCTGTATCAGTATTTATGTGAATATCATTTATTATCTTTATGAGTGCTGTCTCTGTGCTGTGATGCGATCGGAAACCGCACAGGAAAAAACTATTCCTCTGGGTAGGAATAGTTTTGAGAAATCGTTACTCCTCGTCGCGCCCTCTGGGGGGCGATTCTCTGAGGAATATCACAGCGCTGCCACATAGGTTGTTCCCTGCCGGTTCGCCGTTTCAGGGCACCAAGGTGTCCGTTCAACCAAATCCCGAGGCCAGTCTCAAAAGACTGGTCCCCTTAGTGGAATTCTTGGCAGCGTGGAAACTACTGCCAGATATTTCTCAGTGGGTCCTGCATGTTATAGAAAAGGGTTACAGAACTCAGTTTGGTTCTCGTCCGCCCAGATTTCTAGGGGTCCTTCCCACAGTGGTGGTCCCCGAGCAGGCTCGGGTTATGGAACAGGAAGTGATGACGCTTCTGCAAAAAGGGGCTATAGAAAGGGTTCCTCCCTTTAAAGGCTTTGTTTCTTCTCGCTATTTCTTCTATTAAGAGAATTGGAGATCTGCAAGCTCTGTCAGTTGCTCCTTCATGTTCAAAAGCTCAAGTTCAAGATGCTTACACTCAAACAGATCGTGTCTCTGGTTTCTCACAATAGACTTGAAGGACGCTTATTTTCATATATCCATCTATCTCAATCACAGGAGGTTCCTGATGTTTGCTTTCGGGGGCAAAGCTTACCAATATCGGGTCCTTCCATTTGGCCTAGGTCTATCATCCCACACTTTTACGAAATTTGTGGATGCAGCAGACTCCAGGGCATTCACTCAGACTCCAGGGCATTCACTTATTAAATTATATCGATGATTGGTTGATTCTAGCTCAGTCAGAGCAGTTGGAGCAGTTCAACATCAAGATGTTGTTCTGTCACACATGAAAAAGTTGGGGTTACGGCTAAATGCCAAGAAAAGTGTGCTCCTCCCAGTACAGAGCAGTTCAACATCAAGATGTTATTCTGTCACACATGAAAAAGTTGGGGTTACGGCTAAACGCCAAGAAAAGTGTGCTCCTCCCAGTACAGAGGACCACTTATCTAGGGGTAGCGTGGGATTCGACAACCATGCAAGCACGATTGTCTCCAGCACGTATTTCTGCGATCCTCACATCCGTAAAGATTTCCGCAGGTTGGTCCTCACCGCATATATTTGTCAGATTTTATGACCTAGACCTCTCCACTCCCGGGGCTAGGTTGCTCGCTACTTTTAAGTTGCGCTTGGACTTCACACAGAACGCTTCTCAGCATGGCATAGTGGGTATGGGGTTCCCACCGCATTCTAATGCAGCTTGAGGTTCCCTTGAAAGGGAACGTCTCAGGTTACGTATGTAACCCTGGTTCCCTGAGAGGGAACGAGAGCTGCGTTCGCCTGCCATACTTCCTGCATGCCCTGATCAACTTGATTCAGGCCTTTTCAGAACCTGTCATGGTCTGATTTCAAGGGTGCTAAATAGTTTCCTGGTCTATGACGTCACATGATGTTCTACTCTCTCATTAGACTGATTGTACAGACGCTTCACGACGCAATCACGTAGAGCATTCCCACCGCGTTCTAACGCACTCTCATTCCCTCTCAGGGAACCAGGGTTATATATGTAACCTGAGACGTTTTTCTCAAAATTCCATTTCTGAAAATCACAGCGATCAGCCAACTTCAGATAACGTCTCGGTTACATACTGTATGGCAACCCTCGTTCCCTGGGGGAAGTGTTATGTTCCCCTTACCGTCTAGGGGTTAGAACATGAACATGAGTTCCTAGGGAGCAATGGCTCAGGGGAGAGCAAGGCCTAAAACAACAAACAAACATCCCACAAACTAAATTTAGGAGGAGTTCTAACTTACCTAAGAAGGGTTAAACAAAAAGAAATAAACAACACAAACTTTCCTCCCTTACTATACAAAAAAACAGAGTCAAAACAGTATTCAAAGAAAAAGGCACTCACCCCCTACAGCTTCTCTTACAAAAGTAAATATTAAACAATAATTAAACAAGAGTTCAAGGGCAATCAATTCCTTCTCAATTTTTAGATGGAGTGAGAACAAGATCTCTCAAAAACAGGCCACTGCTAAAGTGAGTTAGCCACTGCTAACTCCCAACCACAATCTCTGAAAATCAGCAGAGAGTTATCAACAGTTCAGTCTGGGTCAGGGGAGAAGTGTGCTCTCCTCTGCCACGCTGACTGCACCCTTATAGGCCGTTTTTCAATACCAAGTACGCAGACTTCGGACTTGCGTCCTTGGTAGTTCAGACTTGCCAAGTTCGACTCCGGAGAACGAACTCCCGAGGACGAGAGGACGCAAGTCCGGTTCTTCTGCAAATGGAACAGAGCGTACTTGATGGCGTCACTCAGCAGCACGCTCTACTCCGGTTATCTCTTTATATAGCCTATTTTAGGCAACAATAAAACGAAATTTGCTACAACTCTGCATCTTTTCGTAAACAATAAAACAAAATATGTTTTAAAACACCACTCTGCCTATTTTCATTAACAAAAAATAAAAAAATAAAAATATATATTAGCTTAATGGCCATGGGCAACGCGATTCTCTTCACTGCATAGGCTATATTTATAACAAAATGAACATGATCTTTTTGTTTTCGTTTTAAAAATATGAAACATTGATTTTTATTGACATTTATCAAACGGAGACAGGGTTATGTCATTTTATTTTATTGCTCATATAGTAAAGATAATATAAAAAAGTTAAATAGCCATAAAGTTATGAAACCTCAAAAACTTTTTTTTTTTGCCATGGAACAAACTATAGTTCAATGAGACCAAAGATAGACTTATACAAGACGAATTATTATACGTCAAGGTTTATCCACTAGACTGCCGGCGGCAAACGTCAGAAGCACTAGCCGAGGATAAGCTGTTTCAGTCGGGGTTGATCTCGCTGAGTGCCCGCTGAAGGCTTGGATGTCAGAACTCCGAAAACGTCAGATGCATTTTTCAAATAGGCGCTGTCTTCATAAATAAACTACAGATTTGTGATTTAAACAACCACATTCTCGCCTGAAACACTTTTAAAATTACATTTTATGACTCAATAACAGTAGTATTTTGATATTTCGCGGATTTTCTCCGCTCCCATTGACGCTTGCTGGTTGGTGCGAGGTGCATTCTGGGTTACCTGGCTATCTCAAGTCCACACAAGTCACCTCTCGATGCATCCTCGGTAAACGGGGCGGATCAAGAACACATCCGGGGATTTGAAGTGGACTTGGCTAGATGTGAACTTTGAATTGGAACAGTACTTGGGCAGCGACTGATGACGTTTCACAAGTCCACAAGAACACAAGTACAGACAAGTACGCATATTGAGAAACGGCCATAGTCTCCGTCTCAGGTAGATTCACAAATGAGTGTCAGGTGCTGATGATTAGGCCTGAGAGCGAGTAGAGAGAGAGAGAGAAAGAGAGACAGCAAGCAAACAACACAGGGAACACGACCACGCCCACACTTTCAGAAACAGAGTAAAGGCGGGCGTACACGGTGCGATTTTCTGCTGTTTTATGAGCTCGCCGATGATTTTTTTCAATCGGGAGTAATCGCGTGGAAATCGGTTATGCTCGCATGTCGCGGCTCGTATCGTGTGCAAGGAAGATACGAGCCGAGCCGAGCACCTCTCGACCTCCCGATAATTTTTAAGCATGTCTAAAAAGTTCGGGAGCTGTCGGCTTGCATTCATGAGGTGTATGCGGTTGAATGAGCCTATTTGTCGATCTATCTGAATTTGACCAATCAGGAGCTGAGGAAATCCAGAGAAGAAAGACGAAAATGGTGTGGACTACTAGAAACACTGCTTTAATTAATGTTTTTATGATGGTGACTTTGTGAAATTTTAACTAAACAGCATCTCCCTTGTTCCTACTGGCCAGTATGTGGCATATTTCATTCTGAAACATCTGCTATTATTATGCTATTGTTTTTGATAGTTATGCATTTCTTACAGATTCTTACACGACGCGATGATCATTACGTTTGTATCTTCGTAAAATCAAGTACAGTTTGTTTACAGCCTGAGCTTTTTTATTAATGCCGACAGAACAATGTTGCCAGATATTGCTACGAAAAACAAGCCATAACAAAAACAAAGAAATTATATAAAAATCTGAAATAAGTTCAAAGCTTGTGTTTTGGAAATAAGATTAATATATTTCGAACCACTTTAATAACTTCCTAAAGTGTGACATTAATCCAAAAAACAAGTCCAGATACAGTCACCTCTCCATTATGTGGATCTGACAACACGGGATCTGGCACCCGCGCCCTCACTAACAACGCGCTCAAGGCAAGCTCACTCAAGCCCTATTGCTTTTTCGCAGCAAAAAAAATAATTGCAAACACTCACATGAGGTGGTTTAAACGGCTAATTAATCATTCAGAGAGCTTTATTTTTTTTAACGTGTAGTAGCCTACCGTAACTACGTTTTTTAATTCACACACACACACACACACACACACACAGGGGTGACCAGACGTCCGTTTCCCGGTGCTGAAAATGAGGCTATAGCAAAATAATCACGGCTTGTATCAATATTTTATATGCAGTTATGAGAGAGTTTTTAGCGAGAAACTTCGTGCGATTTATTCTGAATTCAGCAGGTCATAAAATCGTGCCGTGTATCACTGCCTCCGTACGATTTTTGGATAAACTCACTCGTAACGTGTGCCTGGACATACTATCTTCCGACCATCAGAATTCGTACCGTGTACGCCCGCCTTAAATCTGAAAGGTTCAAAGAAAAAAACAAAATCAATAATATAAACAAATAAATGAATGAATGAATGAATGAATGAATGAATGAATACGTCCTTGGACGTAACAGAGGGAACGGAGACTTAGGTCATGACTGACCAATGGGAATCTTAGTAGAGAGGCTAATCTACTTCGAGTGAAACTAAAACAAGCCAATGCACATTGGCGTACAAACATTTGCATCAGCTGTGCAGCCTTGCAGCACGACGAGCAGCTGTTGATATAACGAGCAGATATAATGAGCAGCTGTTGCAATTGCACACTAGTTTTTTTGCTGAGGAGCCAAGCCTGAAAGGCTGGCCACCCCGACGGGTGGCAGCAGATGTGGCGACAGGACCTGCATCTCTGTTTCCTCCCTCAGGGAACGAGGGTTACCACATGTAACCGAGACGTTCCCTATCGGTCAGTCACTACAACGTAGGTCATGACTGACCAATAAGAATCCCTACCAAAACGTCACAGCTGCTGCACCCCATCCAGTGCCCCGTGCAAGCCTCTACCCCTTCTTGCCTGGAAGTATGATAGGAGGAGGCTTTACACGGAATGCATCTGTCACTGTTGTTCTGTAATAACTCATACAGTGAGATTATTGCATAACACTGGGAAAACGTGCCCTTTTCTGAGGGAAAGCCACTCCTTCAAAGAGTTAAGTGCTGTGGAATGTACATATATGGGATTCCCGTAGGGTCACACATATGGAACCCAGCCCAGACCCGGTTCCCAAGGATTCAGCGGACAAGGGCCTGGCGCCGGATGCTCCACCATGTCTGGGCCGAGGGGTTTTGGAGGACTCGACAGATTTTTCACTCTGGAGCAATAGGGTTGCACAGTAGGGTGCAGCAAGCTGACAGAGCCAGGCCTCTCAGTGCTTCTACCCGTTTAGGGTGAGAACATGGGAGGAGACCGGCTCTACACGTAGGCTATAGTGTCTAGCGAACTTGTTAGATGTCGCCCAGCCCCGCAGCTCTACAGATATCTGTCAGCGAGGTGCCACAAGCCAGCACCCAGGACGATGTGACACCTCTCATGGAGGAACAATTAGTTAATTGACATCCTTAAGTGCCGGCCTCATCAACATGACAGCCATCGGCACTGATCCTCAACATCTCGTCTCCAAACCGGCGTGATTACTTCGACTTACAAACAGATGGAAATGGACAAATGTTTCGATCCAATTTGTTTTGTAATCACTGTTCCTTTGTTGGCCAGAGGAGAACTGGCCCCCAACTGAGCCTGGGTTCTCCCAAGGTTTTTTTCTACATTCAATCACCTGATGGAGTTTTTGGTTTTGGTTCCATGCCACTGTTGCCTTGGCTTGCTTAGTTGGGGACATTTAAAGAGCCCCTATCATAGCATTTGAAATGTTCCTACTTTTGGTTTAGGAGTTCCCAAAAACAGTTTAACGTGCATGCAAGGATAAAAAACACTTTATTTGTCTTATAATATGCATTTATTTTTAACTGATTTGCTCAACGACTCCCAAATTATTCGTTCGATGATTCATTTTCCCAAACACCTCCTTTGAGTGACGCGAATCTGCGGCGATTGGTAATATGACCCAGTTAGTTGTTATTGGTAAACCGTAGGCAGAGACTGTCGGCAATGGAACGCCTATTACCAGGATTATAGCTTGTCAAGTGTTGAAAATTGTATATAGTGTTTGAACAAACATGTCAGAAAAATGCACTTTCCACACGGTCCCTTACTCGCGTCTCCGTCAATAGCAAGCTTTCCCGGCGAAACTCATATTGCAGGGGCTTTTGAGGGGCAGTGCTTATTATATAGAGCGAAGTCATATTTGGCTAAGTTTTTTAGGAGGTAATTGCCATTTTTCAATGAATGTCTGGTGAATATCAAAAACAAAACTAACTTTACCCCACTTAGAAGCTGTGCGGAGTGTACACAACACACACAACTCAATATAACTATATTGTGCATGAAAACATAACAGCAAACATTATTAATATTACTTACAGATTGTGATTCGCAGGAGGACGAACCTGATCCATATACACTGGATTGCAAATATTACTCGTTGCAAATATGAGCTCTGACCACTGATTCTTCACATGCTCGTCCCTGGACAATGGAAACAAGTGGCTGAACTGACTTTGCAATGTAGAACACAGCGTCTTCTTGACATGATGCGATTCAGCTGAAGTATTTGAATGTGTTCTAGACGTCACTTCAAGTCTGCGCACCCAGTTGTTGGGAGCGGCCAATGACCTATCTACGTCACGATGTAACAGCTAATGACTCGTTTCAAAAACAATTCATTTCATAGATTCAGAGTCGACTCTCACTTTTGAAAGACAATAACTTTATATACAGTGCACTTTCAGATATAAATCTTTGCAGGATGTTTTCATTCGCTTAGAGATATATTCCACACTATATGAACAGTCATTTTCAAAAATCCATGATAGGTGCTCTTTAATATTCAACAATATTTTTGATCTGTGTTGTATTATTTTCATGTTATCACTGTGAAGCTGCTTTGAGACAATCTGTATTGAAAAAAAAATCTATATAAATAAATGTGACTTGACTTGAGCGGCAGGGCATGCCTTGAGCTTGGTAAGCCAAGGTGATGGCATCCACTATCCAGTGGGCCATCCTCTGCTTGGAGACAGCCTTTCCCTTCTACTGGCCTACGTAACAGACAAAGAGCTGGTCTGAAGTCCTGATGATTTGAGTTCTGTCTACGTATATACGCAGAGCGCGAACGGGACAGAGCAAAGCCAGGGCTGGGTCTGCCTCCTCCAAGGGCAGAGCTTGCAGGTTCACTACCTGGTCTTTGAAGGGAGTCGTAGGAGCCTTGGGCTCCTACACATAGCCAGACCGGGGTCTTAATACCGCATGGTTGTCACCCGGCCTGAACTCTAGGCACGATTAGTCCACCGAAAATTCGCGCAGGTCTCCAACCCTCTTGACACAGGCCAATGCAACCAGCAGCAAAGTCTTCATGGAAAGAAGCTTTAAGTCTATAAAAGGAACATCCTGAAGTGCTCGGAGCACCAGTGAAAGATCCTAAGAGGGTATGGAGGGGGGTTGAGAAGGATTTAATCGTCTCGCCCCCCTAAGAAACTTGACGACCAGGTCGTGCTTTCCAACTGTTTTGCCATCTATGAGGTTGTAATAGGCTGAAATAGTGGCAGCATGAACTTTGAGGGTGGAGGGAGACAGTCTTCGCTCCAACCCTTGCTGCAAGAAGGAAAGCACGGACCCTATCGAACATCTTCGGTGGTCCTCCTGTTGAGAAGAACACCAATTAACGAACAGGTTCCACTTCAGGGCGTAGACACGACTCGTGGAAGGTGCCCGTGCTGAAGTGATGGTGTTAAGAACCTCTGGGGGTAAGTCATCTAGAACCTCCACGTCCCGTCCAGGGACCAGACATGGAGTTTCCAGAGGTCTGGACGTGGGTGCCATAGGGTGCCCCATCTCTGAGTCAGAAGATCCTTCCTCAAAGGAATGGGCCAGGGAGGGACTGTCGCAAGGACCCTGAGTTCTGGGAAACAAGTCCGGGTGGGCCAATAGGGAGCCACCAGAAGGACCTGCTCCTCGTCCTCCCTGACTTTGCAAAGAATCTGCGCAAGTAGGCTCACTGGGGGAAACATATATTTGTGAAGGCCCCAGGGCCAGCTGTGTGCCAGTACGTCCGTGTTGAGTTTTCCCTCGGTCAGAGAGTAAAACAGCTGGCAGTGGGAGGTTTCTGAGGAGCAGGTCTACCTGAGCCTCCCCATACTCTCTCCAGATCAGCTGAACCACCTGGGGGTGGAGTCGCCACTCTCCTGGAAGCACAGCACGTGATAGCTCATCGGCCACACAGTTGAGCACACCTGGGACATACATAGCTCGAAGCGACCTCAGATGCGACGGGAGTGTGAACCACCTTGCCAGTTGATGTACGCAATGGTCACAGTGTTGTCCGAGCGGACCAGCCCGTCCCTGCCCTGCAGCGGCATTTTTCAAGCGGCGCAGAGCGAGATGCACTGCCAGCAACTCGAGGCAATTGAAGTGCCAATGCAGATGAGGGTCCGTCCACACCCCTGACACTGCATGCCCGTTGTACGTGGCATCCCACCCGGTGGCAGAGGCATCTGTGAATACCACAGCATGCTTGGATATCTGTTCCAAGGGGAGTCCTGCCCGAAGGAACGAGGGATCTGACCATGGGATGAAGGTCTGACGGCAGGCTGGTGTGATTACCACCCACTGAGTGCCATGATGCTGTGCTCATCTCTGGACTCGGCCGTGAAGCCAGTGAAGCCATCCTGCCTTTGAAACGTGTTCAAGCAGTCCAGCATCGAGTGTGCTGCTCTGTGAGGTGCTGTCTGTGTCGCTGAATCCAACTCCATACCGAGAAAAGAGATCCTCTGCATAGGGATGCAACGATTACAGATTTTGTAAATACGATTATTGTACGATTATAAATGTTCAGGTGTGTACGTGTACAAGTCTTTCAGTCCCTTTCAGTCTAGCGTTTACTATTTACAAAGTCAGATCAGCCTCACAGGCAAGGATGGTAAATCCGTGAGCAGCATCTGTGGTGTCCCCAGCTGTTTAAAGTCCCTCAGATCAGTAATCCACACTTCCATGAAAGGAAATACTCCACAAAGAATCGGCAGTCCACACTCCAAAAACAGCCAGGCAAAAAAGGTAGGTAATCCACTATGATCGTGTTCGTATCGTGAATGAATGAATGCGCTCTGGTATCCCAGTTCCGGTTTGGGTGACGTGACAGCCCCGTCTCGCCAGGAACGCATCTTGCGAGATGGGAGATGCAGCACAACAACTAATACACATTTAGGGAAAATACAGAAGAAAGGATATTAAAAAACAACAACAAAAAAAGATCAACCCATCACTCTTATTAGTAGATCTACTATAGATATTCTTCCCCTTATGTGGCCACGCTACAATGTATAATATCAAATGAACACTCAACACTATATTTTAATGTGTTATTTATTGCTGCCACAACATGGTACACAATTATAAAATGACAAACAATCAATCTCATATCAATCTCTTTCTTTGGAATTAAAGAGGAGTGCGTTGTAAATATTCAGTATTTTCTTTTAAAAATAACAAATTAAGTCAAAGGCTGCAGGGCTCTTTGATTGAAATAGATCAGTGTTTAGTTTGTAAACAGTTTAGTTTAGTTTAGTGTTTAGGAAAACAATATCTTGTTGGTATTTGACTAAAAACATAAATAATACTATAAAGGGATAATAAATCCCAATGAAAATAAGAACAAACAAAGTCTTTGAATTTATTGAATTAAATGTAAGCTATATATTAACCACATATATTTTTTTAAAAGAAAACAAATTAAAACTACTTTTCCTAAAGTAAAACACAGTATTCTTTTCAATTAATGATATGCATTCTTTATAACTACTTGCATACTTCTTTCTTTATTCTTTCAAGCAGACATATTTATTTGTATGAATATAGTTAATCCTTATTAAAGCTATTAGGGGGGGGGGGGGGGGGTTACTGCTTTTTTTCTTTGCATGATTGTGTTTATGGGGTGCAATATAACATGTATTCGTGGTTTTTCTTTTTAAAAAGTCTTATTTTTCATAAACTTCACCTTTATTGTAAGCCGCGCTCTCATCTGTCCCCTGAACGAGCGGTTTACTTCCTGAGTCTATGAAAACACTCCCTCAGAAACACGTAGTGGGCTCAGATTGGTTCGTTTGGGCGGGTGTGTTGTGATTGGCTAAACTGTCGCTCACGTTGTCCCGAAGGTTAACGCCTATTACCTTTACGGGGAAACGCCAGTTCCGGTCCAGATGTAAATAATGGTGTCGAACTGCAGTATCAGTTTGAGGCAGAATCAGACCGAGAAAGCCGCGATGAAGCGAGTCAAACAGAACCACACCACACACGGCTCTTACTAAACGTTTCTGAATGATAATTTGCCACATTTTTTAACCATATACACGTTTGTTTTACACAATAGCATCTGACTGGCAACGATAGCAACTGACTGGCTACTAATGTTAAGCTCAAACAGCGTTGGCAAGTTTACGTTCTTGATCAAATCGAAAATAATGTCATAAAGCATATACACATGAAAAATACATTTACAACATTAGTACTTATACAAAATTCAGGTCCATAATGTTTGTACGCGTTTGTCGTAGACACAAAATACTAGCATAACTAGTAGCCTAGTGGCTATAAAGCCAACGCTGGCATTTGGAAAAATAATAAAACACATGCTAACGTTACATCTGGAATTATACATGCAAATACATTTAAAATGATTAAGTCTTAGCCTACTTACAGGTTGTGGCCCAACAACTACTGCCTCTGGTTTTAAAGTTGGATCTGCTTCATGGTTTATTAACAGTTTCTTGCTGCATTGAACTCGTGGAGATTCTGGAAGCTGTCTTCCGTAAAATGCGCAGCACAGAGAGCTAGATTACGATCGTCACTTTCAAGAATATAATCAAACATAAATTGTATCCATTGTTGATGAAGTAACATCCGTGGGAAGCCCGAAACACAGAAGAACTGTCAGCTGGTGAACAACACACTCGACGAGTTGACGTGCCTCATGCCCTTTCCTGCATATTCCGAAGGGAGTGGTTGATGCAAATGTGCGGGTTAGTGACGTACCATAACCCGTTGTAGTCCCAATCGAGTCGTTTTTGTAGGCGTTTACACTTCCTGGTTTTTAAAAGACGATATCTCTGCTTACATTGAACTTTCAGCGCTGCAACTTTGCAGATACTGTTCATGCACCATCAGCAACATTACACACTATTTAAAATGAAAAATGTGCAATCGCAGTCAACCCCCCCTTTAACAAACAGTGAATGTTTTTCTCTTTTCAAGTTGGCGCTTGATCAATATTAAGGACACAGGCCGCTTAATGTTTATTGCCACTGTCACTTTACGTCAGATCATGTCCAATGACATGCGGATCCAATTGCACTGATGCGGATCCAATTGCACTGATGCACATCCAATACACTCACTGTTTAAGACATAACCGACTTGTTTTACATGAAAACACTCCAAACCGGAGATTTAGACATAATGTTGTGTGTATTTGTCTATTCAGACACAAAAGAGAACTCAATTCAGTCCTCGCTGTGTGTGTCTATTGTTCAAGGCTGCACGTTTTGGGTCGGGTGTGTGCCCACAGATAATCGTACCGAATAGAGTACTCTTTTTGCATCGTCTCTCTTATTCAGAAACAGTATATAGCTGTAAGCTATAATCTGAATAAGAGTGACGAGTATATAGCTATAATCTGAATGAGAGTGACGATGTCTGCTCTACTCATTCTCCCAGACGTTTACATTTTCAACATGTTATGAGACTGCGGGGTTGATCAGCACATTACAGTACAAATGTGCACATCTACCACAAACGGAGGACATCAGTTTTGACTGGATCGCTTCCCAGATGATCGTCACTATCTAACATTTTCATCTAGTTTTTACAGTTGAAATAGACCCTTTGCCATACTGACTGATGAGCACGGCACTTTCAGCTGGTGCACCGCTGGTGTAACTTTGTTTTCGTTTTGTTAGTTGCTGAATTTCTGTTCCATGCGGAACACTCGGTGTAGCATATTCTTTACGATTAATTAACCGTGACATTTTAAAACGCGGCTAATTGTGAAATTCGGTAATCGCTGCATCCCTACCTCTGCACGGGGGCGAGTTTCCCTTTTCCCAGTTGCCCTGAAGACCCAACTGGCTGAGTTGCCTGAGCACAAAGTCCCTGTGGTTGCATAACTGATCTCGAGAGTGTGCTAGTATGAGCCAGTCGTCGAGATAGTTGAGGATGCGAACGCCCTGTTCTCTCATGGGAACAAGGGCCCCCTCCGTGACTTTCGTGTAGACACGAGGGGACAGGGACAGCCCGAAGAGTAGGACCTTGTACTGATATGCTCGACCGTCGCTGCAAACAATCTCTGGGACGGATGCATTCGAAAATGCGTTTCTGCATGAGCATATTGAACGGTAGCTTGTGGATGCTCTAATTCAAAACTCGCAGATCCAAGATTTGTCATAACCCACCATTGTCTTGGGTACAATGAAGTAGTGCCATGACCTCATATCCGCTGGAGGGGCCGGCTCTATTGTGTCCTTTGCCAGTAGGACTGCGATCTCTGCACGCAAGACATGGGCATCAGCTGCTCTCACTGTAGTGGAGTGGATGGACCAAAACTTGGGGGGACGCTGGGTGAACTGAATCATATGGCTGAGCCTGATGGTCCGAATGAGCCAGTGAGACGGACTGGGGAGCGCTAATATCTATGAAAAATTCCAGTCAGGATTCAGACCGCATCATAGTACAGAAACTGCGCTAGTTAAAATTACAAATGATTTACTTTTAGCTTCTGACCAAGGCTGTATCTCAATACTAGTCCTACTTGATCTTAGCAAAACTCTGGGATAGCCTTCCCGATACAGTCCGAGGCGCTGACTCACCGACACAGTTTAAAACTAGACTAAAGACGCATCTCTTTAGTCAAGCATTCACATAATGCTTACCTTTTAGTCCTCTGTTATGCCATAGAAAACCGTTTGCCACTGAAACTGCTTAACGCACCAGTGGGGCTCGACAGCCTTTTAGACAAACGGGTTGGCGCGTATGGTTGGGTTGCGGAGAGTTTACGATTGCAGAGAGTTTGTGAGATTGTGGTTTTCTAACAGCGACTCCCGTATAATGGAAATCAATATGAACATCAGCTAAGCTAATTATTTCCCATCTGCCTTTCTGCTCTTATCTCGGGATGCTTGTCCTGAGAAAAATGGCGTTCGTCAGGTCCAGTTTTGTATCCAGCCTGTCACGGGGATTTCGGATGCCCCAACGCCTGTGATGAGAAGACCAATGCCTGTGAAGAGTCGACTCAACGCCGGCGATATGTTATGGCGCCGTTTTATATATAAACAATATTTATATTTAATATTTATATATAAATAATATGAATGTTTGTCAGAGGAGAACTGGCCTCCGACTGAACCTGGGTTCTCCCAAGGTTTTTTTTCTCCATCCAATCTGATGGAGTTTTGGTTCCTTGCCACTGTTGCCTTGCTTTTGGCTTGCTTAGTTGGGGATATTTAATATTTAATATTAATATTTAACAATATTATTGATCTGTGTTGTACTACTTTCATGTTATCACTGTGAAGCTGATTTGATACAATCTGTATTGTGAAAAGCGCTATACAAATAAATGTGAATTGACTTGACTTGACTTAACCAGGCTCTCAGAGACTGTGCAAGCGGGACCAAAAGGACCGTAGGCATACCTGGAGTGGGGCAGTGGGGTGGAACACAGGGACGTGGCTCGGGAGGCTCTCTCTGGGAGGCGGCCCTTAGCGGGGACTGTGTGTGCCGTGCAGCACTAACCTGGTTCCACGGGGTAGGAGGTGCAGGAGGCAGCTCGGTGGCGTTCTCGAACTGCACTCTGCTGCTCACCCCTCCCTTGGCGGGGGCCTGGACGCTATTGGACGCCTGGGCTCTATTGGGTTGAGATCTGGTGACTGTGGGGGCCATTTTAGTACAGTGAACTCATTGTCATGTTCAAGAAACCAATTTGAAATGATTCGAGCTTTGTGACATGGTGCATTATGCTGCTGGAAGTAGCCATCAGAGGATGGGTACATGGTGGCCATAAAGGGATGGACATGGTCAGAAACAATGCCCAGGTAGGCTGTGGCATTTAAACGATGGCCAGTTGGCACTAAGGGGCCTAAAGTGTGCCAAGAAAACATCCTCCACACTATTACACCACCACCAGCAGCCTGCACAGTGGTAACAAGGCATGATGGATCCATGTTTTCATTCTGTTTTTTTGCATTCCAAATTGACCCTTCGCTAAGCCCCGCCCTCCCTAGTTACTGTTGCTACGCCTGTCAAGCTTTCGCGGCTGGCCCATCTAATATAGTGTGGATGCACCCGGTATCAGACATTCTCAATGAGATAATTAGTAATTTCCGAACAAGTGAAATATCTGAGAGAGCAAGACAAAAGGGACTACAGTATGCATTCGAGGGATATATTCACGACATTATATGCAACCGATTACAGAATAATTTCTTAAAAATTGAAGTTAAAGCCTAACGTTATAGTCCCAGCGCAAGCAGCAGCGCCTCATACGCTGACCGTTCAAATGGGAAACACAAATTGAGGAACAGCTATGTTCATACACAGCAGGGTATGTGAAAATAATCTTAATAATTATAAATCAAACAGCTTATCAATATATCTTGTGGAATAACACTAATACCGGGAGAGCCACGATCGGATTGGGTTAAGTTATTTAGTAAGGGGTAACGTTAGTAGGACGTCGATTAACAAAATGCTGTAATATATTTTAAAGTATGTCAGTGAGCCTTTGTCTTGTCTCTTTAATCATCTTATTTTACGTTATCATTATGACCAAAGAACGGTCAATATTTCCACGCAAAATAGATGTTTTTGTTAAGCATGTCGACATTTACCAGTAATTGTGAATGGGTCTCGCACATAGATGCTAGATCACGCCAATCATTTCTCCCCTTGGCTTTTAGATTTTCTGGAAGGAAAACAATTCCTCTCCCCCGTCCAAACTTTTAGTATACCGGTATCAGATTTGCACAATTCATACGCACAAAGCTTCAGCATGTTTCCCTCGTTCGAAAGCTTGCCAGACCTCCCGCGCATAGTTACGGTTGCTAAGACATGATTGGCCAGTGGCGGTTTTCGGGCGTGGCTTAGCGAAGGGTCAATTCTGACTCTACCATCTGAATCTCTCAACAGAAATCGAGACTCATCAGACCAGGCAACATTTTTCCAGTCTTCAGCTGTTCAATTTTGGTGAGCTCTTGGAAATTGTTAGCCTGACTTCGTCATACTCATATTCTAATGAGAATATGAGTCTGAGACCGCTCCATTAAGCTTTGATTATGAGGCGTGTCGTAACCGAACCAGGAAAAAACAACAACTCTGCACTCAATTGGATAGTCAGTAAACCTACAACCAATCAGAGCAACGCAGTAAGTCAACTCCTTTGCATAGCGCAGTTTTCAACAACAGAACTTACTTATTTTAGAAGTTAAATAACGAGTGTTGCTTCTTTTACTTACTTCTCCATGAGTGCGACCAAAGGAGAAACCACAAAGACCACAGGCTTTTCATTACGTCCCATCTTCTTAGTGACCATCGGAGCCAGCTGATAAGTTACACTTTTCCCGAATCATGTGTGAAGAAGGACGGCAAAATATCTTTCTGATCGGCAAATGCCTTGATTGCAGTTCTCTGTTTGTCTATTAAAATTAATGCGCTGTCGATTTATTTTACAACAGACGCGACAGCGGAATCTATACATCTCAATTCTCCAGCTGCAGTCATCTCTGAGGGAAATCAGTTAAGCGCTCGTTGATAACGTAATGATTACTTGCAGATCAATCTGTCCATCATCGTATAAAGCCCGCCCTGGCAATTTGATTGGCCCGATGATTTCTGAACCGATCATAATTACTCCTCAATGGATCGAGTCCAGACAGAACTTCCCGTCCAAAAAATGTTGTGGGCGGAGTTCGGGCTGGCATCCAGGCTAGGAAATTGCCTCTTTTCCCTATTTGAAGTGGAGATGAGTGGTACCCGGTGGGGTCATATGCTGTTGTAGCCCATCTGCCTGAAGGTTGTGCGTGTTGTGGCTTCACAAAAAAAAAAAAAAAAAAAAAAAAAATATATATATATATATATATATATATATTGCCATATATTGTCATCCACGTGCTCTCTGCGCAAAAATTCAGTTAGATATCGGCGTCTGGTGGCCTAATATTTACCAAAATGTATTTAATTTAACACGTTGATGTGATGATTTTTATTTATATAAATAGGCCCATTGATTCGTTTAATTTTACAGTTTTTTTGTGTACAGATGATATAAGCCAATTTAAATTTTAATATTGCGCTGCACAAAAATCAGTTAGGCTTATTAAAATCTGACCTAATAATTAATTAGCCTTTAAACATTTATGTAGGCCTACATATATTGTTTAACATTTTTTTTCATATTTTTATTTTAGTTATATTATTAGGCCCATTTATTAGTTTAATTTTACAGCAGTTTGTGTGTACAATGGTTATAAAACCATTACATATTTATCGTGTGCGTTGGGCAAAAGTTCCGTTATCAAAATTCTGGCCTATAATTTACTTTTAAAACTTTTATGTGTATTTTTGTTTATATAATATTTATTCATATTATTAGTCCCATTTATTCGTTTAATTTTACAGGACTTTTTGTGTACCATATGCTACATTCCTGTTCTTGCTAGTCCTAATTTGTAATTTGAAATGAAACATTTCTGTTTGGAAAATGTTGTTGTTGGTCTTTAGTTCTTTGTAAGGTAAGGCTGTGGTCTAACCTAAAAGTAAAATGAAAATACATGCAGATTTTTTCGTTTTTTGGAGCGAGCGGGGGGCGATTTGAGTGGAGCGCGAAGCAAACTGCGTTGAGCGCTGAACGGGGAGCGCTTTATGAACATTCTGTGACGCAGCGCCGGGAACAGTGATTTGATTATTGATTATACGAGGTTGAACTGGCCGTGTGACAGAGCGGCATAAGATGGACACGAGCGCGAGTTAATAAAGTGGAGCGTTGGTAACACTTTACAATAAGGTTCATTATTTAACATTAGTTAATGTATTAACTAACATGAACTAACCATGAGCAATACATTTGTTACAGTATTTGTTAATCTTCGTTGATGTTAATAAAGCTGTTCATTGTTTGTTCATGTTAGTTCACAGCGCATTAACTAATGTTAACAAGATTTTAATAAAGTATTAGTAAATCTTGAAATTAACGTTTACAAAGATTAGTAAATTCTGTATAAGTGCTGTTCATTATTAGTTCATGCTAACGAATATAGTTAACTAATGTTAACTAATGAACCTTATTGTAAAGTGTTACCGGAGCGTTATTAACCAATTGATCCATATATAAGGCTCTCCAGATTTTAAGTGTGTGCCATATGTGCCGTCTTTAATAACATTCAAACGGTAGAGCCTGTTCCTTTATAACATAGCCAAATGTCGGTGTATTTTTGCTTAATACATTTTAGGCTTATTCTCTAATTCAGATTGTGGTAGGGGGCGGGATTATTAGGCAATTTTAATCGGACAATTTGACCGGAGAGATTTAATTTTGTCGGACATTTAATTTTTTTCCCGGCCAATGTCCGGTAATTACCGGACAACGGAAACCCTGATATATATATATATATATATATATATATATATATATATATATATATATATATATATATTAAACTTATATCTGGGTTTTCAAAAGATGGTTATAATACCAAGATTTACTTCAGTTTGGCACCCTCATGTACAGATACATGCCAGTTCCTTACTGAGCAATGGATAACATTAGGTCTTTCAAGACAGCCTGTCTTCATGTCTTTGGCTTCCTCTGCCTTTTATTAAAAATCGTCCTTTCTCTGCCATATGGACTGGTGCATTCGATAGATCTCAATGCGCAGACACATTTAATATCACAGCCAGAGGTCAACTCTTGCAAGCATTCATGTCTGTATGTGTGAAAGTGTGCCAGAAAGTTGAACATTGGTTAAGGGACACTGAGACACTTCAGGTGAGAAAGCCGTCTGTGAAATGGGAATTTTATAATACATCCTTCAGCACAAAGGAACTCTTAAGGGCCCTGATTTTGTAACTTGACTATAGTTACAGATTTTCAGCTATTGTTACATTACTAGGGATATAGGGTGATATTTATGAAATTTATGTGTAATACATTTACAACATGTTTTACATGTTAATGTTCAATTAGATTAGTAAAAAATGTATATATGTTCATGCCCCGTCACCATAAACTGAGTGTGTCAGATAAGAAAAAACAAAACAAAAACAAAAACAAAAAAGCTGCAAGCAGCGATGGGCGGGCTCTCGCACCTGTTGCAGAAAGAAATTTGAAGTTGATCCGAGTAAATCCCTAGGAGGAGTTAGTTAAAGTACGGAGTGTGTAAATCGTCCCAAATCGGTCGCCAAATTCAAAATGGCGGACTTTCTGTCGAGTTTAGGGTATGGGTTCTTGAGGCTTTTTTGTGCGGCTTGAAATGATACACATCCCCACCAAATTTCGTGCATGTAGGTTGAACGTGGAGGAGGGGCTAATTTTTTTCCAATTTTCTAGGTGGCGCTAGCGAGCCATTTTGCCACGCCTATCCGCGAAACCAACAAAATAAGAAATTTTTCACCAGTCCTGACATGCGTGCCAAATTTGGTGACTTTTTGAGCATGTTGCGGCCCCGAAAACGGCGCTTACTTTGCAGAAAAAAGAAAAAAAAGAAAAACAAGCAGCGATGGGCGGGCCCTCGCACCTGTTGCACGTCGGGGTGTGAAGCGGCCGCGTTGAATTTTCTGCAGCTCAGCCGGTGCGGCTGTGCATTTGCTACGCTGCTTCGTTAAAGGTCACTTCCTGTTGCCAGCAGGTGGCGCCATGACTGTGGGTGAATGTCGGTATGTAGATTTCTTCAGGGCGGGACTCTTGTCAAATGTGTAAAATTTCGTGCAGATCTGGGCATTTACAGCCAAGTTAGTACAACTTCCTGTTTCATGGCGAATCATTGACGCCACGGACACGCCCATCGAGGAAAACGCACAGATAGCACAACTTTACATCGTCAATGCCTTTAGAAGGCGCAGTAGAAATTTGATGTCGATCCGACTAAATCCCTAGGAGGAGTTAGTTAAAGTATGTAATGAGTAAATCATCCAAAAATGGCGGTAAAATTAGAAATGGCTGACTTCCTGTTGAGTTTAGGGCATCGCTCCAAGAGACTTTTCTGTGTGTCTGGACACGGTAGATGTACCACATAAATTTCGTACCTGTCAGTCAAACATGGGGAGGGGGCTGCGTCTTTTAAAGTCACTTCCTCTTGCCACTAGATGGCGCTATGACTGTGGGTGAATGCCGGCATGTAAATTTGTTCAGGGCGGGACTCTTGTCAAATGTGTAAAATTTCGTGCAGATCTGGGCATTTACAGCCAAGTTATTACAACTTCCTGTTTCATGGCGAAACATCGACACCACGGACACGCCCATTGACGAAAACGCGCAGATAGCACAATTTTACATCATCCATGCCTTTAGAAGGCACAGCAGTAATTTGAAGTCGATCAGACTAAATCCCTAGGAGGAGTTAGTTAAAGTATGTAATGAGTAAATAATCCAAAAAATGGCGTTAAAATTAGAAATGGCGGACTTCCTGTTGAGTTTAGGGGATCGCTCCAAGAGACTTTTTTGTGCGTCTGGACATGGTAGATGTACCACAGAGATTTCGTACATGTCGGTCAAACATGCGGCCGGGGCTGCTTCGTTAAATGTCACTTCCTGTTGCCAGCAGGTGGCGCTATGACTGTGGGTGAATGTCGGCATGTAGATTTGTTCAGGGCGGGACTCTTGTCAAATGTGTAAAATTTCGTGCAGATCTGGGCATTTACAGCCAAGTTACTACAACTTCCTGTTTCATGGCGAATCTTCGATGCCACAGACACGCCCATCGACGAAAACACGCAGATAGTACAACTTTACATCGTCCATGCCTTTAGAAGGCACAGCAGTAATTTGAAGTCGATCAGACTAAATCCCTAGGAGGAGTTAGTTAAAGTATGTAATGAGTAAATCATCCAAAAATGGCGTTAAAATTAGAAATGGCGGACTTCCTGTTGAGTTTAGGGCATCGCTCCAAGAGACTTTTTTGTGCGTCTGGACATGGTAGATGTACCACAGAGATTTCGTACATGTCGGTCAAACATGCGGCCGGGGCTGCTTCGTTAAATGTCACTTCCTGTTGCCAGCAGGTGGCGCTATGACTGTGGGTGAATGTCGGCATGTAGATTTGTTCAGGGCGGGACTCTTGTCAAATGTGTAAAATTTCGTGCAGATCTGGGCATTTACAGCCAAGTTACTACAACTTCCTGTTTCATGGCGAATCTTCGATGCCACGGACACGCCCATCGACGAAAACGCGCAGATAGCACAACTTTACATCGTCAATGCCTTTAGAAGGCACAGCAGAAATTTGAAGTCGATCCGAGTAAATCCCTAGGAGGAGTTAGTTAAAGTACGGGGTGTGTAAATCGTCCCAAATTGGTCGCCAAATTCAAAATGGCGGACTTCCTGTCGAGTTTAGTGTATGGGTTCTTGAGGCTTTTTTGTGCCGCTTAAAATGATACACATCCCCACCAAATTTCGTGCATGTAGGTTGAACGTGGAGGAGGGGCTAATTTTTTCCAATTGTCTAGGTGGCGCTAGCGAGCCATTTTGCCACGCCTATCCGTGAAACCAACAAAATACGAAATTTTTCACCAGTCCTGACAAGCATGCCAAATTTGGTGACTTTTTGAGCATGTTGCGGCCCCGAAAACGGCGCTTACTTTGCAGAAAAAAAAAAAAATTTAAAAAAAAAATTAAAAAAAAAAAATATATATATATATATATATATATATATATATATATATATATAAATATAG
Source organism: Cyprinella venusta (assembly GCA_038021265.1). NCBI lineage: Eukaryota > Metazoa > Chordata > Actinopteri > Cypriniformes > Leuciscidae > Cyprinella > Cyprinella venusta. Next base: position 13,295,800 of record CM075885.1, read on the forward strand.
CTGCGAGCAGCGATTGCGGGCCCAAGCCGGTGGCACCGCAACCCCGGTGCCTTTAGTTACCTAAAGGCACCGGGATGGCGGTACCGCCGGCTTTGGCCCGCAATCGCTGCTCGCAGCTATATTTATATTTATATATATATATATATATATATATATATATATATATAAAGCCGGTGGCACCGCACCCTTGGTGCTTTTAGGGTTATTCTACATGACGTGCAAAAACGTAACCCCCGCTTTGACTGTCAAAAAGAAGTGTGCTGAAGAGCTTGCAGCAGTGAAGGCTCTGCAAAAGTGCGGATCGAGGGCACATTTTAACCACAAAGTATGCATGAGCAACCTTCTGAAAGGTCAGGTGTACATCAAGGTCTACATCTGTACTGTGTTTACATTATAGTATGTAGGGATGCGCCGATCCGATACTCAGGATCGTTATCAGCTCCGATACTGCCATCTTTGCCAGATCGGGTATATTTACACCACTTTAATCAAACCACTCTTCTTTAAAACATTACGATGTGATTTTTTCCACATGTATTTTGTTACTCTTATTGAGCTATTTTGTCCGCATAAAAGATTCACTGCCAATCGTACGTGCTCACATCATTCTCTTTCTGTGAAAGCTGTATACTGCATTCACCAGTTTTCACTCTACAGCTATTGACCAGAGCACTGAAATTATTTCTCACTTAAACTACAATCAAATGGATTTTCCCACACATTTTGATTAGTCCTCTGCATGGCATTTTATTATTTTCTGAGCAGCTTCAGAAGTGCATGCACACAGCCTAGAACACATGACACGCACACACAGTCACGAGAGAGGCGCGATCGAACTCTGTGTGTGTTTGTGTGTGAACAATGGAAACTCCATTTTGTTCATACAGGAAAATATTCAGACTAATGTCTTGTGGGAGCAACAGAATACATGTAACAGCATTATGTAATCAGGAAACAAAAATCCAGTAACTGTATATTATTACAGTGAGTTACATCAAAAAAAGTAATCAGATTGTAGTTACTTTTTGAAAAAGTATAAAGTACTTAAAGCCAATTAATATAAAGTGGGACCCTTTTTTATGAAATAATTTGTAACTGTATCGGAATACATTTTTTAAAGTAACCCTCCCAAGCCTGGTCTTGTGTGGACGTCGTGAAATTAGAAAATAGAGATCGTTCATTTAGTTCTTTAGCCTATATACATGTTTTTATATCCACATATTTTGTTCTAATGTCACAAATAATAATTTTAGGGTTTACTATAGCCTACATTTCACTCAAATATTTTTGTGCTTTCGAGCAATAAACTGAAAGTAATGTGAATATTGCCATTCAGGGCTGGACTGGGACAAAAAATCAGCCCTGGACACTTCATCCAGACCGGCCCACTATGCAAACACACACACACACGTGCATTAATCTATACGTGCATTAATCTGCATGTAAAATTACTGATTAGATTTCATTTACTATCAAAACCAAGAAAAAACTATTAAAATAATAAACAAAGGGAATGGAAATGATTTTATAAGGCTTTATTGTAAATAACTGGTCTGAATGTATGTGCCACTTAATATTTTAATAGAATATTGTAAGGCTATACTACATATATTTCATGAAGTGCAACATCACGGTGAGGACCTACAGAAATATATATTCTGTAGCTCCTGGCAGTGATGTTTCACCTCATGAAATATAGTTTATATAATATAGCATAAGAATATTCTGTTACAATATTATGTTCACATTTATGACACAGACAGTAGATAATATTATGTTCACATTTATGACACAGACAGTATAGGCTTCTGCCAGGCACTTTCAGGGAGACAAATTGAAAAAATATATATTTATGTGCATATTTATATGCAAAATACTCCTTTTTTCACATCAACTATGTGCTATGGTCATTAAATGGCTATCCTTTTCACTTAAGTCCAGCAAATAATTCATTTATTTTAACACATTTGGTGGCATCTGCCTCAAGTTATTGTCGTTGTTATGAAATACAGTCGTATGTTATTTGCATAGAATTCATTTTGAACACTATAATATTACATGCTTTCAAAATCTGAGGTAAATTATCCGTTATGGCTTGTGGCACAGTGACTTATTTTTAACTAAAAATAAATAATGTGTACTCATAACCAGTGTAATTTCTTCATTCTGTCAGCCGCGACATCGCAGAAATAGGAACCGTTTCTAAATTAGAAACTTCGCATGTCGCCGTCGCGTCTGGTTAGGACAAAAACTCTGATTTACATGGAAAAGATACCTTTTATCGCGTGTCGCGGCGTCGTGTGTAGTTAGGACATATTGTACTGTAACGGTAGTCGATACGCGTTCTTCTGATCATTAAAAAGAATGAGGTTATATTGACAGATGAATAGGCTACGCTCAGTTTATCAAATACGCTCAGTTTATTAAATGTCTCTTGCAAACTATGAAGAGACAATGATGAATCAATACACACTGACATGGCGATGCTGGACTGATTCTTCACCATCATACAGTAATTTTGTCGGTTGTTTATTACAGATATTAGCATGCATTTTATTGATCATCAGCTAATTTCATCAATAGACATCAATAAGAGAGAGTGGCAACAGCCCTGGTAAGAGTCAAGAGATCATTTCTTTCTTTACTTGAAGATGATTGTGTAGATGATTAAGCGTCTCTGACTTACTTTCACTTTTATTTGCGATGTTTGCGCGTTGGTTTGACGCTCAGCTGCTGCTCATCTGCGGCGGTGATGCGTGTCGCAGTAGCGCCGACATGTCTGACTATAACAGCCTGTAAACGCTCTCACTCGTTTATTTTTTAGCATTTTTGGGAGGAGTAAAATATACATGTGTGATATCAACAACCAGATTGCGTTTACACGTAAAGATCCGAACACAATGCGAGCCAGACTACCTCCAGATGGTCAGGCAAATCGATCACAATCCGATCACAACGTAATACCTTGCATTGATATTTCTTTTTTATTATCCGGATAACTTATCTGGATACAGATCGCATTTTAATACCAGGTGTAGGGGTCTCAGAGACGAGACCGGCGAGAAACTTCACGAGACCGGCGGAATGCCTCCACAGGGCGGGGAGATACTATACTGCCTATGGGAGCGGCCGCTTCTCCGCTCTTGATTCCGATTGGCCAGTGTCAGACAGTCAGACCTGTCAGTCTCGCAGCTGGACCAAGAAAGCTTGCCACAAAGAACCGGCAAAAGTAACGAATTTGTCAAATATAGTCATTTTAATTGTTTATTAATAAACTAATGTTTTCTGTGTCATTCTTGACTGAAAAGAGGAAGTTGATGATGATGCTGACTCGCCAATTCGCAGTATTGTGAATGCACCTATGGAGTAACGTAGGCTAATGCACTTCATACGGATTAGGCTATAAAAGAGAGCGCCTATCTGTTTCTGTTCGTTTTTAATTCTTGTTAGTCGATGTTGTTTAAACATAGCTATTTCAAGATTTCTATATATTTCTGAGTGTTTGGTTCATTTATGAGACGAGCTCATTTCACGAGCAATGCAAGTTATTTTGTGCCGGGGCGTCCACGTCCTGATTATGGCTACCCAGCAAACATTGGTCCGACGGCGACGTCGTGTCCCTGGCCAAAAATAGTTGCGGCCAGGACGTCATAAATCGGTAAAAATATGTAAAACAGAAAAAATCCTAAAAATGCATTCAGATACATTTGTACATGTCTACAGTTGCATGCATAATCGTTATTTTAACTTTTAGGTATGTGTAGTTTATACAGTGTATCGGGTGAGAGGACGTCACCTGGCGACGTCTTTTACACGTGCATTTATAGTCCATCTTGACCCTCTATGAAATCCTTGTTAAACATATGCAAAGGCTGCGCTTAATCCTCGCATCGTTTATACCGCAATAATTAATGTAACTGACGAAGCAGTTTTTAAGAGGTTGTGAAGACGTCCAATGGCGTCCTTTACACGTCTAGTCAGGCTGTGAATATACGTCCACTGACGTCTTTTGCACGTCTAGTCTAGCAAGACAGAAAAAAAAATTATCAGGAATTATCTTTATGAAATACACGATTTGTATACAATGTAAATATCAATTATAATCACAAAATTTCCAGTGTAGTCAAGTGACTGCAAAGCCACTGCATTTTATTCATGTTATGGATCAGTTGTGAGTTGACGTCCAGTAGGTGACGTCCTTTACACGTGCATTTATAGTCCATTGGTCACCTCTTTGAAATCCTTATGAAATATGAAAAAACAATTATGCTTACACCTTGGCTGATATTGAAGTAAATAATTTAAATGCCCCAAGTAGTTTTTACGAGGTTCTGAAGTACACTTACGTCCTCAACAACCTTAAAAAACTGAGCTACCGAGATTTGATAACAAATCCCGCGATATGGCAAAATCCCGCGATATCTTTATCTTTATCTCGCGATAAAGCGATTGCCAATTTCCTGTTGTTGTTTTTTTTTATTCCAACCACGACGAGGCGAGAAGGATTTGATGATCGGGGGCAAAAAGTTGACGAACTACTACAAATCTGCTGTTTGGTATGTACATTTTTTATTATTTTATAAATGTGATTTGAGTTTTGTAATTTGACTCGAAGGAACCGGAATAAATGATGCGTACACTTTCAATTGAAAGGTTTGAGTTTGGATAAAATTAACAAGACAGAATTTCATATTGGGATCATTTTTTTCCGCCGGTGGGACCAGATTTTGTTATAAGTCGCGCTTACGCGACCGCAACGTTGCAAAAGTAGCAAAAGTCAAACAAAATCAAAACGGAACGAATCTGCAAAACTAAAGCGGAACGAATCTCCGCTAAACCTGTACTTCATTAGTTCGGACCATTAAGGATGTTTCCATCATGATATTTTCAGGTCCAAATCAGGTTGTGTTTTGCAAAATTGTTAACATAATATCCCAAAACGGCTCTGTGATTTACTGTGTTTATATCTACTACAATAAAATTAAATTGTTGTGCAGGTGAGGTTGTTGGCACATATCTGGAAGGAGACTACCTGATTCCTCACCTATGGCCTCAGCTTAAATGTTAAGTATGACTGTACATTTTTTTTGCACATTGATTATAAATACTGGCTGTTTGCAAATAACAAATCTTGTGTTTCTGATATTTGTAATGTATTGTGGATGTATAGACCATTTCAAAAGATGTAAACAACACTGGTCCAGAAGCACTTCCTGTTTCAGTTTGTAACTGTTTTCTTTATTTCACATGTAAAGAAAACTTCTTAAATATGTTTGTTTAACTTTTTGATTCAGTTTTAAATGTTCTGTTGGTTGTATTTTATCCCAGCTTTTATGTAGTGTTAAAAAACTGAAACAGGAAGTGCTTCTGGGCCAGTGTTGTTTACATCTTTTGAAATGGTCTATTATTGTTACTTAGAAGGAAGTTAATGTGCTCTCTATAAGGCAGTTTTCCAGTTTTGCTCTGTTACAAGTCTATAACCATACTCTAAAGATTACCAATTTCATTGAAGTGAGGGTATGTATGTTAATGTTTTTTCTAGCCATGGGGTTGTCCTATCCAAAACTGAATTTACATTTTACAAATATTTACATTTTGAAATAGGTGGCTGCAGACCCTCAAGGAGTGCTTACCCCATGTCAACTCAAAGTATTATATGTGGTGTGGAGTTCGCTGTCAACCTTTGTTAGAAGTACAAGTATTTAACTAAGTATCAAATGATTATTGATACCATTTTTATCACTCGCTGTCAATTCAGTCTAACCTAAATTGACCTTTATGTGGACTTTTTTGTTTTGTTTTGTTTTTTGAGGTGAAGTAATCCTGTGTAATTTCTTTCAAAGAATCATGTCAAATGCCTTACTGGCGAGGGGTGGTGGCCAAAATGATAAGATGCTTTTCCACGCAACACATTTGTACTAAGTAATTTTGGCCTTATGACATTAAAAAAAAAAAAAACATCTCTTGTTCCTTGTCTTAATAGTAATGTAATTTTTATTGTTAGCTTTTATCAAATCAGGGGACATTCTTTAAAAGGCCACCTGTCTGAATGTTTTATTTTTATTATTTCTCTATTCAAACGCATGTAATCCAGAACATCTTTTATTGGCATAAGATTATTATGCAGAAAAATAACATTGCTATTTTCAGACATTTTCGAAAAACGTATGTAATTAACCCTAAAAATGAGTCTTTTTTTAAACCGCATTCTCTTCCTTCAGATGCTGTGACGAGTTGGAGCCCAAACGCCACAGATTAAGACGTTGATGCACTGCAGCAATGGCGGACACCTGAAGCACACTTAAGAAGAGCTGTATATAAAAATAGCCATAAACAAAACCAAAACCTTAAAGCCATAAACAAATTTCAAAGACTCTAAATAATTTTATTTATGCCTGTATAACAGTAATGCAAGACTGAAGTAACTGAAAGTTAGTACTGCCACAGCTCTGACTTCTATTTATCAATGGTGGAATATTTTTAGAAAGACTTTTCTGTAATATTATAGAATGTGTTGACTGTTCCTGTACTTTTGTTATATTCTGGTTTGATTAATGGCTGCATAACCTTAATGTGAAACTGTTAAGGAAAATGTCATTGTACTATTTTTATTATTTTTTAGCAGTTTAACAACTGGAAGACATTTCAAATGTAATATTCTCAATAAAATGTTGTTGTAAATTGTAAGTCTTTTGCTTTAGTCCAGAAGTAATGTGTTGATGTACACGTGTTTAAACGGTTGTATAGACGTCCAGGTCTGACCGGACCGGTTTTGGACCTTTTTTAGAACCTAGTCAAGTTCAGATGTGTAGAAATATCCTGATTGATTACCTTTCACGAACTTACACAATATGGGTGTAATTATTTTATATGCAGGAATATATATATACACACATACAATAGGTAGCAACAAATCCAGCAGAACTAAAAAAATAAGCCCATAGAGACGTCCGTGGACGCGCAGAAAAGACGTGCAATTCACGGCCAGATGACGTCGAAGACGTCGGTTCAACTTCCATTTTGGAACTATTTTTCAACCATGACGGGACGTGTCGGGTGGACGTCTTTTCAACGGTCAATAAACGTCAAAATGTTTGCTGGGTAGTGTCTTGTCTGCTATATAATTGCTTCTTATTTATTAAATCCAGGTAAGTGATTGATGAAACGTTTATTAAAATAAAGATAAAATTTATAAAAAAACGAAATTCACTTCAAAGATGGGCTTTATACAAAACAAAACTTAATGTGGTCAAAATTAGGTCTCCCGATATAGCCTATTGCGCAGATGCACGCGGTTCACTTCTCATAATCAACATAGATTCAATAAACGAATAACATGTTTAAACATAAATATTAAACTGAATACATTTCTTTAATGGATAACGTACGCCTAACCAACAGAGAAATATAATGTCGGAGTGGAACATAGGCCTCCCACTGCGCAACGAGACGTCCGTGTGACGTCTTTTTCGTGTCATTTTTGGACGTCCAAATTCGGTCCAATGAAGGGGTTGTTTTGTAACGCCAGATGACGTCTTTTTTTCGACGTCAAATGCACGTCTAATTTGGACGTCTGTGGGACCTCCATGTAAGGGCTATTTATAGTCCAAATGTGGTTACTTATGGACGTCTTTTCAACGTCAAATTTAGACTTATATTAGACGTCGTCTTTCTAACTTCTATAACTGTACAACATTACAGCTATACAAATACAAATAAATCACAATTCAATAATCACCATTTTAATAAATTGCCCTGAATAGCATCAGAAGGGCACCGGACATATCAAGCAATTACAAATCATTAGATTGCAATGTAATTTAATTATGAACAAATAATTAGATTGTAATTGAAAGGCACCAGACATATCCAGCACAATTACGAACAAATAATTAGTTTGTAGATCTCTATGAATGAAGTGTAAGACATTTAAGTGATGAATTACACTTTATGCAGAAAGTGTAAATGATTAATTCATGCATTTACACATCTATAACAGGTGTTGAACACTATAGTGTAAAATTGTAATTTAATTTAATTATGAACAAATAATTAGATTGTCATTGAAGGGCAACAGTAAAGCACAATTATGAACAAATAACTAGATTGTAATTTAATTTCTAATTCAAGTCCTCTCGTCTTGGCTCATCAGGGCGTTGTGAATCCTCCACCTCCCAGTCTTTGCGGCGCGTGCTTGAGGTGCTCAGAAACATGCATCTTGATTTGCTCCTCTGTGGCTGCAGAATCAAATTTCATGATCCCTTCTACACAAGCAGAAAAATGTATGATTTAGATACATGCAAAGGCAATCTGCAATCATTCACCGAAGGCCCCACATTTGTAAGCAAAAATGTTTCCTTGCATCCATTACTGGATAAATACTAAGCCATCTCAGCAACTGTTAACTAACACTTTGGCTGTCTACAAAAAGGTACTAAGCAGACTGTACTTTTTTTTAGAAAGCTTGCATTCTTTAATGTGTGCATTAGAATGTTGACCATTGTCAACACTTTAAAATAACGTTCAGTTGTAAGTCTGTAAGTTTATAAGTGGTTAGCTAACGAACTACTTTGGAAAATATTAGTACCGTTTGCCAATCATTTATGAATGTTTTGTAAATTCCGTTACAAGTCATTTACAAGTTATTAGTAAATTATTAATTTATAAAACATGAATATACGTTTCATAAATAAAAAAATAATAATGTAATAATGTATGCATGTAGCAATTAGAGGGGAAAGTGTTGTAAATGTCATGTATTCATGTACAGATCATTTGAAACAGGTAAGTAACAGTTTTCAACAGTGTGTAAATGCATGAATAAATCATTTACAACACTTTCTGTATCCCCTAATCTAAAGTGTATACTAATCGCTAGTAAATGTGTTACAAAGCATTCGTAGATCTTATGCCTTATTGATTTTTGAAGTGGTAATCTATGAATGAAGTGTAAGACATTTAAATTGATGAATAGTTTACACTTTATGCAGAAAGTGTAAATGATTAATTCATGCCTTTACACATCTATAACAGGTGTTGAACACTGTAGTGTGTACTGCAGTGTAATTGCTGACTGGTGAGGTTGTAGACAGCTGTCTTCTCAAAAACACATGGAGTCTAACCACTGGGCACCGGACATTTATGAAACGTAATGATTAATGATTTACAAAACACGTCTATTCAATTGTAAATGACTTGTAACAATTTACAAAACATACATAAAGTGTTAGCATATCACTTGCTAAACATTTATGAATGTTTTGTAAATGATTAGTTCATCATCAACCACTTATAAATTACTTAAAACACTGATATAACACTTTATAATAACGTTTAGTTGTATCAACCTATTGTGCTTTGTGCAATTTACAAAAGTTAGCTTTGTGCTTGGGAGAGGGCTGCATTGGGATTGAGTACCGCCGAGTCCCACGGGGTTGTAACATCCTTTGTGGGAGCGGGCGGTAATGGTCAGAAATTCGGCGGGATGAAGAAAACAGTCCCGCACAGGGCTGTACTTGGAAACACATTGGACTCAATAAAAATTACTATTGAGAATAATTTTGCACAAAAAAAAAATACAAGTTAAAGGGATACTCCACTTTTTATGAAATAGGCTCATTGTACAACTCCCCTAAAGTTAAACAGTTGGGTTTTACCATTTTCTAAATCATTCAGCCAATTTTCTGATATTTAGAAGAGGATCAGTAACCAGATAGTTTCTGGTCTCATTAACTTACATAGTGGGGGGAAAAAAAACAAATATTATGGAAGTCAATGGGACCAGAAACTGTCTGGTTATTAAATACTCTTCTAAATATCAGAAAATCGTAAATAGTAAAACTCAACTGTGTAACTCTGAGGGAGGTTTAAAATTAGCCTATTTCTAGACAAAGTGGAGTATCCCTGATAATACAACACATCAACTATTTGTCAGAGCAGACTGTTTTCAGTTGAAGGCTACCTCAGCTTAGAAGTAATAAGGACCACCAGAGGAAGTCATTCATACCAGGTATAACAGTTTGCACTGACTCACCTTATGCCATGAGAGGAGAATAATATTGAGATCTGTTACTTTCAACTTTGCTTTCAAATATGATTTAATCAGTTAGGCTTTGAAGGGTTAAAGTAGTAGTTCAATTTAAAAAAAAAAAAAAAAAACTTTTGCTGATAATTTACTCACCCCCATGTCATCTAAGAAATCTGTCATTCTTTCTTCAGTCGAAAAGTTTTTAATGATAACATTACAGGATTTTCTCCATATAATGTACTTCAATGGGGTCCAAACGGTTCAAGTTCTAAAAGACAGTTTCAGTGCAGCTTCAAAGGACTTTAAACAATTACAGACGATGAATAAGGGTCTTATCAAGGACCCTTTGAGTCATGACTCGAAAAAATATTTGTTCATTTTGATGAACGAGTTCGAACAGGAGAGTCAACATGCATCACAGAACAGAGCAAGGCAAGCATGTGCTCATAAAACTTTAAGTTTGTTATTTATTTATTAATGAGCGATCGTTTCGCTTGATAAGAACCTTATTAATTGTCTGGTGTTTTTAAAGCCTTTGAAGCTGGACTGAAACTCTCATTTGGACCTTGAACCGTTTGGTTGCCATTAAACTCAATTATATGGAGAAAATCCTGTAATGTTTCATCAAAAACCTTCATTTCTTTTCGACTGAAAAAAGAAAGACATGGACATCTTGGATGAAATGGGGGTGAGTAAATTATCAGCAAAGGTTTTCAAAAGTGAACTACTCCTTAAAGCGTTAGTTCACCCAAAAATGAAAATTAAGTCATTAATTACTCACCCCCAATGCTGTACTAGCCCCGTAAGACCTTCGTTCATCTCCGGAACACAAATAAAGATATTTTTGATTTAATCTGAGAGCTGGATCAGCCCTCCATAGACTGCCTAAGGGACTAGCTCTTGGCATCCCATAAAAGTCATTAAAGAAAAGGTTTAAATATCCCATGTGCCTACAGCGGCTCAATTATAAGTTTATCAAGCGTCGAGACTACTTTTTGTGCGAAAAAAACATAAAAACATATTCCATTACTTCCTTATAGGCGCATGCGCGAGAACTGAGACGAGCACATTCTCCTTCGGCTTGTTTACCGGCTCCTCACCGCAGGAGTATTAGCGCCACCTACCGTATGAGATGATGTGCTGATATAGCTGGAAGCGCAAAACTTTCTGTTTACAAGCAGAGTAAGATGCACGCTGTATATAAGGTTTTCAATTAGCGTATTTTCCGCACTATAAGGTGCACTTAAAAGCCTTTAATCTTCTCAAAAAAACGATATATATGGATCATCATCTCATACGGTAGGTGGCGATAGCGGTGAACAGCCGGTAAAAGGAAGTACTCGAAAGAGAACGTCCTCGTCTCAGTTCTCGCGCATGCGCCTATAAGGAAGTAATGGAATGGTCGAATAAAGTCGTTATTTATGTTTTTTTCGCACAAAAAGTAGTCTCGACGCTTGATAAACTTATAATTGAGCCGCTGTAGGCACATGGGATATTTAAATCTTTTCTTTAATGACTTTAATGGGCTGTCAAGAGCCAGTCCCTTAGAAAGTCTATGGAGGACTGATCCAGCTCTCAGATTAAATCAAAAATATCTTTATTTGTGTTCCGGAGATGAACGAAGGTCTTACGGGGTTAGTACAGCATGGGGGTGAGTAATTAATGGCTTAATTTTCATTTTTGGATGAACTAACCTTTTAAAGAACTCTAATGATATCTTTACCCCCTGATAGAGTTAGGGTTAATATTGCAAATATTGTATTGCAGATATAAATTCAAACATTTTAAAGGTTAAGAGTATGAGCCATGAGTAAACTGGCCAGATATCTGTGAAAAATAACTTGCATGCCTTAAGTTGTTGACCCCCTGAATTCAGCATTTAAAAGTAAAAAGAATTTCAGTATTTATCAGTAAAAAAATACATAAAAATAAATACCTTTGAGTTGGACAGTACGGTGTCTGTATCATTGGCCAACTTATTTCAAAACACACCTAGAGAAATAAAATAAAAACACCAATGACCATGATATTCTGTTATCATAGTTAAATTAATTATTATAACTATGACCATTATAACAAGATATTTGCCATCTATTATTTAGCTGATTATTTAGCCTAAAGGCTTAAGACAATCTCACTGAAAAAAAAGGGGTTAAGTATGAGACTTCTTTCAAAAGCATAAATCCTACAGACCCACAACCTTTGAACAGTAGAGTACAGTATGTTTGAGGTTTTGCTTACTAGTCGAGTTCATAGCATAGCCGTGGAGATTGTCTTGGACAGGGGGTGCAGGCAGGACATCAGCAGAATCTTAGAAAATAACATGCAATGTGTCACAGCCAACAATGTTACATAGGATTAGATCATAGGGTTTATTACAAGGAAGCAAGCAAGCTAGAACAAAGGTGAAATGCAGAAAAGAGAAAGTATATACATAAATATTGTTAAATAAATACATATGACATTGCTATCATGAATAAACAATAAATCCTCCTTTTATTGTGGAGGTTTTTCCTCGTGAAATCACTTTTTTTAATCAGTCTTTGTAACGTCAAGTGACGTCACTGATTAACAGTACAGCGCATTATTTTAGGCTGAATGAAGTAGCTTACTTCCAGTCACCCAATGACAAATTACCAGCAAAAAAACAAACAAACTATTAAAAATTATTATCTACACAAAGATAAAACCCCAAACTTATACAAAACAGCTTCAGAGTAACTTAACTTACCTCTTCTGAAAACGGTTGAGATGCTAACGGACTTTTTCGAAGACCCAAAATCATTTCTACAATGTAAATATTCAACAGAACCGTATCAATTACACATAATAAAGGTGTCAGGAACGTTTGTAGGTATTATTTGTGTGATTTGTTAACTTAACTTACCTGAACGGAGTGAAAACAGCGGAGACGCTAACTTGGTTGTCAGTTGACGACAGCACGACGCTTCCTTCCTGTTTCCAACTGCTCGCGCGCGCTCTTGTGATTTGAATGTTTACGCGCATGCGCATCAAAGGCACGCAAGCACGCAGAATTTAAAAAAAACCCAAAACATCTAGAGTTATAACATATAACATAATTTAAAATGTCATTAATATTAAATTATGAGGTTAAAACTCATTGTCTAGTTCTATGATATTTGTGTACCATAATTTGCTTTTGATTTTATTTTTTATTATATATATATATATATATATATATATATATATATATATATATATATATATAATTTTTAAAATTTTATTTATTTATTTATTTTATAGGCCATATGGAACTTATACTTATGAATGCACTTTCAGGACAGCTATTTTATATTGACTATATAAAAATATAAATAAAAAAATAACTAAAAGAAATGCCTCCAAATTGAACAAATATAGCTTTCACAAACTTATAAAAACGAATTAACAAAATATATTTATATCATATTTGTAAATAAAACAAATATTAGGCTATAAATTAATCATTTCCTGCAACTGTCATAGACGTCCAAATGACGTCCAAAAAAAGTTACCCAGTTCTAGGTCAAATGTAGGACGTCAAGATGACGTCCAAGTTGGGTCATGGTTGGACGTCCAAATAGCAGACCTAGTTTGGACGTCGAATAGATGTCCAGAATTGGTCATGGACCGACGGACCCAATATAGACATGATCTGCACGTCCGACGTCCAATGTTTAGTGGGTGGGTGCGTTTTTTGAATAGCCAAAATAATCAAATAATCCCATCGATCGTCGAATATTATTTTTGCTTTAAATCCCCATCCCTATAAAATACGAAATGTCTTTATCAGACAACAGACAAGCAGCATATGAAAGAAAGTAGCCTAGGCTATAGGCCTAAAAAAATAAATTCAAGTAAATAATAAATAAAGGAATACAAGAGGCTCAGAACTTTCTGCCGCATTATATTAGGCTATTATATTATTATAGGCCTAAGCAGTTCGGCAGTTGTTGTTGTCTGACAAGTCGACACGTGGGGTGATGACAGCATCGTTTCACAAAATATACGGATTGGCCGTACACACGAAAACGCAAAGGTGTCGTTTTCAGATTTATCCACCTTGGGACCCGGTTTCAAAAAATAGCGGTTTCACTCTCCCAAAACGCCGGATCCGTGTGGACGAAACGCCAATACGGTAAAAAATTTATACGGATCCATCGAAACGCGTCTTCGTGTGGACGGGGCCTCAGTTTAATGTGTAAGAATGTGTCGTCGACATAGAGTGAGTTTAGTTAAGCAGCGCCGCTGCTGTTATTTTTGCAAACTTTTATAATTATCTGGCTGGCTAGCGCTAGATAGTTAGCTTAAGTCACTTCCAATGTGTCACTTAGGGTACAAGCACTAACTGAAGCGTTCCGTTCACGACGACACGTAAAATCCGACTAATCTGGTCTATTTTTTTTTCCTTCAAACGCACGCGCTGGCGCTGCAATCACGTCTAGTGTAGCCTAGCTAATAATAATATATTACATTATTCTGCAACATTTGTAGTTGTTATTAAATTATTAAAGTGTTGTAGTAACTTAATATCACATTTTAATCATGCAGATTTTTGGAGGATAAAAAGTGAAATGGCACTCTTCATCTGATATTGATTAATTACATTTTTTAAACACCATACCTTGAATTTTGTGATCATTCACATGCATTACATTTTAGGGGTTCCAAATACGTAGCGCTTTAGAACCTTTTAAGGTTCTATATTGAACCTTTTATTCTAAGAGTGTAATTGTTACAGCAGACACAAAGCGAACAGAACATTTCAGGGTAACACTTTAGAATACGGTTCCTTCGTTAATAAATAACTAAACAAGAACCAATGAGTAACACAATATTAACAATCTAATAACTATTATCAACTAACAAGAAACTCTGATTAACAAACTAGTAAGTAATAGCGGACAGATGAAAGTGGTAGTTCACTATTAACTATCAATAACTTCTGTTTTTAATACTTTTTCTAGAGAACTACTGAAAACGTTTATTAATAATCTAGTAACTACTATTAACTACTAAAAGAAACTCTTATTAACGAATTAGTAGGCTAAGTAATAGCTCATATGAAAGTGTTACTGGATACTTCTGTGGGAATTACTAATTATTTGGATCTGTATTATAAAGTGAAGATCATTGGAACTAACTAGTAAAGACTCGAATGTTACTACATGATCTAGTCATGATTTGTGCAACTTTTGTAACCTGTTGTATTATCACAAATAAATTGGATGTTGCACTTAAAATGCAATGGTTTACCTAAATAAATTATCACCTAATATGACAATTCATATTGTGTCTCTGTCATTTGCACTAAAAACATCCGTCTCTTGTTAAGGTCCCTAACCCCTCACATAATGATGACACATTTCACTCGCACATTTATCAATTAGACATTATTAGTGTCATAAGGGAGTTCAATCCATTGTTTATGGCCTGACGAGCCACGCGTGAGTTTTAGTAATAGTAGTTTTTGACAATCAAGTGCCACCCCAAATAAAAGACTGGCACAAGCTGGCCCCCCCAGAAATAATGTCCTGGCTACGCCCCTGACCAAGTTTATGGACCAAGTTAATTTAATTAATAAACTAATTATATAAAACTATTGTCAATGCACTACAATTTAACTGGTTATATTATGCCTTCACTTATAAAAATTAAAATAAAAACTTATTTAAAACATACCAGGCTTAAGAAATGTATTAAGAAATTACACAGCAGAAAAAAACACACAGCACTGAAATGGTTAAGTTAAGCCCCTCCCCCTACTAACACACACACAGAGAGAGACAGAGATGTAGGCTCAAAGGGAGCATGACCAGATTCAAACAAACATATCTTACTTTCTGTGGGTCCTAGTTAAAGAGTGTCAATTAGAAAGTTGTCCGGCTCGAGGAGTACAATATACATACTGATTTTTGTAACTGTAGATAAAACTAACAACCCAACTTTTGTCAAAAGGTGGCGCTACTGAGCCCTCACCACGCCCGTTTCTGAAACTTTGCACATGTCTACTGGCTAATAAATGTGATGTGTCTGAGGAGTTTCATGCAATTTGAAGCATGCTAAGGGTCTCAAAAGCATCCTAAAAGAATGGTAAAGTTTGATGCGTCACCATGGCAACAGTTTCAAAGATATTAAGAATCCATTCACAGGTCTACATCTGCCGTATGTTTACATTATACAGATGAAGTTTGAAGCAAATCGGGTTAAAATAAGAGGGTGATTTCAAAGCATTTTGAAAGTGACACACTTCCTGCTGCCAGTTGGTGGCGCTATAACTTTGACACACAATAGTCACATCCATGTGATCGTCCTCTTACGGCGAACACACTCCTGAAGTTTCATCAAGATCGGTTGATGTATGCTGAAGTTAGGACACACTTCCTGTTTCACGTTTCTCACCATAATTTTGTTTCCTCGCCACAGCCAAACCGTTCGAGATATCAAAAATCCCCTCGCAATTTTTGATCGTCTATGTCTTGACTTCAGGCTGACCGAGTTTCGTTCCATGCGGATGAATGCTCTAGGAGGAGTACATTAAATTCCATTGCAAGCGTTTTAAAAACAACCGTAAATATCGACTTCCTGTTGGGCTGGGGTAAAAAGTAAAAGTGCGATGAATATATGAAACGATGAGATTGACATGTGTACCGAGTTTCATATTATTACATGCAAGCGTGTTTGATTTATGGACAAAGTGTTCAGACCCTGTTCCAGGGGGCGCTGACGAGCCGCCCTGCCGCGCCCGGGTACCAGCTTCAGCCCGGCTCTGATGGCCGCGGGTTCTGACCTGTGTGCAAAGTTTCAAGAGTTTTTGAGCATGTTAAGGGCCCCAAAAGTGCCCGGATAGTCGTTAGAAAAAAAAAAAAAAAAAAAAAATCCTAAGGAAAACAATAGGGCCTTCGCCCTTTCAGGGCTTGGGCCCTAAAAATAACCCTAACAGTTTCAAGAGGGCCTCGCACCGTTGGGTGCTCGGGCCCTAAAAAAAATAAATAAATAAAAAAATATAGCTGCGAGCAGCGATTGCGGGCCCAAGCCGGTGGCACCGCCACCCCGGTGCCTTTAGTTACCTAAAGGCACCGGGATGGCGGTACCGCCGGCTTTGGCCCGCAATCGCTGCTCGCAGCTATATTTATATATATATATATATATATATATATATATATAAAGCCGGTGGCACCGCACCCTTGGTGCTTTTAGGGTTATTCTACATGACGTGCAAAAACGTAACCCCCGCTTTGACTGTCAAAAAGAAGTGTGCTGAAGAGCTTGCAGCAGTGAAGGCTCTGCAAAAGTGCGGATCGAGGGCACATTTTAACCACAAAGTATGCATGAGCAACCTTCTGAAAGGTCAGGTGTACATCAAGGTCTACATCTGTACTGTGTTTACATTATAGTATGTAGGGATGCGCCGATCCGATACTCAGGATCGTTATCAGCTCCGATACTGCCATCTTTGCCGGATCGGGTATATTTACACCACTTTAATCAAACCACTCTTCTTTTTTCCACATGTATTTTGTTACTCTTATTGAGCTATTTTGTCCGCTTAAAAGATTCACTGCCAATCGTACGTGCTCACATCATTCTCTTTCTGTGAAAGCTGTATACTGCATTCACCAGTTTTCACTCTACAGCTATTGACCAGAGCACTGAAATTATTTCTCACTTAAACTACAATCAAATGGATTTTCCCACACATTTTGCATTAGTCCTCTGCATGGCATTTTATTATTTTCTGAGCAGCTTCAGAAGTGCATGCACACAGCCTAGAACACATGACACGCACACAGTCATGAGAGAGGCGCGATCGAACTCTGTGTGTGTTTGTGTGTGAACAATGGAAACTCCATTTTGTTCATACAGGAAAATATTCAGACTAATGTCTTGTGGGAGCAACAGAATACATGTAACAGCATTATGTAATCAGGAAACAAAAATCCAGTAACTGTATATTATTACAGTGAGTTACATCAAAAAAAGTAATCAGATTGTAGTTACTTTTTGAAAAAGTATAAAGTACTTAAAGCCAATTAATATAAAGTGGGACCCTTTTTTTATGAAATAATTTGTAACTGTATCGGAATACATTTTTTAAAGTAACCCTCCCAAGCCTGGTCTTGTGTGGACGTCGTGAAATTAGAAAATAGAGATCGTTCATTTAGTTCTTTAGCCTATATACATGGTTTTATATCCACATATTTTGTTCTAATGTCACAAATAATAATCTTAGGGTTTACTATAGCCTACATTTCACTCAAATATTTTTGTACTTTCGAGCAATAAACTGAAAGTAATGTGAATATTGCCATTCAGGGCTGGACTGGGACAAAAAATCAGCCCTGGACACTTCATCCAGACCAGCCCACTATGCAAACACACACACACGTGCATTAATCTATACGTGCATTAATCTGCATGTAAAATTACTGATTAGATTTTATTTACTATCAAAACCAAGAAAAAACTATTAAAATAATAAACAAAGGGAATGGAAATGATTTTATAAGGCTTTATTGTAAATAACTGGTCTGAATTGATGTGCCACTTAATATTTTAATAGAATATTCTTAGGCTATACTACATATATTTCATGAAGTGCAACATCACGGTGAGGACCTACAGAAATATATATTCTGTAGCTCCTGGCAGTGATGTTTCACCTCATGAAATATAGTTTATATAATATAGCATAAGAATATTCTGTTACAATATTATGTTCACATTTATGACACAGACAGTAGATAATATTATGTTCACATTTATGACACAGACAGTATAGGCTTCTGCCAGGCACTTTCAGGGAGACAAATTGAAAAAATATGTATTTATGTGCATATTTATATGCAAAATACTCCTTTTTTCACATCAACTATGTGCTATGGTCATTAAATGGCTATCCTTTTCACTTAAGTCCAGCAAATAATTCATTTATTTTAACACATTTGGTGGCATCTGCCTCAAGTTATTGTCGTTGTTATGAAATACAGTCGTATGTTTGCATAGAATTCATTTTGAACACTATAATATTACATGCTTTCAAAATCTGAGGTAAATTATCCGTTATGGCTTGTGGCACAGTGACCTATTTTTAACTAAAAATAAATAATGTGTACTCATAACCAGTGTAATTTCTTCATTCTGTCAGCCGCGACATCGCAGAAATAGGAACCGTTTCTAAATTAGAAACTTCGCATGTCGCCGTCGCGTCTGGTTAGGACAAAAACTCTGATTTACATGGAAAAGATACCTTTTATCGCGTGTCGCGGCGTCGTGTGTAGTTAGGACATATTGTACTGTAACGGTAGTCGATACGCGTTCTTCTGATCATTAAAAAGAATGAGGTTATATTGACAGATGAATAGGCTACGCTCAGTTTATCAAATACGCTCAGTTTATTAAATGTCTCTTGCAAACTATGAAGAGACAATGATGAATCAATACACACTGACATGGCGATGCTGGACTGATTCTTTATTTACACCATCATACAGTAATTTTGTCGGTTGTTTATTACAGATATTAGCATGCATTTTATTGATCATCAGCTAATTTCATCAATAGACATCAATAAGAGAGAGTGGCAACAGCCCTTGTAAGAGTCAAGAGATCATTTCTTTCTTTACTTGAAGATGATTGTGTAGATGATTAAGCGTCTCTGACTTACTTTCACTTTTATTTGCGATGTTTGCACGTTGGTTTGACGCCCAGCTGCTGCTTATCTGCGGTGGTGATGCGTGTCGCAGTAGCGCCGACATGTCTGACTATAACAGCCTGTAAACGCTCTCACTCGTTTATTTTTTAGCATTTTTGGGAGGAGTAAAATATACATGTGTGATATCAACAACCAGATTGCGTTTACACGTAAAGATCCGAACACAATGCGAGCCAGACTACCTCCAGATGGTCAGGCAAATCGATCACAATCCGATCACAACGTAATACCTTGCATTGATATTTCTTTTTTATTATCCGGATAACTTATCTGGATACAGATCGCATTTTAATACCAGGTGTAGGGGTCTCAGAGACGAGACCGGCGAGAAACTTCACGAGACCTGCGGAATGCCTCCACAGGGCGGGGAGATACTATACTGCCTATGGGAGCGGCCGCTTCTCCGCTCTTGATTCCGATTGGCCAGTGTCAGACAGTCAGACCTGTCAGTCTCGCAGCTGGACCAAGTTTATGGACCAAGTTAATTTAATTAATAAACTAATTATATAAAACTATTGTCAATGCACTACAATTTAACTGGTTATATTATGCCTTCACTTATAAAAATTAAAATAAAAACTTATTTAAAACATACCAGGCTTAAGAAATGTATTAAGAAATTACACATCAGAAAAAAACACACAGCACTGAAATGGTTAAGTTAAGCCCCTCCCCCTTCTAACACACACACAGAGAGAGACAGAGATGTAGGCTCAAAGGGAGCATGACCAGATTCAAACAAACATATCTTACTTTCTGTGGGTCCTAGTTAAAGAGTGTCAATTAGAAAGTTGTCCGGCTCGAGGAGTACAATATACATACTGATTTTTGTAACTGTAGATAAAACTAACAACCCAACTTTTGTCAAAAGGTGGCGCTACTGAGCCCTCACCACGCCCGTTTCTGAAACTTTGCACATGTCTACTGGCTAATAAATGTGATGTGTCTGAGGAGTTTCATGCAATTTGAAGCATGCTAAGGGTCTCAAAAGCATCCTAAAAGAATGGTAAAGTTTGATGCGTCACCACGGCAACAGTTTCAAAGATATTAAGAATCCATTCACAGGTCTACATCTGCCGTATATTTACATTATACAGATGAAGTTTGAAGCAAATCGGGTTAAAATAAGAGGGTGATTTCAAAGCATTTTGAAAGTGACACACTTCCTGCTGCCAGTTGGTGGCGCTATAACTTTGACACACAATAGTCACATCCATGTGATCGTCCTCTTACGGCGAACACACTCCTGAAGTTTCATCAAGATCAGTTAATGTATGCTGAAGTTAGGACACACTTCCTGTTTCACGTTTCTCACCATAATTTTGTTTCCTCGCCACAGCCAAACCGTTCGAGATATCAAAAATCCCCTCGCAATTTTTGATCGTCTATGTCTTGACTTCAGGCTGACCGAGTTTCGTTCCATGCGGATGAATGCTCTAGGAGGAGTACATTAAATTCCATTGCAAGCATTTTAAAAACAACCGTAAATATCTGACTTCCTGTTGGGCTGGGGTAAAAAGTAAAAGTGCGATGAATATATGAAACGATGAGATTGACATGTGTACCGAGTTTCATATTATTACATGCAAGCGTGTTTGATTTATGGACAAAGTGTTCAGACCCTGTTCCAGGGGGCGCTGACGAGCCGCCCTGCCACGCCCGGGTACCAGCTTCAGCCCGGCTCTGATGGCCGCGGGTTCTGACCCGTGTGCAAAGTTTCAAGAGTTTTTGAGCATGTTAAGGGCCCCAAAAGTGCCCGGATAGTCGTTAGAAAAAAAAAAAAAAAAAATATATATATATATATATATATAGCTGCGAGCAGCGATTGCGGGCCCAAGCCGGTGGCACCGCAACCCCGGTGCCTTTAGTTACCTAAAGGCACCGGGATGGCGGTACCGCCGGCTTTGGCCCGCAATCGCTGCTCGCAGCTATATATATATATATATATATATATATATATATATATATATATATAAAGCCGGTGGCACCGCACCCTTGGTGCTTTTAGGGTTATTCTACATGACGTGCAAAAACGTAACCCCCGCTTTGACTGTCAAAAAGAAGTGTGCTGAAGAGCTTGCAGCAGTGAAGGCTCTGCAAAAGTGCGGATCGAGGGCACATTTTAACCACAAAGTATGCATGAGCAACCTTCTGAAAGGTCAGGTGTACATCAAGGTCTACATCTGTACTGTGTTTACATTATAGTATGTAGGGATGCGCCGATCCGATACTCAGGATCGTTATCAGCTCCGATACTGCCATCTTTGCCGGATCGGGTATATTTACACCACTTTAATCAAACCACTCTTCTTTAAAACATTACGATGTGATTTTTTCCACATGTATTTTGTTACTCTTATTGAGCTATTTTGTCCGCATAAAAGATTCACTGCCAATCGTACGTGCTCACATCATTCTCTTTCTGTGAAAGCTGTATACTGCATTCACCAGTTTTCACTCTACAGCTATTGACCAGAGCACTGAAATTATTTCTCACTTAAACTACAATCAAATGGATTTTCCCACACATTTTGCATTAGTCCTCTGCATGGCATTTTATTATTTTCTGAGCAGCTTCAGAAGCATGCACACAGCCTAGAACACATGACACGCACACACAGTCACGAGAGAGGCGCGATCGAACTCTGTGTGTGTTTGTGTGTGAACAATGGAAACTCCATTTTGTTCATACAGGAAAATATTCAGACTAATGTCTTGTGGGAGCAACAGAATACATGTAACAGCATTATGTAATCAGGAAACAAAAATCCAGTAACTGTATATTATTACAGTGAGTTACATCAAAAAAAGTAATCAGATTGTAGTTACTTTTTGAAAAAGTATAAAGTACTTAAAGCCAATTAATATAAAGTGGGACCCTTTTTTATGAAATAATTTGTAACTGTATCGGAATACATTTTTTAAAGTAACCCTCCCAAGCCTGGTCTTGTGTGGACGTCGTGAAATTAGAAAATAGAGATCGTTCATTTAGTTCTTTAGCCTATATACATGTTTTTATATCCACATATTTTGTTCTAATGTCACAAATAATAATCTTAGGGTTTACTATAGCCTACATTTCACTCAAATATTTTTGTACTTTCGAGCAATAAACTGAAAGTAATGTGAATATTGCCATTCAGGACTGGACTGGGACAAAAAATCAGCCCTGGACACTTCATCCAGACCGGCCCACTATGCAAACACACACACAAGTGCATTAATCTATACGTGCATTAATCTGCATGTAAAATTACTGATTAGATTTTATTTACTATCAAAACCAAGAAAAAACTATTAAAATAATAAACAAAGGGAATGGAAATGATTTTATAAGGCTTTATTGTAAATAACTGGTCTGAATTTATGTGCCACTTAATATTTTAATAGAATATTCTTAGGCTACATATATTTCATGAAGTGCAACATCACGGTGAGGACCTACAGAAATATATATTCTGTAGCTCCTGGCAGTGATGTTTCACCTCATGAAATATAGTTTATATAATATAGCATAAGAATATTCTGTTACAATATTATGTTCACATTTATGACACAGACAGTAGATAATATTATGTTCACATTTATGACACAGACAGTATAGGCTTCTGCCAGGCACTTTCAGGGAGACAAATTTAAAAAATATGTATTTATGTGCATATTTATATGCAAAATACTCCTTTTTTCACATCAACTATGTGCTATGGTCATTAACACTAGAACTACCGGAATTCCATAACTACTACAACGACCATAGCGGTCATTCTGACCGTTCAAACTTTAACGTTCATTTGGCTGTACTGAACGTCATTTTCGTCATGTCATATCTGCATTTGAACCTTTCTCTTTAAGTTTTCCAGTGACACTTATAATTCCTGTTGTCATGTTATAATGCCATCGCCCTTAAAACAAGCAAAATATTATATCATATTATAAAGCCAATACAAAAATATTTCCCGACAGGTGCTGCCGAGGAAAGTTTTGCGTCAAAAATATTTTTTCACCGCACTCTCCACGTGAATAGACATGCAAAAAATCTAGGAAACGTCAAAGCTTCATACAGTAGCCTACAGCCCTGTTATACAAATACAATCAATGTGAAATCTAAAAATAAATAGATATACAATGTTAAGATAGATGATAATAAAGATGTGGGCTCATTTGAACGGTGGAAACCCCAATATTCATTCACTGACGTTACGCACACACACAAACACCGCTTCGCGTGCAGCTTCAGTCCCTCACACTACTTTGTGACATTTGGCACATGACTCCTCGATTTAATTTTTGCAGTTTCTCCTTACTTGGCACTGCCTTCATCATCTTCGTCCCGGACCGCCTACCCGACTCTCGCACCAGTTGAGTGGCTTTTGATTTCATGTTGTCGGAGCGAAATTCGCTTGCCAGTTGCGTGATGGACGCGAAACTTGCTCATTTGTGCACTTCTACAATATGTGCGTGTTGATCGCGGGAAATATAGCGGACTTATGATATTTATAATGCGTGCGGTCAAAATGACCGCCATGGCCATTCTAGGTAGAAATAGGACGCAACTGTTTTGTGTTTTGTGATTGTAATAAAATAACAGTGCCAGAATAAAATATACACATATTTAGGAAAAGTCAGAGTCCTACAGCCACATTGATTTTATTTTAACAAATAAGTTATTACACTGTAAATTTTAAAAACGGTCAAAATGACCGCCTTGGGAGTTCTGGTGTTAAATGGCTATCCTTTTCACTTAAGTCCAGCAAATAATTCATTTATTTTAACACATTTGGCGGCATCTGCCTCAAGTTATTGTCGTTGTTATGAAATACAGTCGTATGTTTGCATAGAATTCATTTTGAACACTATAATATTACATGCTTTCAAAATCTGAGGTAAATTATCCGTTATGGCTTGTGGCACAGTGACCTATTTTTAACTAAAAATAAATAATGTGTACTCATAACCAGTGTAATTTCTTCATTCTGTCAGCCGCGACATCGCAGAAATAGGAACCGTTTCTAAATTAGAAAAAACTTCGCATGTCGCCGTCGCGTCTGGTTAGGACAAAAACTCTGATTTACATGGAAAAGATACCTTTTATCGCGTGTCGCGGCGTCGTGTGTAGTTAGGACATATTGTACTGTAACGGTAGTCGATACGCGTTCTTCTGATCATTAAAAAGAATGAGGTTATATTGACAGATGAATAGGCTACGCTCAGTTTATCAAATACGCTCAGTTTATTAAATGTCTCTTGCAAACTATGAAGAGACAATGATGAATCAATACACACTGACATGGCGATGCTGGACTGATTCTTTATTTACACCATCATACAGTAATTTTGTCGGTTGTTTATTACAGATATTAGCATGCATTTTATTGATCATCAGCTAATTTCATCAATAGACATCAATAAGAGAGAGTGGCAACAGCCCTTGTAAGAGTCAAGAGATCATTTCTTTCTTTACTTGAAGATGATTGTGTAGATGATTAAGCGTCTCTGACTTACTTTCACTTTTATTTGCGATGTTTGCACGTTGGTTTGACGCTCAGCTGCTGCTTATCTGCGGTGGTGATGCGTGTCGCAGTAGCGCCGACATGTCTGACTATAACAGCCTGTAAACGCTCTCACTCGTTTATTTTTTAGCATTTTTGGGAGGAGTAAAATATACATGTGTGATATCAACAACCAGATTGCGTTTACACGTAAAGATCCGAACACAATGCGAGCCAGACTACCTCCAGATGGTCAGGCAAATCGATCACAATCCGATCACAACGTAATACCTTGCATTGATATTTCTTTTTTATTATCCGGATAACTTATCTGGATACAGATCGCATTTTAATACCAGGTGTAGGGGTCTCAGAGACGAGACCGGCGAGAAACTTCACGAGACCTGCGGAATGCCTCCACAGGGCGGGGAGATACTATACTGCCTATGGGAGCGGCCGCTTCTCCGCTCTTGATTCCGATTTGCCAGTGTCAGACAGTCAGACCTGTCAGTCTCGCAGCTGGACCAAGTTTATGGACCAAGTTAATTTAATTAATAAACTAATTTTATAAAACTATTGTCAATGCACTACAATTTAACTGGTTATATTATGCATTCACTTATAAAAATTAAAATAAAAACTTATTTAAAACATACCAGGCTTAAGAAATGTATTAAGAAATTACACAGCAGAAAAAAACACACAGCACTGAAATGGTTAAGTTAAGCCCCTCCCCCTACTAACACACACAGAGAGAGACAGAGATGTAGGCTCAAAGGGAGCATGGCCAGATTCAAACAAACATATCTTACTTTCTGTGGGTCCTAGTTAAAGAGTGTCAATTAGAAAGTTGTCCGGCTCGAGGAGTACAATATACATACTGATTTTTGTAACTGTAGATAAAACTAACAACCCAACTTTTGTCAAAAGGTGGCGCTACTGAGCCCTCACCACGCCCGTTTCTGAAACTTTGCACATGTCTACTGGCTAATAAATGTGATGTGTCTGAGGAGTTTCATGCAATTTGAAGCATGCTAAGGGTCTCAAAAGCATCCTAAAAGAATGGTAAAGTTTGATGCGTCACCACGGCAACAGTTTCAAAGATATTAAGAATCCATTCACAGGTCTACATCTGCCGTATGTTTACATTATACAGATGAAGTTTGAAGCAAATCGGGTTAAAATAAGAGGGTGATTTCAAAGCATTTTGAAAGTGACACACTTCCTGCTGCCAGTAGGTGGCGCTATAACTTTGACACACAATAGTCACATCCATGTGATCGTCCTCTTACGGCGAACACACTCCTGAAGTTTCATCAAGATCAGTTAATGTATGCTGAAGTTAGGACACACTTCCTGTTTCACGTTTCTCACCATAATTTTGTTTCCTCGCCACAGCCAAACCGTTCGAGATATCAAAAATCCCCTCGCAATTTTTGATCGTCTATGTCTTGACTTCAGGCTGACCGAGTTTCGTTCCATGCGGATGAATGCTCTAGGAGGAGTACATTAAATTCCATTGCAAGCATTTTAAAAAAAAACGTAAATATCTGACTTCCTGTTGGGCTGGGGTAAAAAGTAAAAGTGCGATGAATATATGAAACGATGAGATCGACATGTGTACCGAGTTTCATATTATTACATGCAAGCGTGTTTGATTTATGGACAAAGTGTTCAGACCCTGTTCCAGGGGGCGCTGACGAGCCGCCCTGCCACGCCCGGGTACCAGCTTCAGCCCGGCTCTGATGGCCGCGGGTTCTGACCCGTGTGCAAAGTTTCAAGAGTTTTTGAGCATGTTAAGGGCCCCAAAAGTGCCCGGATAGTCGTTAGAAAAAAAAAAAAAAATAAAAAAAAAAAATAAATATATATATATATATAAATATAGCTGCGAGCAGCGATTGCGGGCCCAAGCCGGTGGCACCGCAACCCCGGTGCCTTTAGTTACCTAAAGGCACCGGGATGGCGGTACCGCCGGCTTTGGCCCGCAATCGCTGCTCGCAGCTATATATATATATATATATATATATATATATATATATATATATATATATATATATATATATATATAAAGCCGGTGGCACCGCACCCTTGGTGCTTTTAGGGTTATTCTACATGACGTGCAAAAACGTAACCCCCGCTTTGACTGTCAAAAAGAAGTGTGCTGAAGAGCTTGCAGCAGTGAAGGCTCTGCAAAAGTGCGGATCGAGGGCACATTTTAACCACAAAGTATGCATGAGCAACCTTCTGAAAGGTCAGGTGTACATCAAGGTCTACATCTGTACTGTGTTTACATTATAGTATGTAGGGATGCGCCGATCCGATACTCAGGATCGTTATCAGCTCCGATACTGCCATCTTTGCCGGATCGGGTATATTTACACCACTTTAATCAAACCACTCTTCTTTAAAACATTACGATGTGATTTTTTCCACATGTATTTTGTTACTCTTATTGAGCTATTTTGTCCGCATAAAAGATTCACTGCCAATCGTACGTGCTCACATCATTCTCTTTCTGTGAAAGCTGTATACTGCATTCACCAGTTTTCACTCTACAGCTATTGACCAGAGCACTGAAATTATTTCTCACTTAAACTACAATCAAATGGATTTTCCCACACATTTTGCATTAGTCCTCTGCATGGCATTTTATTATTTTCTGAGCAGCTTCAGAAGTGCATGCACACAGCCTAGAACACATGACACGCACACAGTCACGAGAGAGGCGCGATCGAACTCTGTGTGTGTTTGTGTGTGAACAATGGAAACTCCATTTTGTTCATACAGGAAAATATTCAGACTAATGTCTTGTGGGAGCAACAGAATACATGTAACAGCATTATGTAATCAGGAAACAAAAATCCAGTAACTGTATATTATTACAGTGAGTTACATCAAAAAAAGTAATCAGATTGTAGTTACTTTTTGAAAAAGTATAAAGTACTTAAAGCCAATTAATATAAAGTGGGACCCTTTTTTATGAAATAATTTGTAACTGTATCGGAATACATTTTTTAAAGTAACCCTCCCAAGCCTGGTCTTGTGTGGACGTCGTGAAATTAGAAAATAGAGATCGTTCATTTAGTTCTTTAGCCTATATACATGTTTTTATATCCACATATTTTGTTCTAATGTCACAAATAATAATCTTAGGGTTTACTATAGCCTACATTTCACTCAAATATTTTTGTACTTTCGAGCAATAAACTGAAAGTAATGTGAATATTGCCATTCAGGGCTGGACTGGGACAAAAAATCAGCCCTGGACACTTCATCCAGACCGGCCCACTATGCAAACACACACACACGTGCATTAATCTATACGTGCATTAATCTGCATGTAAAATTACTGATTAGATTTTATTTACTATCAAAACCAAGAAAAAACTATTAAAATAATAAACAAAGGGAATGGAAATGATTTTATAAGGCTTTATTGTAAATAACTGGTCTGAATGTATGTGCCACTTAATATTTTAATAGAATATTGTAAGGCTATACTACATATATTTCATGAAGTGCAACATCACGGTGAGGACCTACAGAAATATATATTCTGTAGCTCCTGGCAGTGATGTTTCACCTCATGAAATATAGTTTATATAATATAGCATAAGAATATTCTGTTACAATATTATGTTCACATTTATGACACAGACAGTAGATAATATTATGTTCACATTTATGACACAGACAGTATAGGCTTCTGCCAGGCACTTTCAGGGAGACAAATTGAAAAAATATGTATTTATGTGCATATTTATATGCAAAATACTCCTTTTTTCACATCAACTATGTGCTATGGTCATTAAATGGCTATCCTTTTCACTTAAGTCCAGCAAATAATTCATTTATTTTAACACATTTGGTGGCATCTGCCTCAAGTTATTGTCGTTATTATGAAATACAGTCGTATGTTTGCATATAATTCATTTTGAACACTATAATATTACATGCTTTCAAAATCTGAGGTAAATTATCCGTTATGGCTTGTGGCACAGTGACCTATTTTTAACTAAAAATAAATAATGTGTACTCATAACCAGTGTAATTTCTTCATTCTGTCAGCCGCGACATCGCAGAAATAGGAACCGTTTCTAAATTAGAAACTTCGCATGTCGCCGTCGCGTCTGGTTAGGACAAAAAACTCTGATTTACATGGAAAAGATACCTTTTATCGCGTGTCGCGGCGTCGTGTGTAGTTAGGACATATTATACTGTAACGGTAGTCGATACGCGTTCTTCTGATCATTAAAAAGAATGAGGTTATATTGACAGATGAATAGGCTACGCTCAGTTTATCAAATACGCTCAGTTTATTAAATGTCTCTTGCAAACTATGAAGAGGCAATGATGAATCAATACACATTGACATGGCGATGCTGGACTGATTCTTTATTTACACCATCATACAGTAATTTTGTCGGTTGTTTATTACAGATATTAGCATGCATTTTATTGATCATCAGCTAATTTCATCAATAGACATCAATAAGAGAGAGTGGCAACAGCCCTTGTAAGAGTAAAGAGATCATTTCTTTCTTTACTTGAAGATGATTGTGTAGATGATTAAGCGTCTCTGACTTACTTTCACTTTTATTTGCGATGTTTGCACGTTGGTTTGACGCTCAGCTGCTGCTTATCTGCGGTGGTGATGCGTGTCGCAGTAGCGCATCATGTCTGACTATAACAGCCTGTAAACGCTCTCACTCGTTTATTTTATAGCATTTTTGGGAGGAGTAAAATATACATGTGTGATATCAACAACCAGATTGCGTTTACACGTAAAGATCCGAACACAATGCGAGCCAGACTACCTCCAGATGCCTGGTCAGGCAAATCGATCACAATCCGATCACAACGTAATACCTTGCATTGATATTTCTTTTTTATTATCCGGATAACTTATCTGGATACAGATCGCATTTTAATAGCAGGTGTAGGGGTCTCAGAGACGAGACCGGCGGAATGCCTCCACAGGGCGGGGAGATACTATACTGCCTATGGGAGCGGCCGCTTCTCCGCTCTTGATTCCGATTGGCCAGTGTCAGACAGTCAGACCTGTCAGTCTCGCAGCTGGACCAAGTTTATGGACCAAGTTAATTTAATTAATAAACTAATTATATAAAACTATTGTCAATGCACTACAATTTAACTGGTTATATTATGCCTTCACTTATAAAAATTAAAATAAAAACTTATTTAAAACATACCAGGCTTAAGAAATGTATTAAGAAATTACACAGCAGCAAAAAACACACAGCACTGAAATGGTTAAGTTAAGCCCCTCCCCCTACTAACACACACACAGAGAGAGACAGAGATGTAGGCTCAAAGGGAGCATGACCAGATTCAAACAAACATATCTTACTTTCTGTGGGTCCTAGTTAAAGAGTGTCAATTAGAAAGTTGTCCGGCTCGAGGAGTACAATATACATACTGATTTTTGTAACTGTAGATAAAACTAACAACCCAACTTTTGTCAAAAGGTGGCGCTACTGAGCCCTCATCACGCCCGTTTCTGAAACTTTGCACATGTCTACTGGCTAATAAATGTGATGTGTCTGAGGAGTTTCATGCAATTTGAAGCATGCTAAGGGTCTCAAAAGCATCCTAAAAGAATGGTAAAGTTTGATGCGTCACCACGGCAACAGTTTCAAAGATATTAAGAATCCATTCACAGGTCTACATCTGCCGTATGTTTACATTATACAGATGAAGTTTGAAGCAAATCGGGTTAAAATAAGAGGGTGATTTCAAAGCATTTTGAAAGTGACACACTTCCTGCTGCCAGTTGGTGGCGCTATAACTTTGACACACAATAGTCACATCCATGTGATCGTCCTCTTACGGCGAACACACTCCTGAAGATTCATCAAGATCAGTTAATGTATGCTGAAGTTAGGACACACTTCCTGTTTCACGTTTCTCACCATAATTTTGTTTCCTCGCCACAGCCAAACCGTTCGAGATATCAAAAATCCCCTCGCAATTTTTGATCGTCTATGTCTTGACTTCAGGCTGACCGAGTTTCGTTCCATGCGGATGAATGCTCTAGGAGGAGTACATTAAATTCCATTGCAAGCATTTTAAAAACAACCGTAAATATCTGACTTCCTGTTGGGCTGGGGTAAAAAGTAAAAGCGCGATGAATATATGAAACGATGAGATCGACATGTGTACCGAGTTTCATATTATTACATGCAAGCGTGTTTGATTTATGGACAAAGTGTTCAGACCCTGTTCCAGGGGGCGCTGACGAGCCGCCCTGCCACGCCCGGGTACCAGCTTCAGCCCGGCTCTGATGGCCGCGGGTTCTGACCCGTGTGCAAAGTTTCAAGAGTTTTTGAGCATGTTAAGGGCCCCAAAAGTGCCCGGATAGTCGTTAGAAAAAAAAAAAAAAAAAAAAAAAAAAAAAAAAAAAAAAAAAAAAATAATCCTAAGGAAAACAATAGGGCCTTCGCCCTTTCAGGGCTTGGGCCCTAATAATCCTAAGGAAAACAATAGGGCCTTCGCCCTTTCAGGGCTTGGGCCCTAAAAAATCCTAAGGAAAACAATAGGGCCTTCGCCCTTTCAGGGCTTGGGCCCTAAAAATAACCCTAACAGTTTCAAGAGGGCCTCGCACCGTTGGGTGCTCGGGCCCTAATAAAAATGTGAAAGGTTTAAAAATACAAGGCTACTAGGACACATCACAAAGTGAAAGGAAACTATCAAGGCGTGTGTTTGTTGCAATGTGAGTGACGTACACGATACATATAAAATCTATCTGTCTTGTCTTTCCATTATATAGTATGCATTTGCCCCTCGTCCATTGTCACATGTTTCCACATGTTCTACCATTACAATTACGGTAACACTTTACAATAAGGTTCGTTAGTTAACATTAGTTAACTACATTAGTTAATATGAACTAATAATGAATAGCACATATACAGCATTGTTAATCTTTGTTAATGTTATTTTCAACATTTACTAATACTTGATTAAAATCTTGTTAACATTAGTTAATGCACCGTGAACTAACATGAACAAACAATGAACAGCTGTATTTTCATGAACTAACATTAACAAAGATGAACAAATGCAGTAACTAATGTATTGCTCATGGTTAGTGCATGTTAGTAAATACATTAACTAATGTTAACTAATGAACCTTATTGTAAAGTGTTACCACAATTACCTTAGAGCAGTGGTTGTCAACCTTGTTCCTGACCCACTGCTGAGTTTTTTTTTCTTTCTTCTTATCTGACACACTCCGTTTATGGTGACGGGGCATGAACATATATGACTTATTTACTAATAATCTATCTAATAGAATATTAACATATAAAACATGTTGTAAATGTATTACAGATATATCAATAAAATTAATTTGTGCACTGATAGATTGTATTTTCAGTCATCAGATTCATTGACATTGTGACCCTGCCTTGACTCTGCACGAGTCTGTAGGAACCTTTTAAATGATTTAGTTAATTCTCATGAAACTGTAGAAGCTATTGGCCCTGTTCTCTTGAGTCTCTAAGAATAATTTAAGAAAGAGGTTTGGTCTGTTCTCATGGGATATTAGGAGCTATTGAAATAATGGTCACTTCTCTGGAGTCTGTAGGTATTGTTGAAGAAACAATTTAGTCCGTTCATCCAGAGATTGCAGAAACTGTATAGGGTTTGGTCTTTTCTTTGGGTCTTTCTCATGAATCCGTAGGAGCCTTTTACATTATATAGTTAATTATTGTGAAACTGTAGGAGCTATATAAATAAGTTTTATAGCTTGGCCATGTTTTCTTAAAGGGATACTCCATTTTTATTTATTTTTTTTTTTTGGAAATAGGCTCATTTTACTCCCCCAGAGTTAAACAGAGTTAAACAGAGTTTAAACAGAGTTTTATCGTTTTCAAATGCATTCAGCCTATTTTCTGATATTTAGAAGAATATCAGGAACCAGACAGTTTCTGGTCTCATTGACTTCCATAGTATTGAGACCAGAAACTGTCTGGTTAATGATATTCTTCTAAATATCAGAAAATCGGCTCAATAGATTTGAAAACGGTAAAACTCAACTGTTTAGTGAGTTGTAAAATGAGTCTATTTCCAAAAAAAAGTGGAGTATCCCTTTAAGACAAGGATCAGTGTTACTTTTGTCTTTAATAATAATTTAAGAAGAAGGTTTAGTCTGTTCTCATGAGACTGTAGGAGCCATTGAAATGTGGTATAAGGCTTGGTCCTCATTTTGGAGTCTGTAGGAATTGTTAAAGAAACAATTTAGTCTGTTCGTCCAGAAATTGTAGAAACTATTTTTAGCATAGACTGTAGAAACGGTTTGGAACTGATGTTGCTGCAAGAATTTAAATTCAATTCGCGCCACCTGGGGGAAAGCTGAACAGATGGTTTCAGTGAAACGTGAAAAAGCGTTCGTAAATTCAGTAAATGAAAGGACGCAAGATGAGTGCGTGTTGTTTTTGTGTATTTCAGTGTAAGTGAGAAATCACCACAATCTACTTGGAGGTCTGATTTAGCTGCAGGGAGAAGAGACAACAGAGAAGAGAGGTCTACATCCGTACCTGAGAGGATCTGAGCATGGATGGATTGAGAAACTGATGGGGGTTCCATAGCAACTGCATTGGGTGGCACAGGCATCGGAGTGGCTGTGAAGAGAAAATTTGGGGATTTAGTTTGTATGATAGAGCTGGAAAGGGTATATTCCGGAACTGTGAATGTCAGCGGTGCCCTTGCGATTGGATGACCTGCTGCAAATTGAGAAGGAAAGTTAGTTAGAGGATGTGAGGGATGATAGAAAGCAGTGTGAGTTTGGGCTGCAAGAGGAGGGCCTGCGCTTGTTTGAGTTACTGGAGCTGCAGGCCACTGGAAGTGGGCGGGGTTGTATCCTGTTGAGTAGAACTTTTGACATTGTTGGGTTTGTGATGCTAGCGGCGATAGCTTCACACTAGTGTCTGCAACTGGACCTGGAGGACACTGAAAAGGAAAAGGGTCATGCACAGCGGGAGAATAGAACTGAGCGGCTGTGGGGAGGCTGCTGGGCCCAGCTGTATGTTGCGCTGTGGTGGCGGAAGCAGAGGTGGAGGGCTGGGCAGGCAAATTTTGAGCCCTGCAGGCTTTGCTCTGCCTGTGGGCCATCTTGGGAGTTGACTTTAAGGAGACATACAAATCATACAGCTCTCGCTTTATTCATTTCCCTCGAAGGTTGTAAGTCTGAGTTACCCAGCACTTGCCTCAGACCAACTACACCCCATTTCCTGATGGGTGGGCTCGTCGGGACGGCCAAGCAGTAGGAAGAAGCTGGGAAAGGTGATGGGAGTCATGCCGGGGGCGGCGAAGACTGGTCTTGGCGTCATGTTGAGCGCTGGGATGATCGGGCCTGTGTGCAGTCGCGAGGAGAAGCCGGGGGCTCAAGTGTGGCTGGCATAGGAAGGATGACCGTGGGACCGACAGAGTGAGAAGGTGCATTCCTGGTGATGTCTTTGTCGGAAGAGGAGCTCGTTGGAGACATAGCTGCTAGTAGCTGAGCGAAGAAGCGAATCTACTAAATGCTGGAAACTGTCACTGGATCGAGGTAAGACAGCTGAGTCTATGTACCCTCTTATCATTGATTGCTGAGTGCTGTCCTCTCGAGTTAATTATCTGTATGTGCTCCTCCCGAACTTAGTTAATAAAATTTCATTTAAAAAATGTAGTAGACTTTCAGCAACTGATTCTGACATTTGTCTGGTCTGTTAATCATATGAATTAATTATATAGTGATTTATACATTAATGAAAAGTTAAAAGTGGGGTATGTGATTTTAATTTTTGACCATTTTTTTCAAAATCACTTGAAATCCTATTCCTAACCCACTTACAGCCACTGAGTTAGAAGCACTTAAATAAAAATTAAGCAATTTAATCATATGTGGAACGGGAAGGACTCAAAAAACTTCAGCCAATCATTTGACTCTAAGTGCGTTAATCAAATGATACCCCCCTTGCACGCCTGTCCTTTTCAATCAAAATATTTTTTTCTAATTCTTAATGAGTACGGTAAAGGCGAGATGTCCATAATGTTCTGTATTGGCATGGTGCACAGAATCCAGTCTAGTGATGTATAAAGATAAAGTCTAGTCAAGTTTCATTTTTTAGAGTACAAGTTCAACACAACCGTATGTAACCGTCAGAGTAACAGCCGTAGCAAGGTTGCCTTATTCGTTTAACCCTCAGCCACGCCCTCTAGTTAGCTTGCAAGTGGCTAGTTATATTCATCAATGTCAATGGCACTTGTATAAAACCGGCACATTGGGTGTAAAACTATAATCCCTCAGCTCGTACGTACTCTTTACACTAATTGCAATTTGAAGGGGCGCACACAGTGTTGCCCACCCTTCTTTCTCCTGTGAAACTCATTTGCACAATCTTAAACACACAGAAAAGCATCTTTATAGTTTAACAATGCATCAATCACTTCCCAAACCAGCACCATTCCAGAAAGATTATGCAATGTAAGTTTATGGATAAATGAGCGGATAACCTCAACTGTCAGTTCCAAAATCAGACGTAACTTTTGGGGTATGTAAGCAGGCAGATCAACTTACTCTCCTCTGCATAACTGATAATTTATTTCAGACATATTCAGGACATGATAAGGCTCCATTTAGCACAACAGATTTCACACAATATAATATTATATAGTATAATATTATAATTTATAATATTATATATAATATTATATTATATAATATTATATATATGTTATATATACATTATAACATAAGGCAGTGTACACATTTTTTTATATTGTACTTCCTCTAAGAGTCTCATATAATATTAGAATCTTAAGACATAAATTGTATTCATTTAATTAATTCAAAGTCAGTTTTTACAGTTTTAGTCTACCTTACCTGCCAAAATTTATTTGTTTATATCCATGTGTGGGTTACAGGGGAAGTAGAGACCTTATTTGTCTTTGTCTTGTTTGTACTTATCTTATTACAATATTTTTTAGAACATTTAGCATTTGTTTTTTCTAAAGAACTTGTATTGGGCATGTGCCATGTTTGCCAAAAATTTCCCTGTCCTAATTGGACATATATCCTTTGCAAAGTTCATCTGCAAAAGAAAACATTGCCAGTACATAATAATTCAACTCTTAAAAATTCTGAATATTTCCTTCATCCCCATGTGACAGTTGTTTAGACATCCAAGAAAGGCATGAGTGGCTGGTAAAGTCAATGGTCAAACCTACCTCAGATTGAAAGAAAAACCTTGTTTTACAAGTTTATGCAAAGTATGAATAAGCCTTGGCAGTGATATTCCTCTGGGAAAAGATAGCATTATCACATCCCTCGAAAGCATCAAAATGCAAAGAATTATTTACTTTGCACTAGTCAGGCCCCAAGACAATGAGTGCAATGACAGCAAAGATGTGTTTGGACTTGTGATTGCTTTGGACGGCCTTGTGGGGTTCAAGAGCTTCTTGGGCATAAGGATGAAAAAAAGAGACTACAATGAAATTTAAGGATCAAGGGAGAATCATGTAGATGCACACACACATTTTTTTTACCCACAGGAAGTCCCTTGTATCATCAATCTCATCTTTCAGAGCAAGACCCCCCTGAGTCTGCACTGCTGTTTCTGGCTCTCTCTATACCTGCAGCAGGTCTCCAGATACTCCTGTCTCCAACCATGCTACAGGACCGGCCCATGGCACATTAATGCAGCACACTCCCTATTATACAACTCAGAACTCAGTTTCCAACTCTCTACAAACTACATCCTGCAGTGGAAGTGGAAAGTAAAAAAAAAGTTCTGGGAAAAAAATGATTACTCATTTGGGATCCTCCTTTGTTGATGGCTGGAACATCCAGACATCATCTGCCGAAAAGTAGGGATGGGTCAGGAGGGCTCAAACTTCATCTAGTCATCCATTTCTTAACACGTTAGGAAGGAAATATTGCTGGCCTGCTTTAAACAGCATTTACAATTTGGTATATCACAGTACAACGTCAAATACTTACACATCTCCTATCCATTTCAGACATAGGGTTATTGGTAATTTAGGACAAATTGCCAGCTGTAATGATAGGCGCAATTTGTTTTTGTTTTTTGTGAACAAAAAATAATAAGTTCCTAATTTTGGACACTTTTTTTCACGTCAAGTCATCATCATTTACATAGCGCTTTTAACAATGTAGATTGTTACAAAGCAACTTTACAGAGGTACACTTAATATAATTTAAGGTAACACAGATTGGTTTGGTTTTATAGCGGTTCTTGAATACAGTTAATTTCCGGTTAAAGTTAGTTTTAATTGATTCACTTCTGTCGATTTCATCAAATTAAATTAGGGGCCGCTAAGACAACACCGTTCTCTCTAAACAGACTTTAAACGCGAACCTGTGATAAACGTTGATGGCGTTCACATAAACATTAAAGGGATGGTTCACTTTGAAATTAATTTTTGATATGTTTTAGAATACCTTAAGGGCATCCAAGATGTCGGTGTCTTTGTTTCGATAGTATTTTCAATTTTGATATTTTTTCGGTCAAACCATTGTCTATGTCCATGTCTATCAGTCACATAATGCAGGTTTAGTGGGTCCACCCTTGGTCCACCTCGAAGAGCATGCACAGAGAAGTCAAAATTAAACATGATTTAATGACTCGTAAATGTAAGTACACATTGATGGCCTAAGGCACGAAACGGGCGGTTTGTGTGAGAAAACGAACAGTATTTATATTGTTTTAACCTCATGAAACCACAGCCATGTCCAACTAATCTGAAGGCACGGGCGCTTCGGACTGCGCATGCGCTGGAAGTGATCGCTTGCGTGTGTACGTCACTCATTGTTTACATAGAGATTTTGGAAGTTTTAACTTTCACTGTGAAGATCTAAACATATTTAGATATAAAGGAAATAGCAATGGAAGACAATTTTGATATATCTACATATGTTTAGTGAAAGGTAAAACTTCCCAAATCTCTGTGTAAACAATGAGTGACATACACGCACAAGCGATCACTTCCGGCGCATGCACAGACCGAAGCGCCCATGCCTTCAGATCAGTTGGAAAGTGTTACTAGATACTTCTGTGGGAATTTCTAATTATTTGAATTCATATTATTGTCAGGGTTCGCCCCTGGAAGCCTTGTCTGTTTTGTTGTGTTTTCATGTTTCTGTGTTTGTCTTGTGTTTGAGCACATGGCTCTGTCTTGGTCTGTGTTTGCCATGTGCACCTCATGTCCCACCTCCTTGTTTCCTGTTACCACGCCCTCTTGTTTAGTCCACGTCTTGTCCTTGTTTCACTAATTGTGCTCACCTGATCCTCATGTGCTCTGGTCCCTTTATATTGTGCCTTTTTCCCTCTTGTCTTTGCTGGTTCGTTTTGTGTGCTTTGTGGCTTATTCCCGTTCTGCCTTGTATGTATGGTTAAACCTAGTTCTCGTTGTGATATTGATCTTTCTAGCTCCAGTGAACCTTTTGCCTTCCAGTCTTGTTCTAGTTAGTTTTAGTCTTTTGTTCTGTTTTTTCCCTGCATCCTGAGAATCCCCGACCTCTGCCACTCACTGCCTTGCAGCTAAACTGGTACTACAGTGACGAGATCAAGCCTCTGGTTCCTTGTGTTCCTGCCTGGTCTTCCTCACCATCACTCCACCTGGCGCTGCCTCTTCTGCACTCTACAAGCCCGTTTTCACCCAGGACTGGTTCAGTGGTCATCCTCCCTTGCCTGTCATCGTGTCGTCAGCCCTTCTCCCTGAACTGTTTCACACCTCACTCTCCTTGCTGTGCCCTGTCTACAGTCTTGTTAATAAAACCCTTGTCTGCTCATTTGCGTCTGGGTCCTATATCTTGCGGAAGCCTGACAATTATAAAGTGAAGATCATTGGAACTAACTAGTAATGACTCAACTGTTACTACATGATCTAGGCATGATTTGTGCAACCAAACAATAATGTAATTTCAAGCCTTTGAGATTTTTGGTGAACTTTAGTATACTTTTAGAAAATTTCTTTAGTAACACTTGAGTCATTACTAGTTAGTTCCCATGGTCTTCACTTTATCATGCGGATACGGATACGCATGCGTTTTTTTAGGTAATGGTAGTTCCTAGATTGTTAATAAACTTTTTCAGTAGCTCTCTGGGAAGTATTAAAAATAGTAGTTATTGATTAGTTAATAGTGAACTACCACTTTCATCTGTGCGCTATTACTTACTAGTTTGTTAATCAGAGTTTCTTGTTAGTTTAAAATAGTTACTAGATTGTTAATATTGTGTTACTTATTGGTTCTAGTGTAGTTATTCAGACCGTTCTCATCCCAAAGCGCCATATACGACGCTTTTGCAAAAGCGTAAATATCGAACGCACATGGCACCCTTTAGCGCCAAATGAGACGCAGAAATATTGGGTCCAAAAGCGCCCCCTAGTGTTCTAACCCTAACCCCACCCCATACCTAAACTTAACCATAACCGAAGCGTGTAATTAGACGTTAAAGGGTGCCATGAGCGCCGTATTTTTACGCTTTTGCAAAAGTGTGAAATATAACGCCTTGGGATGAGAATGCGTTGAGTTATTCATTAACGAAGGAAACGTATTCTAAAGTGTTACCGAATTTTGTAAACATTTTTGTGCCCTGGTTACCACTCGAAACCTGAAGTTACATAGTGCAAGTAAAAACGATATGGACCACGTCAGGCTATAGAGAGCCTAAGTCCCGCCCCTTCGCTTCCGGCTCATGGATCCTTATTTCGGAAAAAATATGAATGGAAGTCAATGGGGAAAGACAACTTATCTTTTTATTCCGTCTGAACTTTGCCCTCAATTACACATATGATGTTTGTCAATTTAAAAGATGATTCTCAAAGTCAAAAACGTTGCAGTTTGTCATACAACAGAAGAGTAACATTTAGTTTTATGTGAAAATCGCTCTGTGAACTACATCTCCCGGGAAGAGAAACGAGATCCGCTGCTCGTGTGTGTGCAGTCTGGTACAAAACACTCAGGTAGGACGGCGTAACGTTACGATTATAACGTAAGACCGTAGAAATAATGACAGACAGCCTCAGTAAAGTTAGCTTTATTCATTGAGAGAAAATGTGCGCCTTTGGGGTTTGTAGTCTTTGTAATTACGTATTTTTACAGTTTTATACCTCAACGGTTTTACATCAAACTGCGACTTTCTTTACTTTAAAATGTATCTTTTAAATTGACAAACATCATATGTGTAATTCAGGGCACAATTCAAACCAGATCAAAATATTTGTTGTCTCTTGCCATTGACTCCCATTCAATATTTTTTCGAAGTTAGGTCCCATGGTGGTCGACCAGAAGGGGAGGGACTTAGGCTCTCTATGGCAGACGTGTTAATTAGATGTACCATCACAAGGGTCTTGGAAATAAATTATGAAGGTTGAAAAAATACATAGTGTTACTTTAATTGGCCAATGGCTCTGTGAGATGGTAAACAGCCCTTCTCTAGTGACCATCCTGACTGGTAAAACATTTACAATAATCTACTTAAATATTACATTAATTATAATATTTAAAGATTCCTCACACATGGCCTTCAACGAACTGCAGATCTATATAGATGGCATATCCCATTCAGGACCATGCTAACAAATCAAACACTAACCGCTTAGTTGAGACAGTGTTATGTCTGTCAAAAAGCAGTTTTGTAACTCTGTACTGTAAATGAACACTAATGTTAGCAGGATATGTTCAATCTTTTGTAGAATGAATGTGATGTGAAGTGCTGACACTTCTT
This sequence comes from Cyprinella venusta, assembly GCA_038021265.1. NCBI lineage: Eukaryota > Metazoa > Chordata > Actinopteri > Cypriniformes > Leuciscidae > Cyprinella > Cyprinella venusta. Next base: position 13,336,786 of record CM075885.1, read on the forward strand.
CCATGGAAATTCTGTCATCATTTCCTCAAGTTGTTCCAAAACTGTATGAATTTCTTTCTTCCACTGAATAGAAAAGAAGATATTTTGAAAAATGTCGGTAAACAGTTGATTATGCATTGACTTTAATGGTATTGTTGTTTTTTCCCCATGGAAGTGGGACTCATCAACTGTTTGGTCACCCCTACTCTTAAAAAAAATCTTCAGCAGAAGAAAAAAAAATCCATACAGGCTTGGAATAACTTGAGGGTGAGTAAATGAAAAGTAAGTTTCATTTTTGGGTGAATTATAACTTTAAGACTATAAATTTCAAGTTAATTTTTACTATGATGATTACAGCTCAACCATGTTTAAAATCAGCATTCAGCGTTTGTTTTCCTCGACAAAATCTCTCATTCTGGTTTGACAGGAAAGAAGCGACACAGAGACAGCACGGCAAGTGATAAGCCAAACATTTATCTATTGACCGTGTGCGGCACCTGGTCAGGAGAGTCAATATTTACTCTTGCATAACTTTTGTATGTAACAGCAGTCTATCTGAGAATTTACAGGAACCAGGAACTTGTGAAGATTTTCTCTCTCTCTCTGCCCTGTGCCCTTTTTTTCTTTCCTTTACCTTTGTACCAACAGTTTAGGAAGGGACATTTTCTGTTCGAAAAAGACTGCAGCCCTGTGCAAAAAGCATAGTCCACAAAGAAATGGTTTGTTAAGTCTGGTTACTGGTTACGAGTGGGGAACAACTTGACTGGCTTGCACAAAAATCTGGGGATGAATTGTGGAGGATTCTGATGGCATATAATAGCAGTATTTCAAACAAGATGTATTTAATAAATTAAAAGGAAATGTCTTACCATTAAGTTGGTGCATATCATAGTGCCATGCGTACATTACTATTTCCAGAATTAAATCAATTATTTAAATTTTTTTTAAATCAATTTTTAACACTATATACACAAGATTAATTGGAATCTAAACCCATAAAACATAAAATTATAAATAAAATATAAAATTGTGTAAAATAGTGTTTCGTAGTCAGAATGTGATCTGCAATGTCTGATCTGTGGGCAACAGAAATTAACATTCACAAGGACTTTTCACATTGCATAAAATAAATAATCTGTCAACTCTTTGAGTTCATCAATTAAAAAATCATATTGATTTGGGCATTTCTTTATTAACTTATGAAGCTGCTTACAGAAATGACACGGACAAGGTTATAGCAAACAGATACTGTACATGTCAGCAAATAAACACGTGCAGACACTATTTTTTTTTATTTTATTTTTTTATTTATTTTTTTTCTGGGAACTGTCAGGGTTGAATGGCACACCCTGTGAATCCAGAAATATACTTATTTGGTTACCCTGAAAATGAATTACCGGCTTTCTGAAAATGACTTCCGGTTTGGCGATGTAAGAGTAGGCAGCAGAGGCGAGATCTCCCAACCACACATCTTTCAATAATATATATGCGGCGTCTTATAATCTAATTGTTAAACATTTCACCGTTTAAGAAGTACACTCAGCTGTGAAATCGAAATGAGCAACTCTAAACAGAAGCAAAGTACCGCGCCAATAACACGTTCAGGCGCTACCCTAGCGGGTAAGCTAGCAGTAATGGCGGGCAACGACACCACTGTTAGCAACAAGGACGTCCCTGAAAAAGTCAATACGGATAACCTGTCAATGAGTCAACTAATTTCCGAACTGGCAAAACAGCGGGCCAGTTTAAAAGAGGACATGGCAAGTTTAATTCAAGATTCAATCAAGCCGTTACAGGCTTCCCTTGACACGCTACGCGAGACAGTCGGCTCGTTTCAGCACCGGCTTGCATCTACTGAAGCCCTGGTCGGCGAAAACTTTGAAAGGCTAACCGCCGTCAATTAAATCCTTGAAGTTGAAGGTACAGAATTCTTCTCTTCTTGACCAGATTGACGATCTTGAGAACAGACTCAGAAGGTCCAACTTGCGTATTATTAACATTCCGGAAGGCGCTGAGGATGGAAAAGACCTCATCGGATTTATATCTGTGCTGCTTAAAGACACCATGGACGGTGTGTTTGACAAACCTCCTGAACTTGAACGAGCGCATCGCGCGCTTCGTCCCAAACCTGGAGCAGGGCAATCTCCAAGACCATTCATTGTTTGCTTCCACCGATTTCAGGAAAAGGAAAAGGCACTTCATTGGGCCAGGCGGCACGATACTAAATTCAACGGAACATCACTGCGGCTATACCCGGACACGAGCGCAGCATTAAGCCGCCTTTCCACTGCACACGACATTCGCATACGATTGTCGTATTTCGCCCCCTAGTGTCAGTCGCATGGAACTTTGAAATTGGTCGTGAAGCAACCGTTACCCGGATATTCACGATGGTAAAATTAATGATTTTAATGAATGTAATGCACATATCTACACAAAACAAATGACCCTCAATACATCTCAAATAAAAAACATAGTAGATTTTATAGAGCTAATCAATATTAATATTGACTTAATAATTGTAAAATATTTTTTTTCTGCTATAGTTAATTATAACCAATATTTTACTAGAAGAGCGTTTACAGAAAAACATTAAAGAGTGAAAATATTTGTAATTCTAGCCTCGCGCTCATAGTTTGTATTAGAATACATCACTTCCGGTTGCCCGGTCGCATACGGTTTAGCCGCAGAAGTTCAGATATTTCAACGGATCCAAAGCTCAAATCGGATCCGAATTTTCCGCATACGCATATGATCGGAACTCCCCGCAGCTCCCGTACGACTCTCCATTGGAAATGAATGACTTCCGGTACGACGGTGGTCGTTTGTCGTGTGCAGTGGAAAGGCGGCTTTAGCGAAGAAACGCTCCGGATTCAAAGAAGTCAAACAATCCCTCTACCAGAAAGGCATTATGTTTCAGCTTCTGTATCCTGCACGTCTCCGTGTGAAATTCGGAGAGGAAACTCACACTTTCGATTCACCTGCGGCTGCCGAAACCTTCTACAAACAACGCATCCTTGTCCAAGACTAAAATATACTGTCTATTCTTTGTAGTTAAACGCAGGGGCGGATCTACGGGGTGGCAGGGGGTGGCAGCTGCCACCCCTGGGATACAGTCTTGCCACCCCTGTTGCCACCCCATTTATAAATCAGATAATATGTTTTAGATATATTTTATAGCCTACACGTTGAAGGCCAAGGAGACCCGCACCAAACTCCTCTCAAACAGAATTCACCGATTTAGAATCCCCTCCCCCTCGCAATGGTTTCACCCATCACCAACACCGCCGAAATTGCACCAGTCACTCGCGCGGCCGCGCCAGCAAACAGTGTTGTCAACTTAGCGCATTTGTCGCTATATTTACCGACTGTTCTGACTGCAATAGCAACATATTTTTTTAAAAGCAACTAGCAACAAATCTAGCGACTTCTTTAGACAAAGCTCAGTAACCTCCAAATGTTACCAGTTCTATCCTGCGAGGTCTTGCTTTCTCCCTGTCGTCACTCTTTTCTTTTACTGTCTATGGTCGTCACTCTCTCTCTGCATCTTCCCTGTTCAGTGAATGGCCGTGGCCGAGGGAAGTTTCACGGACTGATCACCTATCTGCTTCTCTTTTGTTTTATATTTACAGAATTTATCTTGACCATTATTTTTTTTCTCTTGTGCTTATTATTTAGATTAGATTATTACTTAGAGCTTTCATCCTGTTCCCGAACTCTCAGTCAATTCAGATATTTTTGTTCTACGGTCTGAAAAAAATAATATAGGAAATGAAAACAGCTTTATTGGACATATATTATTTGGCTATATTATATGACATGATATTAAAATACACTATCTATGTGAGCATGAATTGAGATTGAGAAAACACATTTTGCTAAAAACTAAACTTCCACTATTCCATATCTGAACACCAGTCTCCAATCAGCAGAAATTTGGCAGACTTGGTACAAAACTGTCGGTTTATTGAAGACTGGTATTTCATACAATGTATCATGCCATGACCAAACTTGCAAAAATCATGATCAACTATAGAGATAACATAAACAATAACGTTGTTAACAGCTGTTCATGGCTCTGCAGCATTGTTAACTAAAAAAAATTCTCATGGGAATACACAATAGTATATATCTAGTCAAAGTATTTACATTTTACTAAGGATTAAGATTCAATTGACATGGAATGAATTGGAATTGTACGATATGGTTTCAACCAACTTGCTATTTTTATGTTTGACAAAACTGTTTTTTTTAATCTCCTGGGGAGCATACCCACAAACCCCCCTAGAATTGCTTTTTCACAAAACAAGACTACATTATACATAGACTGTTGATAGTGATTTCAGAGAAAGGGTCTACAATTCACGATTTGACTCCCACTCCGTATAATGTAGTGTAAAGAACAAAACGCATTCAATGAAAACCATAGCATTTTAAATTATGAATAATATCCATGGCCCCCCTCATGAAACCTCATGCCACCCCTTTGCCACCCCAGGAAAAAATCTCTAGATCCGCCACTGGTTAAACGGCACAGATAACGCAACCTACTTCAAGTAAGGTGACTCTTTCTTTCTTTCATCTATGGAAAGTTATCTAAAAACTTCTAAAAGACGGCATGTTTGTTTCTTTTTATTGCCTTAAAGTTTATTCAACATACTGTGGAATAATGACGCTATGCTGTATTTTGTGTAAATATTGTGGTTTGGAGCCTCTCATAAAGATCGAGAGGTAAAGACTGATTAATCGGGAGCCATACAATTTATTTAGGGTTCTGCAGCTTGTTTCAATAGGGGAAGCAAGCATTAGGAAAATGTTGGGTAGTTTGGTTCTAAGTTTCATTTATTTAAAAAGTATTGTACTTATTATTTTTTTTGTTTTGTTTTGTGTAAAATTGTATAGTGTGGAAACATTTATGTTGATGTTGGCATATCTTATCAGTAAGTACTTGACTAAATATAGTTGTCCATGTCTGATATGGCTGATTTAACTACATTTCCTGGGGGGTCGAAAGTTAGATTTGTCAGCTGGAATGTCAAAGGCCTAAATAGTCCAATTAAAAGAGGCAAAATTTTTGCATATTTAAAAAAAATTAAAATCTGAAATAATATTTTTACAGGAAACCCATTTGCGCATTGTCGATCATCTCAGAATTAGGAAATCATGGGTGGGGCAAGTTTTCCACTCCAACTTCAACTCTAAGGCAAGGGGAACTGCCATTTTGATACATAAAAGTATTCAATTCACTGCGTCTGATTCTATTGCAGATCCTCAGGGAAGATATATTGTAGTTTCGGGGGTATTATATAATGTCCCTGTTGTATTAGTTAATGTTTATGCGCCTAATCGGGACGATGTGAGCTTTATTAATAAGCTTATTTTAGGGATCGACCGATATGGATTTTTTAGTGCCGATACCGATACCGATTTTTTTTCCCATCAGCCTTAGCCGATACCGATACGGGCTGCCGATTTTCTTGAGCCGATATTTGGAGCCGATACATTTTACTCCCTCAATTTACATCATAAAAATACATGATGTTAACAAATGTTACAGGTCTCAATTTAATAAAAGTAAAATTTAATTAACTTCAAAAATTAATATTTAACAAATAGTAAAAACATGTGAGGTAGAACAAGAACAAGTAGATAAACAATTTAACAAATATTAAAAACATGAGGTAGAACAAAAAACGTTCAGTGTTGAAAATAAATATTTAAAGCATAAATTAAATAATTACACTATTGCACACAGTAGGAACCATGCAGCATAAAGTGCACATTGTACTTCATTTTAAAAGAAACGAACTATGCACTGCCATGGTTTCATTTTTTCTACATAAAACAAAATGAGCATTTCTAGTCTCTAATATCACTGCGATGTCGAGGGAGACACACCACACGCGTCCAAACCTCAGCCAGGTGGGCTCTAAATAAATCTCTCACAAAAACTACAGAACAACGTTGCCATAACTTAATCCTATGACCAGTGTTCGTTACAGCACCCGAATGCATACTAGGGCTGTCAAAATTGCTGAAATGGCGTTTGCAAATTCCCTCTAAAAAACATATTAGAACATCCCGTTGCGCATTTGGTCATTGACGCGCATTACATCAATAACAGAACACATTAATACAAAGACATAACTACTAATATTAGATAGTTTATTTGAGTTTAAACATATTTGACAACGTATTAAAAAGCAAGTAAATCAACTAATGGCCAAGACCGCAGAGCTCTCTCGCTCACTCACCGTCTCGCCCGGGCACTCGCTCTCCCTCGCGCTCGCGCTCTCTGCGCGTCAGTTAAATGATCAACAACAAACAAATGTTGAGTGCTTATCAAGAGTTTTGTGCAAGCAATTTAAGGTTGTGACTCGCGACTCTTGTCCCAAATATAGCAGGCTTCATTCATTGATTGAAGTTTCACAGTATATTGAACCGACAGTGAGCGCTCCGAGCGAGCTGAGCAGCTGTGGTAACGTTATTAGTCTGCAACCGCGGGCGTGTTTTTCCACATTCAAATATTAATTTTCACCTTCAAAATTAATACATATTCGAATGTAGAATATTCATAGACAGCCCTAATGCACACTGAACGGATAGTCTACACCTTATTTGCAGCTCTCTAATACAATGGCAAGCAGTTAAGTTTTATAGACGAGGCATTCGCGTTTTCCATTTGGACTCACAAACTTGCTTAGCTATATATATGCAAGCACATAACAGTTATAGAGCAACGTGTTTCCATTTTCAAAGTGTTTGACAATATTTCAGCTGTCAAACATTTAAAAGATGCTTTGAAAGTTTAGGTTACCGTTCTTGTGAAGAGCAGGTTGCACTCTGCTAGTGGGTGAGGGCGGGGCGCGTGAGCTACAGTCTCCAGCAGCAGCACAGAGCTGCCCATGAACGCCTGCTTACAAATAACGTCGGAAAAAAAAAACTATCGGCGAACGCGCAGCCGTGTATCGGCCGATTCCGATACACGTAAAAAACGCAAATATCGGCCCGATATATCGGCCGGCCGATATATCGGTCGATCCCTAGCTTATTTATCTACTACCAGACCTTAACTCCCATCTTATGATTTTTGGTGGGGACATAAATTGTGTAATGGATCCGCCTCTTGACCGTTCCGATCCCAAATCTTTATCCCATTCCAAGATGGCCCAAGCCTTATCTACATTCATGGATCAAGTGGGGGCGGTTGATCCTTGGCGATTTCTTAATCCACAAAGCAGAGTATATTCCTATTTTTCTCATGTTCATCACTCCTATTCAAGAATTGATTATTTCTTTATTGATAAATCGCTCCTTCCCTCTGTTGGCCAAATTGAGTATTTACCTATTGTGGAATCAGACCATGCTCCCTTGCAATTAGACCTTATTTGCAATTTGAGGTCTAATGAACGGCCTTTGTGGAGACTAAACACGTCCTTGTTATCAGATCCTGCATTTTGTACATTTGTATCAACAGCTATAGATAATTTCCTATTACACAACAGGTCAGAATCAACTACAGCATCCACACTGTGGGAGACACTTAAAGTAGTTATCAGGGGAGAAATAATTTCATATACCTCAACTCTCAACAAAAAACGTAAACAAAAAATGGACAATTTAATTGATTCTATAAGAAGGGTAGATCACCTCAATTCCATGTCTTCCTCACCAGAACTTTATAAAGAAAGGTTAAACCTTCAAGTTCAATACAACCTGTTATCAACAAATAAAACTGAATGGTACTTATCACGTTCTTAAGGTTATATATATGAACATGGAGAAAAAGCAGGACGACTTCTATCTCACCAGTTAAAATCTAAAGCCGCCTCTCAACTTATACCCCAAATTTATAACAGTAATAATGGTTTAACAGTCAGTCCAAATGAAATTAATACCACTTTTAAGAATTACTTCTCAAATTTGTACACTTCTGAAAGTCCTGACTCTAACTCTGTAATTTTTGAATTTTTAAATAATATATGCATACCCACTCTCAATTCTGCCCAGAAAACCTCTTTAGATCAGCCCATACAAATAGAAGAAATTTTAAACGCAATCACTCTAATGCAGAGCAAAAAAACTCCTGGCCCTGATGGCTATCCAATAGACTTCTATAAAAAATGTGCAAATAAATTAGACCCTATTCTTCTTGATATGTTTGTGGACTCATTGGGAAAGGGTGGCTTGCCACAAACCTTGAATGAAGCAAACATTATACTTTTACTAAAACCTGGAAAGGATCCCCTGAAATGTAACTCTTACAGGCCAATATCTCTTTTAAACTCTGATGTTAAAATTTTTGGCAAAAATCATTGCTCTACGATTAGACACAGTAGTAGAGAACTTGATTTCAAAAGACCAAACTGGTTTTGTCAGAGGTCGACATTCTTTTAGTAATATCCGGAGATTGTTAGGGGTAATACACTCGTCTAAACTTTCTCAGGACCCTGTCCCTCAGGTAGTCATTTCGTTAGAAGCTGAAAAAGCATTCGACAGGGTAGAGTGGAAATACTTATTCTTTGTGCTGGAAAGATTTGGATTTGGTACATCTCTTCTCTCTTTGATTAAGTTATTATACTTTTCCCCTAAAGCATCTGTAACTACCAATAGAATACGTTTGTGGTGAGCAGGACGGCCGAGGGACGTGAGAGAAAGTCACGAGGCCGGTGGTGCGATTGCTAATGAGCAGCACCTGCGAAGCACACCGGTCTCGCATCTCTCACGGAGGAGCGGAGCTATAAAAGGGGAGCGACGGAGTGGATGAGGGAGAGAGGAACAGGCCTGGTTTTGTTTGTATTTTGTATTTTATTTGGTAAGCCAGCAGTCGTCCGTGAGGGGCTGCTGGCAGGTAATTTGTGTATTTTTGTTTAAATAAAGTTTTATTTTTGAATTGTCATCCGGTTCCTGCCTCCTTCTTCCCTGAACCTTGTTACACTGCTGCCGTCCGCCGCAGAAGGGGAGGAGCAGGGAGCGGGGGACTCGCGGCCATGGACGCTCGATGCGGGGCGCTGGGGTGCGTTGCTGGTGGGACGCCCGAGCTCGCCGCCGACCGCCTGGGAAATGGAGGGGCGGCTGCCGTCCGGGAGGGAGAGGAGGAGTCACCGCCGCTTGCCGTGGGCCGGAGCCTGCTGCCATCCGCCAGTGAAGGGGAGGAGCAGGGAGCGGGGGACTCCTGCCGTCTGCCCAAGGAACCCGAGGAGCCGTCGCCGTCCACCGGGGGCGGGGGAGCGTCGAGGCGTCCACCGAGGGCCATCCAGCATCGCCGCCGGGCACCGCGGAGGAGATCGCCCAGTTGGTGAGGGACAAGATGGCAGCGCGTTGTGGGAGCCGGACAATTTTTTTTTTCTCTCTCCCCTCTCTCGTGTCCGTCGCTCCTCATGCTTCCGTCTCCGTTTCCCTCGGCTCGTCGATCCATACCCCCAGGGATCACCGCCGCCGGGGGGGGGAGTAGGCACAGTCTCGGGTGTACCCCCCGGCCTGTGAGGGGTGATGGGGGTATGTGGTGAGCAGGACGGCCGAGGGACGTGAGAGAAAGTCACGAGGCCGGTGGTGCGATTGCTAATGAGCAGCACCTGCGAAGCACACCGGTCTCGCATCTCTCACGGAGGAGCGGAGCTATAAAAGGGGAGCGACGGAGTGGATGAGGGAGAGAGGAACAGGCCTGGTTTTGTTTGTATTTTGTATTTTATTTGGTAAGCCAGCAGTCGTCCGTGAGGGGCTGCTGGCAGGTAATTTGTGTATTTTTGTTTAAATAAAGTTTTATTTTTGAATTGTCATCCGGTTCCTGCCTCCTTCTTCCCTGAACCTTGTTACAACGTTCAAAGTTTTTTCCCATATCACAGGGCACAAGACAAGGTTGTCCTCTTAGCCCTTTACTCTTTAGCATTAAGACATTCACAGCATTTTACTGGCATTAGCAGTATGGGCATAGAACATAGAGTGTCCTTATATGCTGATGACATGCTGTTGTATATTTCAGATCCGACATTGGGTATCCCACAGGTAGTTAAAATATTGAAACATTTTGGTACTTTCTCAGGCTATAAATTGAATTTTTCAAAAAGTATTTGTTTCCCCATAAATAGTAAGGGCCTCCTCATTTCAAATACCGATATACCTTTTCAATTGTCTATATCGGGTTTTAGATATCTTGGGATAAACATCACTCAGGGTTTCCCTAACCTTTACAAAGAGAATTTTGCTCCTCTAATCGAGAAGTTAAAACTAGACCCAAAAAATGGAATTTTCTATTTCTCTCTCTTGCAGGTAGAATTAACTGTGTAAAAATGAACATTTTGCCAAGGTTACTGTACTTGTTTCAATGCATTCCAATATTCTTAACAAAATCCTTTTTTCAGAATTTAGACAAACTTATTTCAACATTTATATGGGGTGGAAAAACAGCTAGGATTAGAAAGGAATTCCTCCAAAGACCGAAATCTCAAGGTGGATTAGCGCTTCCTAATTTTAGGTATTATTATTGGGCTGCAAATATCTCAAAAGTACTTTATTGGCTTCAGAACCCCCAAGATGTCTGGTGTATCTCAGAGGCAAGCTCCTGTACTTCATCATCTCTTCCTGCTTTAGCCTTATCTAAACTGCCTCTGTGTACTTCACTGTATACCCAATGTCCAGTCGTTACAAATACTCTCAAGATTTGGTTTCAATTTAGACAATGTTTTGGTTTCAAAGACTTATCCTTAGCCAGCCCCTTATGTAAGAATCACTTATTCCTTCCAGCCCAACTGGACTCTGTCTTTAGTCAATGGCAACAGGCAGGCCTTGTCAAATTTAGCTATCTTTTTATTGATGATTTCTTCGCCCCTTTTTCAAATCTCTCTTTAAAATTTAATCTGCCAAGATCACATTTGTTTAGATATTTTCAGGTTCGTCATCTAATCCAAAACTATTGTCCTACTACTTACCCATCCATTCCTCCCAGTACAGGATTAGATGCAATCTTAAACATTCCCTTACATTTGAAAGGTGTAACTTCTAATGTATACAATACTTTAATGTCAATAAATAATATTAATCTAGACAAAATCCGGGCAGATTGGTCAAAGGACTTGGCAGTGGATATATCAGAGGAAACATGGACGAATGCATTATTTAGAGTGAACGGAACAACCTCCTGTACTCGCTTGAGCTTAATCCAGTTCAAGGTCCTTCATAGACTTCATTACAGTAAGGTTAGGCTGTCCAAGATATACGCAAATGTAGATGATACTTGTGAGCGCTGTCGTTCTGCTAAAGCAGACCTTGCTCATATGTTCTGGGCTTGTCCCAGGCTGCTGGATTACTGGACAGCTATATTTAAAATTTTGTCTGAGGCATATGTAAAGGATATCAGGCCTAGTTTTGAGATGGCTATCTTTGGAGTACCTGTACATGGTATGGTCATATCCAAAAATTGTCAAGACGCATGCGCTTTTGCATGTCTTTTGGCTCGTAGAAGAATACTACTTGATTGGAAATCAAGCAAACCACCTTTAGTTTCACTATGGCTTAATGATGTGATGTTGTTTTTGAAACTGGAGAAAATTAAATATTCTCTTAGAGGATTCACCAGACGTTTTTACACAGTATGGACCCCAATGCTTTCATATTTTGAAAAGGACGTAACTCTTCCTAAAAACTAAAACTAACATTGTTATTAAATGGCCCGTGCACAGTGGAATGGATAACTTAACTTGACACAATGGGCTAACAATGATGTCAATTATTTCCTCACTGTATGTAATATAACAACTTTGTGATTCTGTTTTTTCCTTCTATTTTTTTTTTATTATTATTTTTTTCATTTATTTAACTATTTATTCATTTATTTTCCTTTTTTTTTTTTTTTTTTTTTTTTTCGTTCAGTGGGTGGGTTGTGGGGTAAGGGAGAAAATGTAAAAAAAAAAAAAAAAAAAAAAAAAACCAAGGAACATTGTTAACTTTTTCTGTAAATGATGTACCATTTTGTTCTTCCTTTAATAAAAAAAAATTAAAAAAAAGAAAAGAAAATGAATTACCGATATTATTATACTATTTATGATCTTCACTATGATACTGCTACAGTTCTTTCTTTCTTTCTTTCTTTCTTTCTTTCTTTCTTTCTTTCTTTCGTTCTTTCTTTCTTTCTTTCTTTCTTTCTTTCTTTCTTTCTTTCTTTCTTTCTTTCTTTCTTTCTTTCTTTCTTTCTTTCTTTCTTTCTTTCTTTCAGTATAATTAAAACTGATCATTTTAACCAATATTTGTACTGTATGTGCAACATTAATGTTTATATGCCCAATAGAGTATCCCACTATTAGTTTAGCATCATCTTAATGTTGATTCTATTGGAATAAGCTATAATCGAGTCTGTGAAGAGATTTTTAAATTCCTTTAATTGTGAGCTTCCAACTAATTTAGGTTGCTTCCTTAGAAACGAGCTGTGTATGTAGTCGGCAAGGCAGTTCGCTAGTTTTTGTCTGCACTTTCTTGCTCTCTCTCTCTCTCTCTCTCTCTCTCTCTCTCTCTCTCTCTCTCTCTCTCGCTCTCGCTGGAGCTGAATCTAGTTTAAGCACAGACCTCTGGCCTGCCTGCGGTTTTCTATGATTTGTGGGACTCACATGGGAGGAGAGCAGGATTCCTATAGGTTAAAATCTGCAAACAATGACTTGTGTTGGCTTGATGGATGAACTACATCCTTCCCCATTTGTCTGTGCTTTAACCACCATCCCTTTATCAATTGTTATCCGAAGTTTGCTAACACGCACTCTTTGAATCTTGCTGGAAAACGTAAGAAGCAAGATGGAAAGACCAGAGCATAAGTTTGTATAAGAGGACTCTTCAAAGACTCTCAGGTCCTAATTAAGAGTAGGACGCTTCCTCTTCCCGTGACATTTCGCCGGACATTCTTGATAAATGTCACACCCGTGGTTACGCCAGCAGCAAATGGATGCTTCGCCAAGTGCTTAATAACCTTTATAAATATGCCTGCCAGGAATTCAAATTCTCGCACCCACATCCATAAAAATGTGCCTTGTAAACAAGGTGTGTGTATGTTGGACGTCCTGCACATCAAATTAAGACTGACGCCCCCCGTCAGGGATGTGGTTGCATTGTACAGGTATAGCGGTAACACTTTACAATAAGGTTAATTAGTTAACATTAGTTAATGTATTAACTATGAACTAACGAGCAATCCATTTTTTAACTGTATTTGTTCATCTTTGTTAACGTTAGTAAATCATAATGAAGCTGTTCATTGTTTGTCCATGTTACTTCACAGTGCATTAACTAATGTTAACAAGATTTTAATACAGTATTAGTAAATGTTGAAATTAACACTAACTAAGATTAATAAATGCTGTGTACGTGCAGTTCAATATTAGTTCATTTGAACTAATCTTAACTAACAAACCTTAAGCATTACCAGAATACCTTAATGGGACCGTTCTCATGTGAAGAATAGGCTATGTGCACAAGCGTAGTTTCGAACTTCCGCTTTTGTCAGAAGTTGGCATATCAGTTTCTGGTCTACGACTGGTCATCCGCATCCACTAATAAACAAACAAGATTAGCTGCTGTTGTACGAAAAAAAAAAGACTTCTTAAACACATCTAAGTTTCTAAGAACTGTAGGTGGATCTAATGTCCGTTTCACACACAATTTACAGTGTGTGTTGCGGTGCAGGATCGTGCTGTTAGTGCGTTCACATATTATGATGCGATTCCAGTGAATAACTGATCCACAGCTGTACAATAAGAACTTAACTTGTAGTATTTGGGTGAATCTTTCAAAAAATATTAACATTAACAAAAAAAAAAAAAAAAAAAAAAAGCATATATTAAAATAAAGGGTAACACTTTATAATAACTCTACACACTAATAATCATTAACAAACATGAGTATACATTATACATATACAATAAACATTAATAAACAGTTAATTCATCATTCATAAAGCATTAATAGCCACTAATAAGCAGTTTATAAATACAGCTATAAATGCTTTTTTCTTGATTTAAAAGCATATAATTTGTTTAATAATTGTATTTTCATCCTATATTAATGATCAATTTATTATTTCTAAATTTATTAATTTAAGGTAATTAATAAAATGTATTAATTTTAAAGTAAATGATTAATAAACTATTTAAATGTATATTCATACATCTTATTATTCAGACATATAGTGATGGTTACTTAATGTGTTAATAAATGCTTTATTAACATGTATTTATGATGTAATTCACGGTTAATTTGGGTAGTTATAAAGCATTTAGTAGTGGTCAGATAACTACGTTTGTGAGCTCATCTTAAGTGACGACTATTCATGCCTTGTAAAGCATTTATAAAGGAGAATTAAAGGCTGATAAATATTTATATGATCTGTATCACTGTGTTGTGTAAGTTACATTTTACTGTTTAGAAGTTTGATGAGCCTTTAAATCGCCTTTATAAATGCTTTATAAAAAGTCCTCAATTTAGATAAGCTCACAAAATAGTTAACTGACCACTACTAAATGCTACATGTATTTACTTACACTTTGTAAGTAATCTCATGAATGACTGACTTCTCTTAAATAATTGGTTTGTAAATAAAGCTATACTTCATTTAGAAATTATTAATTGATCATTAACAAAGAATGCAAAAACAATTATTAAACGCATTATGCTTTTAAATCAAGAAAAAAAGTTTATAGCTGTATTTATAAACTGCTTATTACTGTCTATCAATGCTTTATAAATGATTGAATGACGGTTTACGCATGCTTAACAAATGATTAATAGCGTGCAGTTATTATAAAGTGTTACTGAAAAAGATGTTTCAAGGTTGTTGTTTTTTTTTTTTTTTTTTTGCATTGTGGCATTTTTTTATTACACGAATTACACACACCCACTACATAATACAATCCACATATTTCTCTTACTGTTATGTATCCAGTTTTGCTTTGTTTTTCTTATCTCATTAGATTTTCATTACTGTAAACTGTATTAGTATAAAAAAAAGTAGAACAGATGTATGAATACTTTTAACGTCACCATTGAAATATTGCTATTATTTTTAATATGTACTTAAAAATGTACAGTTGCAGTAAAGTAAGAAGATTTCGTTGGGAAATATAAAAATAGAGAATATATAATTTATAATTTTAAATTTAAATTAAATATGATCCATGCTGACATGTTATTGAGAGTTTAATCATTTAACATAACCTCTTGAATATTTATGTGCAGGATGTGTATTCTGGATAACCTTGTACAAATATAAAGTGAAAATTGTTTAGGATATCTTGTCTTTGATATGGAAATGAAAAAAGAGAAAAGCAAATCATGGTTTATGCATTTTTATTATTAACAACAATTATCTGATAAAATAAAGCATCTAAATAAACTCAGTCATGTTTGTTAAGTCTTTTTTTTTTTTTTAAATCAGACTCTATCCAGACATGCGGCTGACTGACACTCTGTTTGTGTGTGTGAGGATGTGTTTCAAGGTTGTTTCAAGTTACAAAACGCACACTGCCACACTGTGGCTAATTGTCTCTCCTGAGGAATAATTAGGCGACAAAAGTGTGTAATAGGGGCTTCGCTGAACACAGACACCACAAATTGTATGCTGTGTGTTCAGCATGCTTCACAGTGTGCGGTCATTTGTTTTGCATGGAAATTTGACAGAAAAAAATTTAAACAGTCACTGCATTCCTTTACAAAGATGAAATAAGGTCATCAGAGAAAGGAAATGGTTCAGATTGTTAAATTAATAAATCCAATTATTTTACTGTGAAGTACATTTAGAGAATTTACTAAATGATTTTCAAACGACAGTACAGCGACAAAGGCATTTACATGCCAAGAATATCTCTATGTTACATATATGAGGGACTAGAAGTGCCACTTAAAGTAAAATGAAGGAATCAATCAAATCAATTTCTTTTTGAAAAATTAGACAAATGTTAGTAGTTGATTTAATTATGCTTATTTAAATAATCATAATGAGAGTAAAAATAAACATTCTTAAAATGTATAAATAACTAGTGAAAAAGAATGGTAACATTTTATAATAGCTGCATGCTAGTCTATATGACTCTGTGCTGTGTTTCTTTCCTTTTTTTCTGTTTAGAAGCGAACTGAGGTTTTAAATCTCTTTTGTAAATGCTTTACGAGGCATAAATAGTCCTCACTTTAGATGAGCTCACAAAAATAGTTAACTGACCACTAAATGTTTTATAACTACCTGAATTAATCATGAATTACAGTAGAAATACATATTAATAAAGAATTTATTAACACACTGAGTACCTATTACGTCATAAATAATGTAAGATTATAAATAGTTTATGAATTATTTACTTACATTTTCTAAATGATCTGACAACTAAATACATGGTTTGTAAATAATGTAATACATAATTTAGAAATTATAAATTGATCATTAATAATATGTGAAAATATAATTATTAAACATATTGTATATATGCTTAAAAATCAAGAATAAAGCATTAGCTGTTTGTTATAAACTGCTTAATAATGTCTATTAATGCTTTATAAACAATGAATTAGCTGTTTACTAATGCTTAACTAATGATTCATAGCATGCAGTTATTATTAAGTGTTACCAAAATTTCTTCAGTCAAACAGCAGCCATCTCTACTGTGGGCTTATAGATGGCAATCAGGCCAATTAAATCTGTAATGCATTTAACTAATGACTACATGCACTGCTGGGACATGCTTTAAGTAAAACCAAGTGCAAAATGAAGCTTTCATGTAATCAAATGTGTTATTAATGTCCTGTCCTGAGGGTGTCACATGGTCTGAAACACATACAAAACACTGATCTCAATAACATCTCTATTTTTGACAGCACTATGCTAAGGCAATCATTTCTGGAAAGGAGACTTGCAGCAGAATTGACTGGACCAGCAATCATAACAGAATATATATATATATATATATATATATATATATATATATATATATATATATATATTTTAAGCTAACTCATTTCATTTGAGGAAACCGATTGCCTCAATTCATTTAAGTTTATAAAAAACAATAGTTACGAGTACTCTGAACTTATTTTATTCGAGTTCACTAAAACAATAATATGTCTTAAAACACAATTAAACTTTACATGTATTGTAGTATGAATCGTTTTTTAATGGTCACCATTGTTGAGATTCATATGCTGAATCTTATGCTGATATCTATGTTAGTTTTAGTAATTAATTATATTTTCTGTAAAATCCTTCATACTATCTGATAGTCATAACATTGCTACAGTAGTTCTTATGTTGTAGAATCTATTTTCGAATACAACTAATAATATATTCAGAGAATAGACTCTAAATGAGATCAGTGAATCAAGTCATTAAGTGATGATTGTCATCATCAAACCTTGACCATCATCATGATGATCAACCCGATCATACTTTTCCTTGACTTTTGTGCAATAACAAATGTTTCATAAACACCCAATTACAGTAGCCAAAAAAAAAAAAAAAAAACCTTATACTGAAACATCAAGAGTCAAGAGCCCAACTAAAGCAAATGCTGATCTCCATCATGACCTTAAACCTTGTATTTCTTGTGTTTCTCTTTCTTTCAGTGATTCTGGTTATTAACAGCAGGTGTTCATCACTAATGAGCAATCATCACTTAATTGATGATTAATTAACTTAACTATACAATTATTATTCATTTATCATTCTGGGATTTAGAAATGTTCTATAACTCATTCAGTTTGACTTCTGTTTCATTCATTCAAGCCACTTCAATTTAAGTATTATTTGAGTGCAGTGAACTCAATTTAATTGAGTAAATATTACTGTTAGGTTTTACAGTAGTACTGATATGCAAAATAAATGCTTTTATTTAAAGCATTTATAATCTTATTTAATATACTTATTTGTGATCTGTCCCATTTTCCCAGCCGACCAAATTCACCCTAAACAGTTATTCACCTTTCTCTGTAGTGGTTAATGTTGGCTAATGTCCAAGTCTGAACCTCAAGCCAAGACTCGAACTCTGGTCGGTGAGTGCCCAGCTGCGGCATTTCCAGCACATATTCCACAGGGATATTGCTCCAACTACTATCCGGACCCTCGACCATCCCTTTAAAGGGCCAACCTATTCCAAGAGATGATCACATTGAGCTTAATGTCCTCTGGATCAGGAGAGGCCTCAGGAGAAAAGCATGTTCTCTCAACTGAATGATCTAATAGCAATGTTCTTCAGGAGACTTGGTGAAAGGATTTTGATAGGGGATAACCGCTTCTGAGGCCAAAGAACTTCTCCATCAAACCACTAGGAAGCGTTCAACCCAAAAAGGGTCTCTTAGGGTCTCATAGTCAGTTTCCTAGACTATAGTGTGAACCAGAGGGGCTACTGAGAGAGCGGAGCTCCATAGCACTCTCTTTTTACTGTCTATCAAGTAGCTTTGTTGGCTGATGGTTGCCCATTCCTTACAGTTCCAGCGAACAACAGAGTGGGTTGTTAGCTGCGATAAAGCCCACTTTTCTACTCTGTCCCAATGCTCCTCACAAACTGTTATGGGAAGTGTGTTAACCAGACCCCCACAATGTCCACACCATCACCTCCAGATACATAACTACCGTAAGTTCTAAAATACTTCCTTAATCTAAACCCTGTCTGTGAAACCAAGCCATAAAGCACATACTAATGCCTTATTCTGCATGGTCAAGTTCTACATCCCTTAATCATACCTAAACTGTTCAACCACCTTACTAACTATTAATAAGCAGTAATTAGGAGTTTATCGAGGCAAAAGTCATAGTTAAAGGAGTTCACTTTAAAAAAAAAAACTTTTGCTCATAATTTACTCACCCCCATGTCATCCAAGATGTCCATGTCATTCTTTCTTCAGTCGATAAGAAATTAAAAGCGCTATGAAAGCCCTTTTCCCTCTTAAGACCCTTCCATCTGGGAAAAGCCACACAGATGTTGATCCGTGATTTTTGTCAACGATTCTGCCTTATTTTTCTAGCTTCATCATACTTTCTCTTCTTTGAAGCAGATTTACCCGATTTCGGATACCTGAACAATAAGTGTGGTCCATCTTTCTTCCGGAAATTCTGCCCCGTCTTTTTCTGCTGCTTCCTATTCCGGTTATAAACGAAACGCGCTCTGTAATGATGTTTGTCCACTGTCGGCTACGGTAGAAATATGACGTCACAACATGGCTACCTTCATAGAAGGGGATTCCCGCGCCTATGGAGACATAAATGACTAATTCTAATGTAATATAAACTTTACGGTTCATTAAGTAAGGTCTTTATACACCACTAAACACATAGTTATGGATTTTATATTGCATTTCTGTCAATAGATCCACAGAAATATTACACATTGCACCTTTTAAAAAAAAGTTTAAGTTTTAGCTCAAATGGTTGCCTGGCTCTGTTCTGTGATGCGTGTTCGTGACTCTCCTGTTCGTACTTATTTATCAAAATGAATGAATCTTTTTCGTGTCATTTGGTTCATTCAAGGAACGAAATGAACGATTTGACTCTGGAAAAGATTTGTTCATTTTGAACAAGTTCGAATAGGAGAGTCACGAACACGAATCACAGAACAGAGCAAGCTGATAAAAACCATGAGCTTATAAAACGTAAACTTTATTATTATTTTTTCAAATGAGCGATCGTTTGATCACTTGATAAGACCCTTATTCATCGCCTGGAATCGTTTAAAGCCCCTTTGAACAGTTTGCACTGAAACTGTCTTTTGGACCTTGAACCACTTGGTTCCCATTGAAGTGCATTATATAGACAAAATCCTTGAATGTTTTCATCAAAAACCTTAATTTCTTTTCGACTGAAGAAAGAATGACATGGATATCTTGGATGACATGGTGGTGAATAGATTATCAACAAAAGTTTTTTTTTTAAGTGAAGTACTCCTTTAATAGTTAGTTAATTAACTTCAGCTCATTTATTTTACATGATTTTGTCATGTTTAGTCAACAAAATATTTATCATTAAAAAGAAGGATCATGAAGATTGAATTTTGCTTATTTTTACTACTAAATTGATGGAGGTATTCGACATAAAATATATTTGGGTCAAACTTTAGTTTAGGGTCCAGTTCTCACTATTATTTAATTTCCAGTTATGTAAATGCACACAGTGTAGTTTGTGTTACATTTTCGTTTTTGGTCAAGGTAGGCGGCCATTTCTGACATTATAATGCTTTGCACCCATCCTATGATGAAGTTCACTCAGATATAAGATTCTAATCTCTTATATGGGAGGTCAAATATATGGCACTCACAATGTCTCCACGTGTGGCAAGTACATACTGACATCCAGTGTGTCTTTTCATCTCTTTTACTGCAGATGTCCCATGGGGAGGACAAGCGGCCCACCATTCCACGCTTTCCATTGCCCTTCATGATGGATGTGTTGCATGAGCGTTGGACTCGTCCCCCGGGCCTGTCTCTGCCTTTTCTGGGTTAAACGGCACCCTACATCACACCCATCTATACATTCACGAGCTGAGTGTGTTTACTGGAGTATAAAAGCACAGCCATCCATTTCCTGTCAACATCTCAAGATAAAAGAGGATGACAAGAAGAAATATCTTAGACAGCACTTCTGAGATGCATTGAAAATGATATCACAACATGAGCAATGGTGGATTTTTTTTAAAGAACACGTTTTTTATCATTCTTGTGATTCTGTTGAATCATTTTCTTGTGTACATGTCAACAGTATGTGAATGCATTCTCATTCACATCCAATCCATATTTATGAATTAATTATTTGCAGTATGACAGTATTGTGACATACTATCTAGGGCTTGGTGATATAGCAAAAAATAAATAGAAATGATTAAATATGATTTTTAAATATGATCACAAACACTATGATGTAATCTTTTAACTGTGCAAACTGCTTTTTCTGCCTTAAAACAATAGAATTGTTCTGACTTATGCCTTGTAACTTATTAAAAATGACATCAAACAACTAAAATATTTGGAGAGATATATACATACATTTGAACAAATACAAAAAAGTTCAGTTTTAGATAAAATAAAGATTCTTTTTATTATTATTTTTTTTAAAAATACATAAAGATGTAGAAATTTGAGTAAAAAGTGCAACATGTAAAACATTGTAATAGACACTATGCTACACCGATTAACTAGAATCACATTTTCAGGTGATGGAAAAGGTTTGTTATGATTAATTTGTTGTCACATTTATTTCTGCTGTGATTATCCTCCATATCAAGTAAAATATCCAGAGCTTATTTTCATTATCAACATTAATTTTATTGTGATTTCGATATGATTACATTTAATTTCCCAACCCCATCATACTGTATCTTGATACCAATTACGTTCTTGTCGAATGTTGTTTATATTCCGCCTGTTGCAGTATTGGCAAGTAAGCCATAGCATCTACATTCAGTACCAAAATGAAAAGCAGTTTGCAACTCATTTTTAATTCTGTAAACTGATGTGAAACAGGATATTCAACAAGTAAAACTAGTGAGTGGGGCTTGATGGTGGAAAAGGTGGTTGGTCGCTTGAAAAAGAAAACAGGAAAATGTATTAAGAAATGAAATATGTCAATTGTGGGTAATTATGACGATGGTTAACTGTGTGGAGGTTTGAAGAAAAAATAACAAGAAACCTAGAAAAGTGAATTCAAAAAACATTAGAATTAAAGATTAGGTTATTGAACAAGTATCAGAGGAAAAATACCTTTGGCATGATTTTAGATTATCAGTTAAATTTAAAATTCATTTGAAAAAGATACGTAAAATGATTAAGGCAAATCTTACTAGCTTCAAAATAATAAGAAATTGTTCAACACATCATTATGCCCTTCTGTTTTTACACTCAATGATATCACACATGTCCTATGGATTAGCAATTTGGTCTCAGACAAATCATTCTGTAATTAATTAGATTGAATGTCTTTACAACAGAGCCTTGAACATTTTAGATAGAAAGCAAATAAGATACCATCATTGTCAGATCTTAAGTAAATACAAGATATCAAGCTTTGCTCATTTGGATTTCTGGAATTCATTACCTGATTATTTATCATCTGCTGATCTCACCAAATCTCACCAAAAATACTCCATTCAAGCACATTTGGCAGAATCTCAGCATAACTTAGGACTCATTATATGAGTCAAGACCGCTGTCCACACAATTTTAAAATTGTTCCATCCTATTGTGGAAGACCCACCAGGTATCATTGCTCTTGATATTTTCGTGAATGCACTTTGCTGCAGGAAACATTAGGAGGCAATTAGGGTCGTGGTGTGGTCAGTGGTGATGTTGAGCCCTGTTTAAATCAGGAGAGGATGGGGGGTCCTAATTACATGCTAATATGGGCCAGGCGGTGTCATGAGTTTGTAATTGGAGCACAGCTGCTACAGGGAGCAACAGAAGAAATGCAGAGAGAGACTCCAGCAGGTCAGGGTGATCCGAGCCCGTTTGTCTCTGTCAGAGGACACGCTCGGAAATTCATGCAGTTTGTTCTGAGTTTTATTCTGCCGCTTAGAGAAACCTAAAGTGAGGTCTTGAATAGTTTATTCAAAAATTAAACTTGTGTCATTTACTTCTGTCATTCTTCACCCTCCAAACATTCTTTGTCCCCTGGAACAAAAAATGCAAAATTTTGGTAAATTATCTAGTCACTCTTTTGCACACATTTAAAGGAAATCTGGACTAGGGTAGTCAAGCCCTAAATATCAAAAAGTAATGTATATGACTTGTGTGCAGTTATTTTAGTATGATTGAGATCCGGGCCTGCAAGGCTGGATGAGGTCTCACGTGATCAGCAATGGAGCAGTGCCATAACACTTTACAATATAAAAAGACAATATACAAACAGTAATAATAAACAAAATGTACTTGGAAAAGTGGAAGGAATTCCATATCTACTGTATGGGACTCTATGTCTGTTTCTTGCAGGCTGTAACTGTTCTCTCATCGAGAACAATCAATGTCCCACGTGTCTTTGAATAAGAGTGGAGCAGAAGGGTAATAATTCACAGTGGGGCAGGCAGACGGACAATATGGATTGTTTCAAAGCAGCTTTACAGTTATAATACAAATTACAGTAACATATTGTTTAGGCTTTACAACAGCATTAGGATAAAGATATTGTCCAGCTAAAGTTAGTTTTGACTGATTCACTTCCATTGCGAAGATCATTAGTTATTAACTTAGGGACCGCTAACACGTCATCATTCTAAGAGAAAAACTCTTAACGCGCTCCGGCCCACTCATTCACACAACGACAGTGCCCGGTGGCTCGAGAATGCAAACCTTGGGGAACCCAAATCTAATCTAATCTAAATCTAATTTAAGGTGTAATAACAAATCTTAAATATTTTGAGAAGTATGAGCAAACTTTTTAATGGAATAGGGTCAAATAATCTTAAAGGTGTAAATCTGAAATTTACTGAGAAGTATTAAGTTAATTATTAACAAAACTTTTTAATGGAAAGTCTCAAAATTAATTAATTACAGAATACTGATACGCCGCGTGAGGACGTTTTGTTGTTTCGTCGACCAAAGCGCAAGCGGATCAAGCTAGACCGGAAACAAAACAACAGGCACGATGCCGCACACACTTGTTTAGGCTTGCGAGCCGGCCAAATAGTTGGTTCACGTTAAGTTTTGAGAGAATGACGAGCATGAGATTCCGAAATGGATGCCAATAAGTTTCTGAACGGATCATCATATTATAAGAATATCCTTTAAGTTTCAGAATTGTAAATGTCCTTGTTAGTCCAATAAAAGCTTTTATTGACAACAGTCTCAGCAAACGACTCATTTTTCAAAGTGGGGAACTATGACGTCAAAGAGGATAAAACACCACCCCCGCAGAAGAAGATCAACGCCTACATATAGCCCCGCCCACTAATTTGTGCATTGCACGCATAGCTAAATAACATACATGCCTACCTCGTGATGACAAACTGGATCGAGCTACTGAGCAATACAAAATATGTGGACAGAGAAATACAAATCATTACGTCAGTATGTATGTGGATACAAAGAGTTTGGCAGACAGCAATAGATTATCTGTAGATATTTATTTCATAGTTCTCCATAACACTGTTCAGAGATCTTTGTGGATATATTTATTTTATTCATTTAGTATTAAATACTGGAGGAAAAACAAAAACGATCAACGAGTCAAGACTGAGGCTTTATTGGTACAATAAATGTAATGCTGCATTTTCTGCAGTTATGTAACCATCATGACTTGTAGATATTTGAATGTAAAGTAATTTTTTCTTACATGTATAAATGTATTTCGCCCTAGTTCCAGTACAAAACAGCGTGGGGGCGCACCTGTGCTTATGATTTTCCTATGGAAACTGCGCAGGCGCCCTAGTCTGGTTCAACCAGACTCTAGTACATTTCATTTGTACATAGAGTCTGGCCTCTCTCCATTGAGAAACGTTTCCTTCATTGTAGGCGGGTTCACTATTAAAGTTCAAAATTATTGGATCTGCCCAGAGTCACTCACGATCTGCCATAGCTAATCGCTAACGTGTGGTCGTGAGTGACATATTCATGCGCCGAAACGGCTGGAAACAACAAGTCCGAATGATCAGAGGATTATGTTTACAATAGGATTTCAGTCAACGAGAGCTGCAGGTTTTCTTAATCTAGCAACAATTATTAATTTGAAATGTATATTTGACACGAAGGACAGTGATATATTCATTCAACGGTCAAATCTGTGTCTAATCATTACAAATACGCCGCTGTGGTCGTTTTCTGATCTACCGCAAATGCTGTACAGTGAATGATCAGTCTGTCTCTATCTGCAGATGTGTAAACAACAATTTTTCATATTACGTCTTATTGTTTCTTAATTACTTTAATTATGGTCTTCAAAGTATGTGTTTGCACATTTTTATATGGCATTTAGTTGTTTTTTTTTTAATTAAAACAAATGAACCATTGCCATCTAAAACGGAAAATCAAATATAGTCTTCAAAGTATGGGTTTTCACATTTTTATTTATGACAATTATTTTTAAAAAATCACAACCAATTTGTATGATTTATGTAAAACAGACACACCAACCTTGTGCACGAGTACACAAAGAGGCTCAAAATGTTCTATTCATTACAAGAATCAGTAAATTTGGCAATGGCGATGGCAATGGTTCATTTGTAGGCCTACACTCTTCTTTCACTCTTGATTCATGATGGCGCCGGTGTACGTGGCATGCCGTCTGACGTCTCTGCTTGTCTGTGCTATATGTGTGTTTTTATCCGCATCAAACTGCTACTCACTTCTGGTTTATGATCGCCAGTTCCTTCTGGATATTCGAGACTCTTTTGTGGCCACACTTAACCCAGAGTCTAAAAACTCTGTGGCTGGACCACAATCCTGCTCTCCTAACTCTACCTGGGATATTCCAGAATGTCTGCACAGCTGGCCAACTGGGATTCCCCGCAGAAAGCGCCGCAGGAGACGCGGCAAGCGCGGAGGGATTGCTGTCAAACTGAAAATGACGCTACTTGCTGGCCGCGCGTCGAGCTTCGTCTCCATGACAACGCGGACTCTAGGCGTTGGCCGATGTGCTGGTTGGCGTTTGATCGATCCACCTGTTCGCTGGCTCCGGACCATTCTCCCGGATTCTACCTCAACGATCCCCTGCTACCCTCCTATCCGTGTTCGTCGTGGTGGAGCTACTCTAGAAAATCTTCGTCTTTTTGACAGAGTTCTCTCGCCCGCGATCTCGGTATCACCTTCCAGGATGGCTCTGATTAATGCTCGGTCGCTAGTCAACAAGACGTTCATTTTAAATGACTTTTTCACTACCCACGCGCTGGACTTTTTGTGCATCACAGAAACTTGGATGAAGGTTGGTGATTTAAGTCCTTTTGCTGAGCTGATTCCAGAAGGCTGTACATTCTTTAACTCTCCCCGCTCTTCTGGACGCGGAGGTGGTCTAGCGGTAATTTTAAAAAACAGTTTTGGTAGCTACTGTCACTCTGTTCCGTCTACATTCTACAATAGCTTTGAAGTACAGCTGCTACGTCTGGAATTTGACGATCCTGTTTTGTTAGCGCTAGTGTATCGCCCCCCTCACTTAGTGAAAGATTTTATAAGTGAATTTACTGCTTTTATGGGTGAGTGTGTAACTAATTACAGCAATATTCTTCTGTTAGGATATTTTAATATTCATGTGTGCTGTCAGTCAAAGCCTCTAACAATGGAGTTTTTAAATCTTATTGACTCTTTTAACACTCTTGTGTATTGTTCAGCACTTTGGTCAGCCTTGTTTGCTGTTTTTTAAACACAAACTTGAAACTTGAAACTTAAATTTACTGTTGGGAATATGAGCTACTGACATGACTCCTGAGCGGATCTTCAACAATAGTTTAGCAGCCAGGACTCGGCCTTCCGAACACCAGGCTAAACCGTCCGTCCAAAATGTCACAGTCATCGTGCACGCCAAGCTGCCCAGCACAAATTTCCAACCTTTCTGCCTCCTTCACTTGGTCCTACATTGTGCAACAAGAGGTGAGACGATAACAATCGTCTCAAATTCTGCTTTAAATTCTGTATATTCTGCAGTTTCTTTTCCAACAACGGACCGAATAGCTTTTCTCACGTCTTTCTCTGCTGCCATTACTGAACTCAAACTGACACGCTACATCAACGTCATCGTTCTCAGCCACTGCCTCTATTCGCTGATTGGTCCTACAAAAAATTGATTTCTGAAAATCTAAGGATACACAGCAGTCCCAGACGTAGTACTGAAGGAAAATGAAATTGAGCGGAAGTGCGTAGGAGGGCGCACCCAGGCTACCGGTGCCCGGCGGCATCATTACATTTTTATCAACTGCTTACCAACTAGATTGTTATAGCTATATATAGCCGTTCAGTTTTTCCTGTTGTAAAATACATTTGGTCAGAATCGCAATTTATAAAAAATAAAAATGCTCCTGTATGCACAAGCTATTTAAGTGTAGGCTTGCATAGTCCTCTCTCTCAGCTCCCACATAACTTAATCAGACATCAAATAAATAAATTATGAGCTTTTATAGACAACGCGTTTAGTACTTATTCAACGACAAGATCTGTTTTTACCCTTTCAAAACTTCGTTCAGCTGCTGTCTGCTGTGCTGTTTGGCATCCTTTTGTTTTGCATCAACATTTTAGAAATAATGTAGTATATGGCCTAAGATGCTGGGATGGGCTCCATTATTCCAACACATTCTCACCCCAAGGCGTCACCTTTGACCATGCTTCAATATTTGACGTTTTAGGCGCCCTTTAGCGTCACTTTCATGACGCGATCCCATGGCGTCATCTAACTGACGCTAAAGGAAAGCATCAGTTAAAGGACGTGGTTAGGTTTAGGTGTGGGGTGGGGGTAGGGTACACGCGATCCTAGGGCGTCATCTTACTGACGCTAAAGGGCGCCTAAAGCGTCAAACATTGAAGCATGGTCAAAATGCTCCCGAAGCGTCAGTTAGGTGACGCCTTGGGGGTGAGAATGGGCTGATTATTCCCACAACCATATGTAGGACAAGTGGTTGAAAAATGAACGGACATACTTTAAAAGTTGAGTAAAAATAGATCATTGCTCATTACCACATAAAATTTGCTTAGTAACACATTAAATTTTAACCCTCTGGGATGTTTTTGGGGTCCTTGAGATTTTTTGACATGCCCTGACATTTGTCACAGTCTGTGTCTGCACCGTCCTGTCTGCGTCTACGGCACTACACTTCCCAAGATCCTCTTGTCTCTTCATTTGAACTCACTCCCTCATTAGCCACCTGTTCCTCGTTTTGTTCATCTGTTTCACCTCTTTTCACCTCATTTAGCTTAATTCCTCTGTGTATTTAGTTCAGTTCCATTCAATCCTTGTCGGTCGATGTTTGTGTTACCTCGTGTTGAGAGTGAATCCCTGCCTGTTTCCTGTACCTGTTTGCTTTTGTGAGTTTAAGGAAAGCAATTGAATTGGAGCTCTGTCTCTTCAGTCTGTCTTCCTCAGCCTGCACTCCACCACACCCCGTGACAGATCGACCAACCACAAAGTGAAGTAGGATGGACCTTCCAGCAGTAGCCCTCCTCTGTTTGGAACAGGAAAACCGCTCCCTGGAGTCCCATACCAGGGACTTTCTGGAGTTGGCGTGCCTCACCCACTATTCGGACCGCTCGCTGTGTGTATTCTACATCGCCAGCCTCAGCGAGCGGTCCCGGGCACGCCTCCCAGGGAGTGGTCCCGAAGAGAATTTAGCCGCCTGTGTGGAGTGGGTGCTGGTGTGCTGTGAATCTCCATTCACCGTGGAGGAAGTCACCAGCACCACTCCAAAGCCTGAACCCTCCTCATCGCTGGTTCCGTCCAGCCCTCCCGAGCCAGAACTCTCCTCATCGCTGGTTCCGTCCAGCCCTCCCGAGCCTGAACTCTCCTCTCTGCTGATTCTGTCCAGCCCCGTCCAGCCAGTGCCAGAGACCGTCCAGCCTGAGCCCGAGACCGTCCATCCTGAGCCCGAGACCGAGCAGCCTGAGCCCGAGACCGTCCAGCCTGAGCCCGAGACCGTCCAGCCAGAGCCCGAGACCGTCCAGCCAGAGCCCGAGACCGTCCAGCCAGAGCCCGAGACCGTGATCCCACCCAGCCTCCCTTTCCCACCTCCTCCTATCCATCACGTTTTCACCGTCTCTTCACCACTGCTTGGCAGCCCCACTGCTTCCCCGGAGTGCTTCGAGGAGGTAGAATCGTCGTGGGTCTGCCGGCCACCAACTCCATCTGGGTCAGGGGATCCCCGGTCTCCTCCTCGAACCTCCTCGACCTGGACTCTGCTGCAGCCCTCTGGTCCATTACCTCCACCATGGCTCTTACCTCCCTCACCTCCGCCGTGGCCCTTCAGCCCACCAGCTCCTCCAGGCTTCCTCGTTCCCCCGGTTCCCCCTTGGGCCTTCATCGACCCGCCCTCACCCTGGGACTACCCTCCTCAGGCTGCCAGACCAAATACTCGATTTCAAGCACTGGGTCAGAGCTCATGTAACTTGTGTCTGCTGACACTGGCCGGCCATCCATGTCTGTCTTGCCCCACTACCCTGATGAATGAAATACCCAACGAAAAAATTAAAGGAGAGGTGGGTGCAGCACAGCAAACTAGTATGAAGCCCACATCTCTGCTTCTGCATAGATCTCACATCTACGTGGGGGCCTGTTCATGTAGAAAATATGGAGTCCTTTGTGTAATGTACATAGTGTTGTATTAAAGGAGAACTCCGGCGAACAATGAACCTTTGTTCTAATAAAACATCGGTACCTCGTTAATCTTTCTCTGAGGATTGTTTTCATGATAATCGAATGTAAAGAGTTTTATCTCTAAAAACTGTTTAGCGTATAATGCTAGCACTGGGGGCATTGACCAACTAAAATGAAATCGCTAGTTTATACCACTAACAAGGCTCAAAATAGCCCCGCATTAACGTAGTAACATAACAAGGCTCCATACATGCAAAACGAAGCATTGACAACTTTGTAAGTGTACAGACCGTTTATTAAGAACATAAGTTATAAAGACTGTTTACTTCGTGTAGACATACAGAAGCCATCTTAGGAAATAGTCTCGATAAGTCGATCCCCGAACGTCGTTCATACAGTTCAGAAGTTCGTTGAACTTCATACAGTTCAGCTCACTCATCACGACGTTCGGGGATCGACTTATCGAGACTATTTCCTAAGATGGCTTCTGAATGTATACACGAAGTAAACGGTCTTCATAACTTATGTTCTTATTAAACGGTCTGTACACTTACAAAGTTGTCAATGCTTCGTTTTGCATGTATGGAGCCTTGTTATGTTACTGCGTTAATGCGGGGCTATTTTGAGCCTTGTTAGTGGTATAAACTAGCGATTTCGTTTAAGTTGGTCAGTGCCCCCAGTACTAGCATTATACGCTAAACAGTTTTTAGAGATAAAACTCTTTACATTCGATTATCATGAAAACAATCCTCAGGGAACGATTGACGAGGTTCCGATGTTTTATTAGAACAAAGGTTTATTGTTCGCCGGAGTTCTCCTTTAAGCAGGGGTTTTCAAAATGGGGTCTGGGAATCAAATGCTACATGTTTCAGCTTGTTGATATGAGTTCCCTATCGAGGGAACTCAACACTGCGTCGATAAATCGACTCTTTGGGGACGCTCCCTAAGCGTGCGCCTCTGAAGTATGAATGAAACTAATCCAATCCTGATTGGTGTTGCGTCGTGACGTAACATGTGACGGCATACCCGGAAGTATAAAAGTGACGCTGTCACAACACACACTAGCTTTCGCTCTTCAGCAAGGCGCTTTATGTTGAAACTGTATGTCTATTTGGTGTTGTCTGTCAAATTTATCTAAAAAGAGAAAGTGAATATGGCCACTCAGCAGTTTAGGAAGTGTGCGCCTCCTTGCCCACGCTATATCACGGGCAGGGACACGCACACTTTGTGTGTCAATTGTTTGGGAGTGCAGCACGCACGGGCAGCTCTCGAGGGGGCTGCTTGTGAACACTGTGAGGCTTTGCCTATTAGAGTGCTGCGCTCCCGATTGGCGTGCTTTGATGGGCATGGTCTGGCTCGTTTTCCCCAGGGTTCCGGTCCCGCATTCGCTGAGGCGATGCGGCGAATGAAATCCTGGGGTTCACAGCGGGATCTGGCGGAGGAGAGTGAGAATGCCGAGGCATTTTCTCGCTCTCCATCGGCTGATCCCGTGGCCTCTGAGAGTGGTGCGGGAGCCCGTTCTGCGGTATCTCCCACCCACGATCAGGTCCCGGTGCTCGAGCTGTCTGCTTCCGAGGAGGTGGATGTGCTCAGCATCGATATGGATGACCGTGATCTTAGCACGCCATCTCGTGGCCAAAACTATGAGGAGCTGCTGGAGGTTGTGACTCGCGCTGTGGCCAGATTAAACATCAGCTGGCCACAGAATGAGCAGGAGACGCAAGTCACAAGTAAGCTTGACGAGCGTTACCTGCAGCGCAGGTCACAGCCTCAGCGCCGGGGCTTGCCGTTTTTCCCCGATCTGCACAAAGAGATCTCAAGATCGTGGGGAAAACCGCATTCGTCCCGTGTCTCGAGCCCCAGTGTAATTGATTATAGTAATGTTATGGGGACTCGGGACATGGGATATGGAAGGATGCCGAGGGTGGAGGAGTCTTTAGCGAGCTATCTCTCTCCCGAATCGGCGTCCTCCCTAAAAGCCCCGGTATTGCCTAGTAAGCCCTGCAGAGAAACATCAACTTTAGTGGGCAGGGCTTACATGGCGGTAGGTCGGGCTGGTTCATGTCTGCACTCTATGGCGATCTTGCAGGCATACCAGGCCGACCTCCTGAAAGATTTGGACGAGGGAGAGGGACCTACGCCTGAAGATATTGCTGAGTTAAGGAAAGCCGCAGATCTGTCTCTCCGGGCCACGAGAGAGACAGCCCGTGCCATTGGCCGCTCTATGGCGGCCATGGTGGCCACGGAGAGACATCTGTGGCTAAACCTTTCGGGTATTAAAGATAAGGATAGGTCCTTTTTGCTGGATGCGCCGCTTTCGCCTTCTGGTCTGTTCGGTGACGCCGTTAATTCCGTCGTCGACAGATTTCAGGAGACGAAAGAACAATCTGCGGCGTTCCAGCAATACCTCCCTCGTAAAGCAAAAGCCAAATCGAGTAAGGGGGGGCAAAGTCAGCCTCAGCCATCAGCTAGCTCCTCCCACAGGGCAGAACAAAAGGAGAGCGTTGCCTCTAGAGCCCCCCCACAGGGGTCTTGGCAACAGAGGAAGCGCTCTCAGAAGCCGAAGTCCTCCGGCCAGAAGGGCGATCTCAGGGACGTGATTCAGGCTAGGAGGACTTCGGGGAAGAAGTCCTAGCAGTGGTAGGACTTCAAAGGGCCGCCCCCTCCACTGTGAGTCAACTGAGGTTGTTCTCACAGCGGGGCCCTCAGGGAAAAGATGCATGCCCGCCGTTAGTAGCGTTTCGGGCCGCGTCAATTTCCAGCGAAAATACGTTTTTGAAACGTCGCTTGTGGTCACAGGGACTGGATCGACTACAGCCTGCCGGTATTCCGCTTCAGCTAGTCGAAAAAGTTATCGTGAAAACACCAGAGGCCAGTCCCGAGGGGCTGGTTCCCTTAGTAGATTATATAGAGGAGTGGAAAAATCTTCCCAATATATCTGCGTGGGTCCTGCAAATAATAAGGGTAGGGTACAGACTGCAGTTTGTGCGCCGCCCCCCCAAGTTTTCGGGGGTAGTACACACTGCAGTGGTCCCAGAGCAGGCTCAGGTGCTGGAACAAGAAGTGCAGACTCTGCTGTTGAAAGGAGCCGTGGAACGCGTTCCCCCGGTAGACAGGGAGTCCGGATTTTACAGCCGATACTTTATAGTTCCAAAAAAGGATGGGGGGTTAAGGCCAATTTTAGATCTCAGAATATTGAACCGGTCTCTGAGGAGGCTCAAGTTCAAGATGCTGACCATTCCAGCAATTGTGAATCAAATCAGGTCCGAGGACTGGTTTGTCACAATAGATCTGAAGGACGCCTATTTTCACATCTCCATTCTTCCATGTCACAGGAGGTACCTGAGGTTCGCTTTCGGGGGCGAAGCTTACCAATATCGGGTTCTTCCGTTCGGCCTAGCACTCTCTCCACGCACATTCACCAAGTGTATGGACGTAGCCCTTGCTCCAATCAGACTTCAGGGGATTCGGATATTGAATTATCTCAACGACTGGCTTATTTTAGCTCAGTCTCGGGAGATGGCGGTTCGGCATCGAGATGTCGTCCTTGGCCATATTCAGAAATTGGGGTTGAGACTCAATTCCAAAAAGAGTGTGCTGGAACCATCCCAAATAACGACTTTTTTGGGGGTCGTATGGGACTCAACTACAATGCAGGCAAGATTGTCTCCTGCACGTGTCGAGTCAATTTTGGCGATGGTATCCGGAGTCAAGCTGGGCCAGGCCATCACTGTGAAGCATTTCCAGAGGATGCTGGGCCTCATGGCAGCGGCTTCCAACATTATTCCGTTGGGCCTCCTTCACATGAGGCCCCTTCAGTGGTGGTTGAAAACCAAGGGGTTTTCCCCCAAGGGGAATCCGTTCCGTATGATCAGAGTAACACGCAGATGCCTTCATTCTCTGCAAATATGGAAGAGACCTTGGTTCCTATCCCAAGGGCCAGTGTTGGGGGTGTCATGTCACCGGGAGACCGTTTCGACAGACGCCTCCCTTACTGGTTGGGGCGCGGTCATGGACGGCCGCTTTGCCAGGGGTATGTGGCAGGACCATCATCGCACTTGGCATATAAATTGCTTGGAGATGATGGCGGTGTTCAGGGCTTTGAGGAGCTTCCTTCCACACCTCAAAGGTCGCCACGTTCTAATACGGACAGACAATACGTCAGTGGTGGCCTATCTGAACCGACAAGGGGGACTCAGATCGCGCCCTCTGTGCAAATTGGCGCATCAAATTATCCTTTGGTCCCAGGGGAAAATACTGTCAATAAGAGCAATGTATATTCCAGGGGTTCAGAATCAGGGAGCAGACGTCCTGTCGAGGCAGGGGCTGAGGCCCGGGGAATGGAGACTTCATCCAGAGGTGGTGAAATCAATATGGGAGAGATTCGGGCCGATGGAAGTGGATCTGTTTGCGTCTCGAGAGACGTCCCACTGCCCACTTTGGTTCTCCCTCTCACATCCAGCCCCACTGGGGTTGGATGCCATGGTGCAGGCTTGGCCGAGGCTTCGCTTGTACGCATTTCCCCCGATCGCTCTGATCCCGGGAGTCCTGGAGAGAGTCCGTCAGGAGGGCATCAGTCTACTTCTGGTTGCCCCAAGGTGGCCGACACGAGTATGGTTCTCGGACATAATATCACTCCTCATAGCTCCGCCATGGCAGGTTCCTCTGAGGAGGGATCTGCTGTCTCAAGTGGGAGGCACAATTTTTCACCCGAACCCAGAGCTGTGGAAGCTATGGGTCTGGCCTCTGAGGGGGTTCAGTACCTGAATGCTGGGTTATCATCAGGAGTAGTCGAAACCATACTTAGCTCTAGGGCTCCGTCCACCAGGAGATTATATGGCCTCAAGTGGAATGTGTTCCTTACTTGGTGGAGAGAACGAGAGTTAGATCCAGTAAATTGCCCAGTAGCTTCAATTCTGGATTTTCTTCAGGAACGTTTCTCTGCGGGTCTTTCCCCGTCCACTCTTAAGGTGTACGTGGCTGCCATTTCGGCGTTCCACACACCGGTTGATGGTGGACCTCTGGGAAGGCACCAGTTGGTCATTCGATTTCTCCGTGGTGCTTGGAGGATGAGGCCGGCAACCAGGACCAGGGTTCCTGCTTGGGACCTGGCAATAGTTCTGGAAGGGTTATCTCTGGCCCCCTTCGAACCTTTAGAGTCGGCTTCGCCCAAGGACTTAACGCTGAAAATGGTATTTCTGCTAGCTATTACCTCTCTTAAGAGGGTGGGAGACCTCCAGGCCTTGGCGGTAACGCCAACTTGCTTGGAGTTTGCCCCTGGCAGAGTAAAGGTTTTTCTGCACCCGAGCCCAGGCTACGTCCCTAAGGTTCCTTCCAACATGGCTCGCTCAATAGTCCTTCAGGCGTTCCATCCTCCACCGCATGTGTCGGCGGAAGAAGAGAGACTTCATTTGCTCTGCCCCGTCAGAGCTTTGAGTTTTTACCTTCAGAAGTCCGCTTCCTGGAGAAGGTCGGACCAGTTGTTAGTGTGTTTTGGGTCACCGAAAAGGGGACTCCCGGCGACCAAACAAACTATAAGTAACTGGATTGTCCAGACTATTTCAGAGGCTTACAAGGTACGCGGTGTGCCTTCACCTTTAGCCTTAAGGGCTCACTCTACTAGAGGCATGGCTTCCTCTAGAGCCCTTCTGTCGGGAGTACCTCTACAAGAGATCTGTGATGCAGCTGGTTGGGCTACCCCACACACTTTCATCAGGTTTTATAGCCTTAACCTTCCCAGTACACCCGGTGCACACGTGCTCGGCCCTTGCTAGTGCCTGGTCAGTTTCACTCTAGGGCGGGTCTGTTCAGTGCGTGGCCTAGTGGGCACTCGTTCCCCAAAGAGTCGATTTATCGACGCAGTGTTGAGTTCCCTCGATAGGGAACGTCTCGGGTTATGACTATAACCCTGGTTCCCTGAGAAGGGAACGAGACACTGCGTCGGGTCGCCACGCCCCTCAGAGACCCTTGAGCGTCTTGCTTCATCACGAGGCTAGTGTGTGTTGTGACAGCGTCACTTTTATACTTCCGGGTATGCCGTCACATGTTACGTCACGACGCAACACCAATCAGGATTGGATTAGTTTCATTCATACTTCAGAGGCGCACGCTTAGGGAGCGTCCCCAAAGAGTCGATTTATCGACGCAGTGTCTCGTTCCCTTCTCAGGGAACCAGGGTTATAGTCATAACCCGAGACGTTTTCTTTGTTCTTAGTTTGTCTGTCTTGACCTAAATTCTTAGTTTGTTTGGTTCAGTTCAAGTTTGGTTATCATCAATGTTAGATGTGTTTATGTTATTACCTTCCTGGGAATTTGAGTTTCCTATTAAAGGCACAATATGTATTTTTCTGCTTTAAAAATAGCAAAAATAACTGTATCTATGTTATATATTTCTATTAGATGTGTACTTATATTATCCCGACAGTTTCCACCAACTTTCAAGTCCGGAGAAATGTACAGTTTAATTCGAAGACACGGGACGTTTCTTTATTTCCATTTCATTGCCCATCTATGGTGTCATATAACCTTTGACTCCTCTATTTTCTCTAACTTCCTGCAGAACCCGGCGAAACTGCCAAACACAAAGGGGAACACTGGACGACCACCAATAAAAGCAAAGAAAATGACGAAGAAAAAAAAGTATTGTCTACTATTATTTTGCAACTGCACCAAACTTGACCGACACTATTATATATAATATTTAATATTAGTTTGTATTATAGTTATGGACCACGATTATGCTTTGCCTACACGTTCTGCTGCTGGAGTCAGCTCAGTAAAGTGCAAACGTATGAGTGAAAAATATGACTGAGAAGGGTTTGGGACAGGAGAAGAAGCATGACACGGGTAAACATTGGGGTTTCTTTTAAAAATGGAGAAAGCTTTGTGACAAGCTAAATCTACAGAGAAATGCCAATGGCCTTGGCCTTGTCGGACCGTGGATGTCACCCTGGTCCTTTGGCATTTTTGCCTCACCGGATAGCCCATGCATCCTGATTTCGCTTCCGTTAGTTAGTGCCAGGGTTCCACCCTGGTACATCCCACCGTCGGCTCCACCTTGGTGTCTGTTTCCATCGGCTCCTCCAGGTCCCTGTTCATCACCAGCTCCAAGCCCACCTCTGTTGGTTGTGCTCACTGGCAGTTTTGGATCAGCCCCCTGACCTTAAGTTTAGAGCAAATGTACGGTGACATTATTGACTGAGCTAAATTTATTGTTATTCTTACTATTGTCACCTGTTGTGGTGGATTGCCAGAGCTAATGCTACTGTTGTTGTCATGAGTGTTGTCATTGTGAATATTGTCATTGAAACTACCACCTTTAATACTAATGTTAATATATTATTGTTGTTATTGTGATTATTACCTTCACTAGAACTATACCAGATTGCTCCTATCCAATCTTATATTGGAATATTGTGTGCCTACATACACCACTTTGTTGATGACTGTGTTGGGCTGGTTTGTATTTCATTGTGTTTTGTTTTTGTGCTTTTTCTCTCTTCTGTATTGTGAGCCCGTTCTCATCCAAAGGCGTCATATATGATGCTTTTGCCAAAGCGTAGACACATACGATGCTCACATGGCACCCTTTATGAGACGCAGATATATATGGGCCAGAAGGTGCCTCCTAGTGGTCTAACCCTAACACTACCTCAGACCTAAACCTACCCATACTCTGTGCGTGTTATATTGACTTTAAAGGGTGCCATGTGCTTTGGATGTCTACACTTTGGAAAAAGCGTCGTATATGACACCTTGGGATGAGAGTGCGTTGGTATTGTATATATGTATCACTGATTTCTTACCTTGTATGTGTAACTGTTTTGTTAATTTGCAAGATTGAAAAAAAATGTTAATGGACTTTCAGTTTGTTGTCATCAGTTTTACTTGTTTCTTAGTTTGTCCTCAGGACATTAATTAAAGTAATATGGGTTTCGTAGAGCTCATGCATCTTTTGTATCACTAATGTACAAGAAGTAATTTGTCAGTTATTTTAATTTTAATTAATTTATCAGTCTGGTCTGGTATTTCTGTGCACTCTACAGTGCATAGGATGAAGTGCAGTTCATAGAGCAGCGATTACAGCTCAATGCAGCCGCATGAATAATGCATACATGTGCTGTGCATGGTAGCCTATGCCCTCTGATTTCACTGCTCATTCCAACATGAAAAAATATGTGTTCTCATATTCTCTCACAGACAGAGACCCATAAAAAATCTCTTCAAATTCAAAATGTACATCTACGGTATACTCGACACCTTTCAGTATAAAAATAACAGTTTGATATAGCAATAAATAAATAAATAAATAAATTAATTAATAAAGTAAAAATGTAAAAAATATGTAATGTAACATCATTTTAATAAACATAGCTGCTAGGTAGCAGGGCCGTGTTAGTCCTGGAACAACATCATATATATAATAAGCACTGTCCCTCAAAAGCCCCCGCAATGTGAGTTTCGACGGGAAAGCTTACCAATAACAACTGACAGGGTCATTTGACCAATAGCCGCAGATTCGCAGGAGGTGTTTAGGAAAAAGAATCATCGAATGAATCATTTGGGAGTCGTTGAGCAAATCAGTTAAAAATAAATGCATATTATAAGACAAATAAAGTGTTTTTTATCCTTGCATGTACGTTAAACTGTTTTTGGGAACTCCTAAAACAAAAATAGGAACATTTCAAATGCTATGATAGGGGCTCTTTAAAAATCAAGAGTACTCTTGTAAATAGACAAAAAAGAGTACTCAAGAGTATTTACAAGAGTACTCAAGCAAGAGTACTCTTGTAAATAGACAAAATTATCAATAATAGCTTTAAAATAAATAAAGATCAAAGAGTAATTGACAACTTCATAATTCAACATCAATATTAAGATAAGATACATTGTTCATATAAATAAGCAAAATTTATAGATTCAGTACAAATAAACAAGCACAGCCAGCACCAGCACCGGCTAACCAATCCATATACACAGTGGCGCAAAAAGTGGGTACGCATAGGGGCGCAGCACAATAGGGGGCGCCAAAGCGATGGTAAAAAAAAAAAAATTAAAAAAAAAAAAAATATATATATATATATATATATTGTATTTCTATATGTAGCTGCTGTTGTGCGTTTATAAATCATTTCTGCATTCCTTCAATGTTATATAAAATTTTAGAGGACTAACAGCCAGGCTAGAGTAGGCGCCCTCATGGAGAAGGGGGGCGGGTAATATCGCGAGCGGGCGGGGGCGCCGTAAGCGCGGAGCGAGCAGGTACGAGTAGTGAGTTGTCGTCGAAAAAGATGGATAAAACAAAATGCTGTGGGGCTAAAAATAGAAAAAGAAAGAGAGAAAAGAAGATGGCATGTCAATTGATGCGACAGCAGCTAAATAACTGTATGCATTGCTGAAAGCCAACAGGTAGGAATAGGATTTAAAATGTGACATCCAGGCATGTAATTAGGCTATCTATATCTCGGTGGCCATCGGGACTACCGGGAGACTCTCGCTGGGCCGACGTGCTTTTTCAGCCGATACATCTCATCCTTTTTTTATTTATTTGTCTTAACGGCCCACAAAACTCATACATCAGCGGCCCATTTGTTTGTTGTTTGTTTTTGTTTTGTTTTTTGCTTAATTGGCTGCGCTGTGCTGGTGTAATGCATTGGTCAAAAAAAGTCAGCTTTAGTCAGCTGGCCCATGAAACATGTCATTATGCGCTTATATCTTTCAAGTATAGAAATTAGTGCAAAACTAATTATGAAAGTTTCCTTTATTTTTCAGTGCATTTGTTTTACAATAGCCTTTATGGCTATTACTATCATGGGATTAATTATTATGTAGTAGTGTAATGTAGACAGACACTAACTAAAAGTGTCACGGTTGGTAAATCCTATGTCTACTTCTTGTCTCGTGCTTCTGTTATTGTTGTGTGTGTGTGTGCTGATTAGGGGGGCGTGGCGCTCTATCAGCACTCATCAGCAATCACCACTCACCAGCTGCAGTCGATCATCATGTGTATATATTCTCATCAACTTCTCATCTCCTTTGTCAGATCGTTGTTTGTGGTTCCCGGTGTGTGTGTCTCCTGTCTTGCTCAGTCGTGTTATTCCCTGGTTCTGGTTCTGGTTCATGTTCGCTGTCTCTTGGATTATTCATCGTTGGATTCTCACCACCACCCACCACCACTGCACGCTGCACCTGACCATTGGAGTCCCTGCGTCACTAACCTGTTTGCCTGGACTGAGATTGTACTTTATTCACTTTAATAAATAGAGTTTACTGCAATTGCTTCCGTCTGTGATATCATGACAGAACGATCTGACCAAAGCATGGAAGCAGCGGGAGGCTCACCGAGTTCACTGAACGAATTTGTGTCGAGCAGCCTTCAACGAATGGATACACAAGAGAAGAATCTCAACGATACGGCTCGCGCTGTCCAGGCGTTAGTGGCGCAGGTCTCTGGGCTCACCCAACAAATTCAACATCTTCGTATGCCCACTGCGCCACCCGCGCCGCTGATTCCCCCACCATCACCACCAGCGGACCCATCCCAGTCGGAGCCCCGTCTCCCGACTCCAGAGCCTTATGCAGGTGAAGCAAATTTCTATCGAGCATTTCTGACCAGATGTACTATGCATTTCTCCTTGCAACCCAGAACCTTCCGTGAGGAACAGACCAAGGTGGCGCTCGTTCTGACGCTTCTGACTGGGAGAGCGGCGCTATGGGGAGCAGCGGTGTGGGAAAACCAAGACGAATGCTGTTCCTCGTTCCAGAAGCTCTCCGAAGAGATGCGGCGGGTATTCGATCGAGCCGCATCAGGAAGAGAGGCTGCCGGGGTGTTGACGGAACTTCGTCAGGGAGAGAGGTCCGTATCTGACTTTTCTATTGAATTTAGAACCCTGGCAGCCGAGAGCAAATGGAACGAGGAGGCGCAGTGGGACATGTTCCTGCATGGGCTGGCTGAACGCGTCCAGATGGAGATCTACGCACTGGACCTGCCCACCGGACTGAATGATCTCATCGCACTGGCGCTAAGAGTGGACGCACGATTGTCTCGAGCCAACAGACGAAGTCAACACGATCGTTTTCCTGGAGGGATTGAAGGGCAGCGTCCAGGGGGCGAAGGCGCGGTCAGCCCCATCCACGATCACGAGCCCATGCAGGTGGGTAGAGCCCGGCTTTCCCGGGAGGAGAAGGAGAGGCGGAGATCCCTGGGCCTTTGTTTATACTGTGGTGGAGCGGGACATTTTGCCTTCAATTGTCCGTTAAAAGGCCCAGCCCGGCAGTAAAGTTGAGGCTACTGTCGGGTGGGATCTCTGCCGAGAAGACCTCATCGACATCTACCTTCCTCCCGGTAAGGCTCCGATGGTCAACTCACCTTCACGATTGTCGAGCATCTACTGGACTCAGGGGCGGAAGGTAATTTCATGGACCATTCATTTGCACAAAGACTTCATATTCCCCTAAGACCCCTTTCACACCAGATCAATGTTCATGCTCTCAATGGCCAAAGTCTCCCCACGATTTCACAGATCACCGAAGACATCACCCTCATCACTTCTGGCAATCATTCCGAGACAATTTCTTTTTACATTTTGGACACTCCACTAGCACCCATCGTTCTTGGTCACCCATGGCTCACCCGTCACAACCCCAAAATAGACTGGCAACTCAAATCAGTTACATCATGGAGCAGTTTTTGTCATAAGTCCTGTCTTGTGTCTGCCTGTCCGTCTGTTTCTGTTCATGTGTTACAGGAGGAGACAGTGGATTTATCAAACGTGCCCACGGAGTATCGGGATCTGAAGGAGGTGTTCAGTAAGTCTCGGGCTGATTCTCTTCCTCCGCATCGTCCCTATGACTGTGCTATAGACTTATTGCCAGGTACGTCTCCGCCTAAAGGCAAGCTATATTCACTCTCTGTTCCAGAGAGGGAGGTCATGGAGAAATACATTTCTGATTCTCTGGCAACAGGATTCATCCGCCCTTCCTCTTCTCCAGCGGGGGCAGGGTTCTTTTTTGTGAAGAAGAAAGATGGATCTTTGCGACCTTGTATTGATTACCGGGGGCTGAACAACATCACGGTGAAGAAT
The DNA here is from genome assembly GCA_038021265.1 of Cyprinella venusta. Classification (NCBI taxonomy): domain Eukaryota; kingdom Metazoa; phylum Chordata; class Actinopteri; order Cypriniformes; family Leuciscidae; genus Cyprinella; species Cyprinella venusta. The sequence continues at coordinate 13,378,072 of CM075885.1, forward strand.
ACATATCCTTTGCCGTTGATGTCTTCAGCTTTCGAGAGGTTGCAAGGAGCATCTATCTTCACAAAACTGGATTTAAGGAATGCTTATCATTTGGTCCGCATCAGGGAGGGGGATGAATGGAAGACCACTTTTAACACCCCTAGGGGGCACTTTGAATATTTGGTTATGCCTTTCGGTCTGTCCAATAGCCCAGCGGTCTTCCAAGCACTTGTCAATGATGTGTTGCGAGACATGGTAGATCAGTTCATATATGTTTACCTGGATGACATATTGATTTTTTTCTTCGTCTCTCCAGGAACATGTGCAACACGTTCGACAAGTGCTTCAGAGGTTGTTAGAGAATGGGCTTTTTGTCAAGGCGGAGAAATGCGTTTTTCATGCACAGTCTGTTCCTTTTCTAGGTCACATCATCTCGTTTGAGGGAATGCTCATGGATCCTGACAAGGTTAAGGCTGTGGTGAATTGGCCAAGTCCAGACTCCCGTAAGGCCCTACTGAGGTTTCTGGGGTTCGCCAATTTTTACCGGCGTTTTATTCGCAATTTCAGCCGACTAGCCGCGCCTCTGACTGCCTTGGCCTCCCCCAGAACGACGTTCAGGTGGTCAGACGCAGCGGAAGCTGCGTTTGCCAAACTGAAGGGTTGCTTTGTTTCAGCCCCCATCCTGATAACCCCTGATCCATCACGTCAGTTCGTGGTGGAGGTCGACGCGTCAGAGGTGGGGGTAGGTGCAGTGTTATCTCAGTGCTCTCCTTCAGACGACAAGATGCACCCTTGCGCGTTTTTTTCGCATCATTTATCCCCTGCCGAGAGCAATTATGACGTTGGCAACAGAGAGTAGTTGGCGGTCAAGTTAGCATTGGAGGAGTGGCGCCACTGGTTAGAAGGGTCAGGGGTACCTTTTATCGTCTGGACCGATCACAAGAATTTGGAATACATTCGTACTGCTAAAAGACTCAATTCCAGGCAGGCTCGGTGGGCTCTTTTTTTCGGACGTTTTCACTTTACTCTCTCGTACCGCCCGAGTTCCAAAAACATCAAACCCGATTCTTTATCACGCATTTTTGACCGTTCCGATCGCCCGTCTTCTCCCGAGTGCATTTTACCAGAGAACCTATTCATCTCTACACTCACATGGGAGGTCGAATCGAAGGTCAAGAGGGCCTTAGAAGGGGTAACGCCTCCGACTCGTTGCCCACCGAACCGTTTGTTTGTGCCGGAGGGGTTACGGTCCAGCGTCATTCAGTGGGGTCATTGTTCTAATGTGGCCTGTCATCCAGGAGTAAATCGTACCATGTTTTTGGTTAAGCAACGATTCTGGTGGCCTCTCATGGCTCACGATGTTCGCAGTTTTGTATTGGCTTGCTCAGTTTGTGCCACGGGTAAGACTTCCAATCGACCCCCAGATAGGTTACTTCAACCGCTGCCGGTGCCTTCGAGATCCTGGTCCCACATTGCGCTAGATTTTATCACCGCCCTCCCACCCTCCCAGGGTCACACGGTAGTTTTGACCGTGGTGGACCGGTTCTCGAAGGCGGCCCATTTCATACCCTTGCCCAAATTACCTTCAGCCAAGGAGACAGCGGTGTGTGTCGTTGACCACGTCTTTCGGCTTCATGGCCTCCCGGCAGACGTGGTTTCTGACAGAGGACCCCAATTTGTGTCCAAATTTTGGCGAGAGTTTTGTAAACTTCTGGGGGCGACTGTTAGTCTGTCCTCTGGGTGCCATCCCCAGAGCAATGGTCAAACTGAGCGAGCCAACCAGGATTTGGAGAGAACGTTGCGATGTTTAGTGTCTAAGAATCCTTCCTCCTGGAGCCAGCAATTGTCTATCGTGGAGTACGCCCACAACACGTTGCCAGTGTCATCCACGGGCCTATCACCATTTGAGTGTAGTCTAGGTTACCAGCCAAGGTCCCCTCCGGTCCCCTCTAGGTCCCCTCCGCCCACGCCTTCATCCAGCGGTGTCGCCGCACTTGGACTAGAGCCCGGGAGACTCTACTCCAAGTGGGGGCGCGCACCAAGGTCAAAGCCGATCGCCACCGGCGGAGGCCTCCCGTATACGTCGTCGGTTCTAAAGTGTGGCTTTCTACCAAGGACATTCCGCTCCGTTCCGTTTCGAATAAACTTGCACCTAAATTCATTGGCCTGTTTACTGTCACCAAAATCATTAGTCCGGTGACAGTCCGCCTGAATCTTCCTCCAGTGTACAGGAGGATTCATCCCGTCTTTCATGTTTCCAAAATTAAACCCGTCTTTTATGCTCGCATTAATCCACCAGTCCCGGTTCTCCCCCCCCACCCCACCCCCGCCGCGTCTCGTAGATGGGGAACCCTCTTATTCGGTCAATCGTGTGCTGGATTCGAGACGGAGGGGGCGTGGGTTCCAGTACCTGGTGGACTGGGAAGGTTACGGTCCGGAGGAGAGAAGTTGGGTACCAGCTAGAGACATCCTGGATCACTCCCTTATCGATGATTACAATCGGCAGGTAAGGGAGTCTGGGGAGTTCAGGGGAGTTTGCTCATAGGCTGCACAGCAGTTTGCCGCAGAGCAACCAATGAGCTTGGTAGCTAGCCCGCTCATGGTCTGCAGCTGCTGCACTGCATTGACAATGGATACAAAAATTAGGAAAATTTTTTGGCTTCAATTTCTCAGAAAACATTAATCTTTCCCGTAGCGTAAGCAGAGAGATGCAAAGCAGCAACAATTAGGATAATTTTCATTCAACTTCATACTTTACAGTCTTCACTGCAGTGTGAACTAGTCTAGCAGGATTTCAGGTGCAAATGGAAAAGAGATCATGTTGAATGACAGATTATCACTCCTATTTATTTGTCAGCTGTAAATCAGAAAGCATATCAGTCCTTCTGCTTTATACCCTAATAGTAATTGAATCCATACACAACAAACACATAAACAGTCACAGGTCTTTCAGTAACCTGTTATAGGTATGTAAATAAACTTTTCACTCTGTTTACATTCTGTTATTCATATTTACTGCCCTTGAATTTTTTTACAGTATTAATGAAGAAAGATGAAGGATGTTATTTTTTAGAAAACAGTAAATGCTGTTTACTGGTCTGCTGTAAATGTTTCTGTTCTCATATTGTCTATTTAACCCTAGGCACCTGGAAGTGGATTGTTTTGAATTTAACTTGCAATTAATTAGTTTTAATCACTTTGCAGGGGTCAGGTGCAAAGTGATTTGAAGGTATTTGCATATACAGTACAGGACAAAATGTCAACTACAGATTAGGTGGTGACCCGCATGTGGCAGCTGGCAAAACAAACTGATGAGGGTAATTTATCATGCGTTTGTCTGTAGCGTGGTTCGTACAGGTCCACGCACGTTTTTGTTAACGCTGTCAGTCATCTGTCATTCCATGGTGAGTTTGGCTGGGACAGACCAAGAAGAAGGTCACACACAGGTTATGCACAAACAAGGAAGTCAGTGGAAAATGTCAGGCAGAACCAAGTTAGAATCATGATCAATGGATAGACAGAATTATGGAATTATTAAGAAAAAAAGTCAAACAAAAGAAAATATATGTTTTATCAACAAGGTTCGGGAGGAGCACGTTCAAATAAATCATTCCAATCAACTCATCACCAAACAAAAACATGTCTACCCTATCGCATATATAAATATTTACTGTCAACTCACCAAACATTCCTTGACAGTTTCAGTATCCCTCCACCACCCCAACTCCTCACTCCTGGCTTATTCTTATCACAGTCAAGACTACGGGGGAGTACTCTGGGTAGGCCGCATATCAGAGCCCGGAGCCCTCTCCTCGGACAACACGCCAAATATGCATTCATTCTATCTGACTTATTTGTAAGTGTGAACTTGTGAACAGTGGTGGAAAGTAACTAATTACAAATACTTTTGTTACAGTACTTGAGTAGATTTTTTCATTTTTTCTACTTTCTTGGGTATAATTGAATTGTGATACTTTTACTCTTACTTGAGTAAAATAAAAATAAAGTATTCAACTTCTCTACATTTATATTTCATAAAAAGTACAAAGTACTTTGACAAAGGTGCCAACCTATTTTTTACAGTCAGTGCCGACGGAGCAACAGCGCAAGCTGACATTTGACAGACACATTTCAAAACCACTGCGGTAGAGCCCTACGCTTCAGCCAATAACAGACATTTCTGAAGCATTCAGCAATAACAGACAGGTCTGACTCGGGTGCAAAACCAATCAAAACCTCCAGTTCGGCTGGGGGGCGGGGCGTTCAAACCGCGATTTACATTCAATCACTAGCGCTCGTGTTTTGAATCAGTAGCGCTAATGTTTCAATATTTCAGTGAATGTGAGTATTCTGCTCATATTTAATTATGGCAACTATTGAAATGAGTCATGCCATTGATAATACCAGAGCACTGAGCAGTTGAAGTAAATAAAAAAGCTCGGCTCAAGCTTTGGAGCAAGAATGTAAGTGTCTAAAATACATGCACACAGTTCAATTGGTAAAGCTCTCCCTGTTTAACAATACATTTAAACTAAATATACCAGTGGTGGGCCGTCAGGGCCAGCAAGGCCTTCTCTGCTGGCCTAAACATTATCAGAATCACTGACTTGCACTTTAATATATTTTTTTCCATGAATGAGTATTAAATTATTCCCAATAGTTCGTTATTTTAATATCATAGCTTTTCTCTTGGTTGCGCTGCTTCCAGTAGTGTGTTTTTATGTTAGAGCTTGTATCCAATCATATTTCAGCCATCATGCGTTGCCGGGTAAATAAATCTGCCTGGAGGCCTTCAGAATCGACAGAGCGGGCGTCTGTAACTTAAAATGAATGCCGTTGCTTTAACCAATCAGATAATCCGTCAGATTTAATCAGCCAATCAGATTTCGCTTTGACTGCAGCGGGGCCATCTAGCTGGCATTTGATAACGTCTGTATTTTCTCGTTCTTTGATTGGATGCTCAGAGCGCGTAACGTTAGAGCCATATCTGCGTACTAGTATCTGCATCTGTAGCGAACTGCTTAATCTAAATATTCCTGTAGATGTAATAGTTTTTCAACCCACAAAATAATGTTTCTTTCCCTCCTCGACCCCCAGCAGAAAAAAATCCCTTATTCAGACCGAGCTAAACGCAGATACGGAACTCTATTCGATCTCTCCGGGTAAAAACAGAACTGACTAATGTTAAGTTATACCACGAATGGTTCTAAAGGCAAAAGTCCCGCTGATCGCGTTGACTTTGTTCAAAACTCTGTGCGAGAGCATGGGGGCAGCTGTAAACATCGTCATGTTTTGCGGTGACTGTGCTTCTGTCGAGCAGGCACTCTCAGCCATAAAGTGAATTAAAACTGCTAGAAATATGACGAGACAGACACGACATTGTTGGAACTGAAACGCAGATAGAACCTGCAGTCTTCTTGAGGAAAGAAATAAGGATGGATTTTGTGTAAAAATAATCTTGGTGAGTAATATGCTTTCCCCCCCCGTGGTGAATATGATTTTCTTCTTAATTTTTCTTATAAATTTACGATCGAAACGTATTTTTTTTTTTTTCAAACATGCATACTATTGTAAGGTCTGAAAAGGGACTATTGTACGTTAACCCTTGAACGACAAGATAAGGGAGGCTCCGTTTCTGAATTTATAATCTGATTCGGAACGCAAGAACCACTGTACAAATGCACCAACCGAACTCACGCGCTCGTTTCTCGCGGCCTTTCCCGAACTCACCGCATTAATCCAATAAATGCCGGTGCAAAATAAAAGCAACAATTATAGAGAGTCTTTGCGCTGATACACTATTGAAAGTTATTAATTCAGTAGGACAGAAGGCCTAAGTGTGAAATGCACGGCCCGCCACTGAAATATACTATAAGCAAACTTTGTACAAAGCTGAAAAAAACCAGTGAAATAAGATTTCATGATTTATATGTCAATCAGATGCATGTAAAAGTGTAGTTCGTTCCTATAGCAACAGTGGGCTCCCAGCACATTTTCGGTTGGCTACAATGAAAAAAAAGATCATTTAATTTAACATGTTGATACCCCACTTATTATTTTATTTTATTTTTTTTTTACTGGGATTTTGTATTCATACTGTTTTATTGTTTTTCATACCTTTTTTATCGGACCTCTCAATTAACCTTCTTTGCTTTCAATTATGAATGATTCAAAAAATCAAAACATTCAAATGACCTTACCTACGCTTACACTCTTAGAAAAAAGGGTTCTATATATGTAGCATAGGGTTCTTTACTCAACTCCAAAGGACATTTTATGCTAAAAAAGATTCAATAATGACAAGAAAGCACATTTTTGGCACAAAGGTTCTTTTATGGCTATTATTCATTCATATATTACATTATTCTGCAACATTTTGTAGTTGTAATTAAATTATTGTTTATTAAACTGTTGTAGTAACTTAATATCACATTTTAATCATGCAGATTTTTGGAGGATAAAAACTGAAATGGCACTCTTCGTGTGATATTGATTAATTACATTTTTAACCCCCATATCTTGAATTTTGTGATCATTCACAATCATTGCATTCTAGGGGTTCCAAATACGTAGCGCTTTAGAACCTTTTAAGGTTCTATATAGAACCTTTTCTTCTAAGAGTGTACTTTCCAAAATTAGTATTAAAAATTGCTCTTGACAACAGACAAAGCTAGAAGTCAATATGTGGAGCACTTTTATCATTCATTAATGGATGCACTTTTTTTGGGCTTCAAATTTTCTTCAGTCATTCACTGCCTTTATAAAATTTGGAAGAGCCAGGCCATTTTTTAATATAACTCTGATTGTATTCGACTGAAAGCAGAAAGCCATATCTTCTAAGATGATTTGAGGGAGAGTAAATCGTGGGCTAATTTTAATTTTCGGGTGAACTATCCGTTTAAAGTCATTCTTTTGAAAATACCTGATAGTTTGATAAACTCAGATATATTATAGCTATTATGTGTTTGTCTTCTTGTTTCATCAGTCAAAACATCACTATTTGCAAGTTATTATATCCATATAAGGCATTTCCTGAACTTTAACTTTAATACTTCTATGCATCAGTACTGGGCCTTCAGTATGAATGAAACAGATGACATGAGAGTGTTTAGCGCTCCATTTCGCTATTATCTCCCCATTTTGGGTAATAATAGAAAAATACTAAAGTACTTTGTAACGCAATTACTTGAGTAGTTTTTAAGCAAACTACTTATTTACTCTTACTTGAGTCATATTGTATTTCAGCACTTCTACTTGTACTCAAGTAAATTTTTACTTAAGTAGCAATACTTTTACTTAAGTACAATTTGTCAGTACTCTTTCCACCACTGCTCGTGAATCCCTAATGTGAGTAATTACGTGTAGACATAAGAGTTGAAGAAAGCACCAAAATAGGTCACACAACTAGATTTTTTTTTCTTAACTTGGAAAATAGCACGCCAATAATATATAACTTATATATATTTTGCCACAACATTACGTAATATTACGTATTATGTATTGATTAGTAATTATGGATAAGCACATACATCTCTTCCTAACGCTCTCTCTCCCATTTAAACACATACATACAGTACGGGGACACACTCGCGTGTTGTCAGCTCTGCTATGATGATTTTAGTAGATGGTGGTGCTGAACACTGTTGAGAGACGCACCGACTGAGGTAATTCACACATGTTTAATCTCTCCCTCTCAAATAACTGCATTGATATCTTTATTAGACTGCTAACTGTGGTTCCCTTTCGTTGTCACTCTGTGTTCTGTTGGATGACGACAAATGGTTTAGAAAGCCTATCAACTTCGATCAATATAAAGCAAGCCAATGGCAAAGAAATGCCATGGGTCTTCGGAATTTGTGTTGCGTATCTCCGCCTTACCTTGTGAGTATAAAGGAGGACGCTGGCAGCAATGCAGACATATTTTTTTCGCTTCGGAGCCAAGAGTATTTCTTCACTCCACAACCATTTCGGACTTCACTCTTTGAGACGAGCCACTCTCTCCGGTGTTGGAGTGATGGTGATCTGCAGCGAGTTCACATTGCCTGCTGGTCTGTGCAGTGATCTGCCAGTGAGTGTGTTTCTCCCTGCTCACTTCGTCATTGCAAGTGAGCGGTTGCGGTCGACTCATTTCCAATTTTGATGGGCACATTCTCTGCTCTGCGTGCTTGGGCTTGATCACGCTAGAGTAGCGTTTGTGGATGACTCGCGTTCTCCCCGCAGGAACGTGACCATCGTGTCATTATGGTCGAGACTCAATGGTCTTGTTAGAGAGAGAGTCCCCTCATTCACAACCCAATCTAACACTCTCCCCGTGAGGTGCTACTTCGGCTGGTGGCCAGGGTGACCTGAGGGTGTGAGCGTGGAACAAAACCGCCAACTGTTTGTCCGTGGACCACGCAAACCGAGAGTGTTCAGGGGATTTCCCCTGCTCTATATTTTCGGATGTTGCCCGGGTTTCCCTTTACACTCCAAAATCGGATCTGTTGTCCATCGCAGCATCACAGGGCTGACTAGAATCTTTTGGAAGTGAAGATAAGACAATGCTACCATATGGGTACTCTGGGGTCCCCCCCGGGTTGAACGCTCTGTCATGATGCTACTGTGTCCTCAGTAGGGCTGTCAACTTAAGTTTGTTAGTCGATGCCATCTTGGTCGACTGACATTCTTATTGGTCGACCAGTTGCATTTTTTTTAACCAATAGAAAGAATTTTTTAATGATTTACTCCTTGATATTTATTCCTTTATAAGCATTTATTTATAACTGTATTCTAAATATAATTAGCCTATGTTTTATCCACAAATTTAAATGCTTTAATTTAGGCTATTTTTGTTTTTTGTACTTTGCCACGTGCAGAGAATCTCTTTTCTCTGTATGAATATCACCTCGGCCACCATGTCTTCGCAGCTTACGAGTGAGTGCGCACATTCACTGCTGACTTGCCTGAAACAGTTACAGGGCAAGACTGCGGTCCCACGCAAAACTTTTTCAGAGACTACTGGTGCATATGGCATCTGCAGCCGTGGCAACACCGCTCGGATTGCTTCATATGAGACCGCTTCAGCTTTGGCTTCGCAACAGAGTGCCGAGGTGGTCATGGCAACACGGCACTCTCCGAGAACCAGTTACTCCGACTTGCCGTCAGACCTTCATCCCGTGTTCGAACCTCACTTTCCTACGGGCCGGAGTGCCCCTGGGATGTGCTTCCAGGCATGTTGTCGGAACCACAGATGCCTCCACCACGGACTGGGGTGCCATGTGCAATGGAGGTGCTGTCGCGAGCTCCTGGACAGGACCCCAGTGCCTATGGCACGTCACTTGCCTCGATTTGCTGGTTGTACAGCTCGTCCTGTGCTGCTTCCGAGCCGTCAAGGTGGTCTGCACTCCCGCCGTATGTCGCAACTCGCCCGGCACCATCTCATATAGAGTCAGAAGCATCTGAGGTTGCTTCATGCCATTTATATCCCCGGAGCCCTGAACTGTGCAGCTGACAAGCTCTCACGGCTGATTTGGGACCAGTTCAGGGGCGCACAGATAGATGTGTTTGCCTCTCATGACTCGACCCATTGCGCCCAGTATTATCCCTGACCGAAGGCACGCTCGGCATGGATGCAATGGCGCACAGCTGGCTGCGGAGCCGCCAATATGCGTTTCCCCCATTGAGCCTTCTTGTGCAGACCCTGCACAAGGTCAGGGAGGACGAGGAGCAGATCTTTGGAACCTCCACATGAACCCCGGATATGTTCGATCAGTGTCGTGTTTTCCTTCCTTCAAGACGGGTTAGAGCAAAGGCTTTCTCCCTCCACCTCAAGGTCTATGTCGCCGCTATTGCCGCACACCTCAACCCACACGTGATTAGATGCGTAAGTAATTAGTCCCAAACGCAAGAGTATTTCAAGTACAAAAACTTGACAAGCATCTTGAAATACAAGATACAACACACACACACGCACACGCGCACGCACACACACACACACACACACACACACATATATATGCTTTGTCCTTGGTCATAGTCACTTGAACTGTTTTAGAAAAAATCACATACTGTAATTATGAGAGTAAGGAGGAATATACTGATGAATTTCTGCTTTGTTTGTGAAAAGTCTCAAAAAACTTTTTAAAAATTTAAACACAATGTTTACCGGCGGACGGATACAAATTTTAGAACACTCAAGTGTTCATCAAATCATCAGCCAATCAAATTGGAGTTTTCAATTTTTGTAGATTTTTTCCATCTTTTGTGTGTTTTAAAAAGCATTAAACTGTCCATGCATAGTAAGATGCTGCCTGAATATGACACTACAGACATTATGGTAAAAGCATTTTCAAGTGTTTTAAAGGCATCATTCAGTTTCCTTTAGACCATTAGCAGTGTATACAGGGGATCCTACGTTAATCTTCTTTGTTCAACCTTCGTGGGCTGTATTGTCACATACACATACGACTGTGCCATCACATGGTTTGCATACTCAACAACCCGGCGCATGTCACCAGCAGTCTTTGGATTTGATTCAAGAGGTATTTTATGCTTTGACCAATTAGCTGCCTCAGCACCCTATGGCTGAGAAAGGTGCCCCTGCTGGGGCATTATCAAGACATGCTCCATTAGACCAGCCAAGTATAAATAGTAGAACAAACAGGAACAGTTGGAATCATGGGTCTGTTTCTGAAAAAGTCCCGGTGTTAAATGAGCAGAAACTGATCACTACCATTAACACTTTGATGATATTGTTTTTCAAAGAACGACTATCACAGTGGCACTGGGGTGATTCTCTTTAATACAAAAGCAAACCTGTTCTTACTCCAAAGGTGTTGTATAAAACTGAAGCATTGTCAAGTTACTTTTTTGCAGGCTAAAATGTCTTCATATGTGTGTTTAATTACACAAAAGCAAAAGTAATTGCACATTTACATTTTTGCATGCATCTTGTGGAATTGATCATGCAGTATGTATAATTTATACATTCATTGATATGTTTAACCCCACATCACATGAACTGAGGCCCTGTTTACAATTAATATTAAATTAGGGTGTGTGTGTGTGTGTGTGGGGGGGGGGAGTTATGGAGGGGTGTACACCTCAGTGCTGTTCTGCCAATCCCCCCACCCTTTGTGCCTCTGGCGCAACAGTCTCCAGCAAGCACATGGCTATGTGTCACCACAACGCTGCGTCAAACTCGGAGGGGGTCAAAAACAGTCAGTTCGGTTGTTTCCTGACAGTATGCTTGTTCCAATTACATCAGGGGCCAGTCTCGAGAGGCTGGTAGCCTTAGTAGACTATCTGACAGAATAGAAGAATCTGCCAAAGATACCTCAGTGGGTCCTGCAGATCATTGAGAACAGAATGCTACAGAGTCCAGTTTGGCTTTCGTCCGCCTCATTTCAACTGTGTATTGCTCACGTTAGTGCATCCTGAGCAGGCTCTGGTAATAGAGCAAGAAGTGAAAACTCTATTAGCAAAGGAAGCTATAGAGCAGATGTATTCACCTGACAGAGAATTGTTTTTTTTGTTTTTTTACAGCCGTTATTTCATTGTTCCGAAAAAGGATGGAGGGTTGCGTCCTATACTAGATCTTTGTCAGTTGAATCGTGCAGTCAAGAAACTCAAGTTACACTCAAAAAGATTGTGACTCAAATCAGATCCGAGGACTGGTTTCGGCATCGAGATGAGGTCCTCGCACTCGTGCAGAAATTGGGGTTGAGACTCAATGCCAAGAAGAGTGTGCTTTCTCCACTACAGAGAACCACTTTCCTTGGTGTGGTTTGAGATTCAGTCACAATGCGATCTGTCCTAGCCATCATGCGAGCCGTTCAGCTGCTATCCTCATAGCCAAGAAAGAGTTAAAGCTAGGCCATTCACTCACTGTAAAACAGTTTCAGAGACTGTTGGGCCTCATGGCAGCAGCGTCTAATGTGATACCCTTTTGTCTGCTGTACATGAGACCCTTGCAGTGGTGGCTCAGTTTCCACCGAGGGGAAACCCACTTTGTATGATCAAGATCACACGGTGGTGTCTCCACTCTTTTGTTATATGGAGGAAACCTGGGTTCCTATCCCAGTGTCCAGTGTTAGGAGCTCTTTTCCAACAAGTTTAGCTCCCAAAAGATGCTTTCTCACTGGCTGGGGAGCGGTAATGGAAGGTCACTTAGCTCAGGGTCTTTGGAGGATTCATCATCTTTCATGGCTCATAAACTGCCTAGAGATGATGGTGGTCTTCAATGAGGGGCCATCATGTGCTTGTCTGGTCAGACAACACATCGGTGGTCTCATACATAAATCTCCAGGGGGTCTGCAATTGCGTCCACTATGCAAACTGGTGCACCGGATTCTCTTGTGGTCCCAAGGAAAGAAGATGTGGTCCCTGCTTGTGGTCCCCTGAGAGCAGTTTATTCCCGGGGCATCATAATATAGGAGCAGACATCCTATTGAGGCAGGGGCTGAGGCCAGGGGAATGGAAATTACTCTGGAGAAAATTCTGGAGAAGGTCCGACGGGACGGAAAAGTCTACTTCTAGTAGCGCCGTACTGCCTCAGGTTCACAGGTGCTCTTTTCTTAGCTGTGCCCTCAGTTTTCACAAAGACAGGCTTTTGTTCGTATGGCGTTTTGGGCATTCTTGTTCCTAAATGAGCATTTCAGCATTTTGCACAGCTAAAATATGTGTTATGGTTGCAAGACACTGTCAATTTACAAATTGCCATTTTCACTCTTACATGAAAATAAGGTTGATACTATTAAATGCAAGACATCACAATTTGAATAAACACTAAGAAATAAGCCTCATGTATAAATGTCTAAGAATCTATGCATAAAAAAACAATTAGACATCAGGAACTCAAGTTAACTGGAAAATATTAGGTCAACTATAAATAATGTATATAAATTCCACTTGTCTGTGAAACAATCTGTGTTTATTATATCTGAACGGAGAACTTTGACCTAAAAGTTAATACATTCTGTAGTTGATTGAGACTGCAGCTCTAAATTATTAATATCATAATAAAAATTGGGAAAATTATCATTGAAATTATTAAGTGGGAGAACATTTAGTGAGAATGACAAGCCAATGAATAATAATAATAATAATAATAATAAAACATTTAGGGCTGACGCCCCAAAAGTCCACCCTTTGTGCCACCCATGGTTAAGTACCCAATTTTACTGATGACTGTTTTTTTAGACCCTATATTTGTGCCTATTCAAAAAAGTTCCTCATATAAACATTGGGTAAATAGGTGCAACATTTTAACGTGAAATTATATTGCTATACGACTAATCTCTTTGAAGTGCAGCTCTTTGTGTAGGTCAAAGAGCAATTCTTCATGTGTCATGCCAATGCCCAGGTTGCATTTGTGAGGTCTGCACACATCTTCACCTCGACAGGTGCTCGTCCTGCTGGGAGCTTCTCTTGATGTGGTAACCTGTTACTGAAAATCGTTTCAGTGTGCTTCCATTAGCAAGGTGTGAGGCACTGTGGGAAATATTACGATCCCATATCTCTCCACAGTCTCTCACCTCTTTAAATAAGTCTGGGAAATCTTCTCAAACTCAAAAGACAATTGCCTCCATCACCATCCAACTACAGATTAGTACAGTCTGTTGGGGGGTATTTACACCTGGTCACTTGGCTATCCATTCATGAAAAGATACATTTGAGACAGAAAATAATCTTGTACACAAGAAGAAGAAAAAGCCACAACTGAGAGAGTTAGATGAAACATAGATGAAAAGTGGTTAAATTGGCTTTTATAGGGAGGGGGAGCCCTTATTTATGGTGAATGGTCATCATTCATAATCGTTCCGTAAAATGCCTTAATGTGTTTTAACACCAAAGAGGCTCTTTTTCCACTTGGTGCAATTTATTTAAACAGAGAGAAATACTTCACAAATCAGGCAATGGATTTCACTTGCGGAAATGTTTGAAAGTGAACATGTTTGAAAATATTGGTTGGTTATGTTGATTTAAAAGAATCAGGGCTAATTTATTTATCAGTTTGTTGTTTAATCACACTGACACGCAGGGCTGTACAGAGGTTTTCTAAATAAATTTGTCCAAAATTAGGGGGGTTTGGGGGGGTTTGCCCCCTCAAGAAAATTTTGGTTTTCCTAATCTCGACATGTCAATTTTAAGGTGTTTTGAAGGCCCCAAAAAAGAAATGGACAACAGTAGCTTTAAAAGCAGTTTAAGAGTATGCCTATTTGATCAGATAACAGATTCTTTAACATGAGAATCAGTTTAAATGTCTCAATGAGTGATCCACACACTATAAAATGGAATGCAGAATGTTTATGCATTTGTTGACAATACACAATCACATATTTGAAATAGGAATGTCCTTAAATAGTCAAATCACCTTTATTTATATAGCGCTTAATACACCTATTGTATCAGAGCAGCTTCACAGTGATAACATGAACATAATACAACACAGATCAATAATATTGTTGAATATTAAATGTCCCCAACTAAGCAAGCCAAAAGCCAAGGCAAATAAGAAATGGTTCAAGGATTATATACATTTCAAACAAACGCAAAAGCATTCATTCTGTGCCCAGAGGCAATTAGTATGAGCATCAAAGATCAGTTTCAGCTACTTTTTCTTTCCTAAATTAATCAACATTTTTGGACTAGCTAATGGTTCAATTGCTCACTTATTAAGACAGTCGTCTTGTCGCCGCCTTCTGGCTTATAATGCAAGTTGCGCAAACACAAACAAGCGGAGTGATACAAACAGTGAAAAGTCAAACCCATTTGAGGTAACTTTATATTACAGTAATAATAATGGCAATAAATTTAATGAGGTGCTTGTGTTGTTAAATCCCCTACTAAAATAAGCTTATAGTAGGGGAGAGCGGGGCATTTGGTTTTGGCTCAATTAATTAAAAAATAATTAGGTTAGATCTTTTTTTACACCAGCAACTTACACATCTCTGCAACAAATGACCACTTAAAGTTTTTTTTTTTCTAGGACATTTTCGTACAGTTGGACTGAAAGTGAAATAAGTGCAAATGTTAGGCTACAACTTACCCCATATGCGGGGTTAATTGTAACAGACAGAGGGGTTAGTTGTAACACTTGTGTGTAACAAACATAATTCAGTACTATTTTATTTGTATTGTTTGATATTTTTTGTGCATCTGTACAGGTAGATATCCATCCCTCATCCAATCATCCTTCTATTGTGGATCAATATCATGGATAGAGAGAGAAAAGAGCTGCACAGTTCTGCAATAAATAAAATCATAAAATATTGTAATTGCAAGTGAATTAGATTTGTGTGTGGCAACTACATGTTAACAGTTGCTAGGAATTGCTGACATGTTTCAGAACGGTGCTGTGTTCGAGCCAACAAGACAGTGATTAAGGCAATATAAAGTTAGATTTCGAAACGTAGGCTATAACGTTACACCCAACTCAGAAACCGAAAAAAAACTATTTTGAAAAAATGTACTTTCATGGTGTCAAAACACTCTTTGTCCAGTATCTTAACGAAATATTATCAAAACTTTCCGCAAATTGATCGCGGGAGACCGTCTTCTGGCAGCGAGGGAAAAATATCATAAACACAACCTGCATGCATGACCGTAAAAGGTCTGTGTTATTTAGCCCCGCGTTAGATTGTGCCCCGCGCTGCCCGTGCCCGATCATTTAAAACTTCTACCGACAAACAGCTGTTTATTAGCAAAAAGTTACATGCATCTTTTCTCGCACTGTAGCCTATATATGCCTGTTAACTGAAGCGTGAAGCGTCGCGTTGGGATTCGCGCTCGCTCGGTTTGCGCTTCTGTGAACATCCCACTTGCTTTGATTGGACTCAAACATTTTGAAATTGACGAGCGGGTGAGTGCTGAAGCAGCTCAGACGAGGAGATCTGTTATCGTTGCGATGGGCAACTCATTGCAGCACTAAATTCGAGTTAATATTAGCCAAATATTTCAAAACTTTCATTATATACACTCAACAAAATGTATATATTTTTGTTGCTGAAGGAGACGGAGCTGAGCTCCGACAGGGTGTGTTGTGAACCCGAGGAGGTGGAGCTGCGCTCCGGTGCGCTCCGCCCCAATTTAACCTATGGATGAAACAACTGTGAAACTCGAATAACCGCCATATGGGACAAAAATAACATTCACCTGAAATTTTGCTGCCCAGCATTAACATCGCCTAAAAGGGAAAATTATGCCACTTCCTTGAGGATGATTTCAGGAACTGGCTTTTTGATAGTTTAAGGTATGGGTTTCACTTCATTTTGATGGTCCCTTTAAGACATTCTGTTGACTTTAAGTTTCAACTACTGTACATGTCTATTAACTCTCATTATAGTGTTAAGGCCAATTTATACTTCTGCGTCGAGGGTACGCCGTAGTGTACGGCGTTGGCTTCGCACGTAGGCATCGCCGTTGTGAGCATTTATACTTCTGCGTTCAGCTCCGAAATGCTAGAAGGCGGCGGAGGGTTTTAATGTTCCACTGTGTTTACATTCCCCACGGCTAGGTTACTACAAGCAATAGCGACTGAAAGAGAGTGGATCATGTTGAAGTTGGAGCTTATTGGGGTGGAAAAACAGTTCATTTTAGTGAAATTACTAAAACTGAAAGGCAGAAATGAGAGAAGACGTCGGAGGAGATGGTGCGTGTGTAAATGCGTGAGAAGGTACGTGCGGAAATGCGTAGGAGGAAATGCGATGCTACCAAGCCGACCAATCACCGATCTTGCGGTCCGCGTCGTCGCGACGTGTAGTTACATTTTTGAAGAGGTGCGCGTCAGGCAACGGCGAAGAGTACGCGGAATAGGACGCGTCTGTGCGTATGCTACGCCGTACCTACTGCGCGCACCTGACGCAGAAGTATAAATTGGCCAGAGTATCAATAGACTGGTAGGGATAGGTTTAGAATAAGTTGACTTAGTTGCAAAGTTACTTATAGTCAGTAGAATGTCGTTTTGGGAACATCAAAATAAATATATTTGGCAGATTTTAGGCAGTCTACAGTTAGACAGTCTAACAATGAGAGTTAGTTGACATTTAGTTGCAAAGTTATGTGATGTCAACAGAATGTTCAAGAGGACTATCAAAATAAAGTGTAACCAAGATATGTTACAAAAGGTATACAGTATGGGGAATTATAGAAAGCCTAGTAAGTAGCCTAACCCTTAATTAAGTAGCCTAACCCTTAATCGGTTCATGGGGTCCATACGACCCCAATTGACTTTTACTTAATAAAAAAAGGTTCCCTTCATCTCAGTGGAATAATTTTGTGACTTTTCATACATTATCTATCTATACACACACAAAAACCTGGCTTCATTCAGTTGTTCTGAAGGTATGTAAAAAAAATGTTTACACTTCTCCTATTCGGGGTCGATATGATCCCACGTTGAAATGAATGGGAAATGTGAAAAAAACTAAATATATTTTCTTCATGTGTCAAAAAAAAAAAAAATAATAATAATCCGGCATAAATCTGAAATTTTTTTACACAGAAATGAAGGCCTAGTACTAGAGCATAAATGCAATGTATCATAAAAAAAATAATATGTCATATGCAAGCTAATGGTGTAGTTGAGGAATTGTGTGGTATATGTGTAACCGGTGGCTCGCGACACCAGTTATCATAATACTTGTCTGCGTTGTGTAGATAAAGACACTGGACCACAGGCGGCGGTTTCACTGGATTTACTCTCCTCAGTGCATTAACAATGCTCAAGAGGAAGAGGTGGAGACAAAACAGGAAATTTAAAAACCCATGGAGACGTCGCAGCAATTAAAGGAGAACACCCTCATTCTAAGACAAGTATATATACCAGATATATATCAAAGTAAACCTTTTTTGTGTAAATTATAACAATGCATACATTTTAACAGAACACATTCTGTCCCTGTTACACTCACCCCCCAGAATTTACACAAAATCCTGAAAGAGTGGAACAAGAGAATACACTGGTCACTTGAATTACATGGTCTACTAATAAAACCGTAAAGACTCCATCTAGAAAGTTACCCAAACAAGGGATACAAAAATGGAGAAAGTTGGCCAAACTTTCACACATCTTGCAGGCAAAAAAACAAAGTGCCCATTACACTTTGATAAATTCAGACCAATTATACAAACAGGATTAATATACACAGGGATAAAAAAAAAACGTTTTCAGTCAATTATACTCAGAATTACCAGACTGTGCAATACCATACATAGAACTACACATGAATAACATGAGATACAGAATCTATCCCAAGTAAGGTTTCAAGTTGAACCATTGACTCAATTAACCTACGAACAGGTTTAATTACCCTACCAAGCCTGGTAGTGTAACGATCAGAGGGATTGTCAACCATAGGATCAGTAGAGAAAGAATCACTAGCTACAGTGTCATGGTCAACAGGCAAGTCATTCTGTGCTTCAGAAACAGACGGAGAAGAATGGGACGAAACCCAAGAAGCAGTACGATCATCATCACAAACAGCTATGTGAGACAAATCATCAGTGACAGGTAAGATTGACTCAGCCACATCACAGACAGATTGAGATGGTGTGGAACAAGGACCACCAGTAGCACTATCATCAACAGAAATGTCAGTTGAAGGCAAAGGGAGGAAGTTAACTGGCAACAATAGATTCCGATGTACCACTTTCTCATGGCCAGATCTGTCACGGATCTTGTAAATGTGCATGGAAGGTTTGGAGGCAACAACAGAATACATGGTGGGTTCCCATTTATCGGCAAGCTTCCGTTTACCCCTACATCCTTTGTTGGCAACGAGAACATGATCACCGACTGACAGAGGCAATCCTTTGACTCTCTTATTGTACTGATCAGACTGATGTTTTTGTTCTGCAGTAGAGTTCTTTTGAGCCAGCGCCATAGCAGACTGTAGATCACTGACAAGAGATTGAACATAGTCACTGTAATCACAGATTGACTCATCACGAAGCACACTTTGAAACATAAGGTCAACAGGTAATCTCGGCACCCTCCCGAACATCAGGTAAAAAGGGGCAAACCCAGTTGTCTCATGGGCAGTGCAGTTATACATGAATGTCATTGTTTGAACCAACTGTGGCCACTTTTGCTTAGATCTGGGTGGAAGCGACCTCAGCATGTTACCTAACGTTCTGTTGAACCTTTCAGTTCCACCATTTCCCATTGGGTGGTACGGGGAAGTTCGTGACTTGTCAACACCAGCAACATCAAGAAGCTCTGCTATCAGCTCACTCTCAAAATTTGCTCCCTGGTCCGAATGGATACGCTGGGGAAATCCATAGATACAGAAGAAGCCATCCCAAAGTTTCTTAGCAACACTTTTAGCACATTGATTCCGGCAAGGAAAAGCATGAGCTAGCTTGGTGAAATGATCTGTAATTACTAAGACATCCACAGATTTATTGTGCTTATCCTCAGCAGACCAGAAATCAATACAGACAAGCTCCAATGGGGCAGTGGTCTTGATGCTCTCCAAAGGCGCTCTTGCTGCTGGCTCAGGAGTTTTACTCAGGACACAACGGGTACAAGTCTTGACGTAATCACGCACATCACGTTCCATCTCAGGCCAATAGAACCTCTGGCGTGCTAGAGACAGGGTACGTGGCTGACCTTGGTGACCGGCCAAATCATGAACACCAGAGAGTGCTTGCTGTTTCAGGGAGCCAGGCAGGACGAATTGAAACTTCTTGTGCTTAGTGAGAGGATCTTTGACAGCTCTATACAGAATTCCATGAAGCAAAAACAGTTTTTCCCACTGCCTCAAAATTCTTAAAACTCGCAAATCCTCATTCGCACGTTCACGCCTGTTAGGTCTTCGCTTTCTGCTGACATAGAAAGCCACCCTCGAGACAACTGTGTCACTGTTCTGCTGACACTGCAATTCGGACAACGAGAAGGCATGGTTTACGTCTTGACAGTCAGGAATCAAAGAAGTCAAGTGATCAGCTAAGGATGTTGCTCTGGATACAGCTCCTGAATCCCAATCCTCACAAGAAGACAAGACAGATGACACATCCTCAGTAGTCATAGAGAGGTTAATCTCAGATGTCAGATTGAGTGCACTATCAACCGTCTGAGGCTGGCATGTGAGACGGAAGGTCTTCTGGACAGAATCATCTTCCACACTTTGTACAGACTTCAACAGTTCAGAGTAAGGCTCAGACAAAAGTCGCTGACTCACTGGGTTGACAAACGGGTCACGACTGAGCGCATCCGCCACAACATTCAATCTTCCAGGAACGTACTTGATCTTAAAGTTGTACGGGGCAAGTTTTGAAACCCAGCGCTGCTCACAAGCGTCCAGTTTAGGTTTTGTCAAGATGTACGTGAGCGGATTATTATCCGTCCACACGGTAAACTCATGGCCTTTGAGCCAGTGGCTGAACTTGTCACAAACAGCCCACTTTAGAGCTAAGAATTCTAGTCTGTGTGCTGGGTAGTTGGCTTGGCTGCGGCTCAAGGACTTGCTGGCGAAGGCTATAGGACGTGCTTTGTCCTCACCACTGGGAACTTGAGAAAGCACTGCACCTAGGCCGTCCAACGATGCATCAGTGCAGAGAATAAAGGGACGCTCAAAATCTGGGTGTGCCAAGACTACACTCTCAACAAGGGCTCTCTTTAACTCTTCGAAGGCGACATCACACGCAGGGGACCAATCCTGAGAAGACAACTCCCGGTAAGTACCAGATCTTTTACGACTACCTGTGCCTTTCATCAAACGTTTTTGACCGGCTGTCAAATCGAACAATGGCTTCGCGACACGCGTACAGCCAGGAATGAAGCTCTGGTAATAGAGAACCATGCCCAGAAACGATCTTAGTTTCTTCGGCGAAGGTGTGACACCATCTTCTTTCATCAGGTCATTCTTCTGAAAGGCTGAAATGACTGCAACTTTGCCCTCGTCTACAGACACTCCAGACCCGCTGATCATGTGGCCCAGAAACTTGATGGAACGCCTGAGAAAGTGGCACTTCTTAGGAGCCAACTTCAAATTACTAGCTCTCATCCGTGAAAACACCACTTCCAAACGTTTCAAGGCTTCTTGCTCAGAACGGGCGAACACCAGCAAATCATCAAGATAGCAAAGGAGGCTGGAAAAGTTGAGATCTCCAAATACACTGAGCATCATCCGCATGAAAGATGCCGGACTGTTACACAGGCCCTGGGGAAGACGGTTGTATTCGTACAAGCCCATGGGTGTTGTGAATGCTGTGTAGTGACGATCGGATACATGGAGCGGGACGTTGTAAAATCCCGAAGTCAAATCAACTGAGCTGAAGAGAAGATTGCCACCAAGAGCAGCAAGACAATCCGCCTGATGGGGCAAAGGGTGAGCATCCTTGATTGTCTTTGCATTAAGCCAGCGAAAGTCCGTACAGACTCTGAGAGACCCATCCTTCTTCCATGCCATTACCAGAGGAGACGCATACTCGCTGACTGATTTGCTAATGATGCCCTTCTCTTCCATTTCAGAAAGTACCTCTCTCAACTTTTGGTAGTGGGCGGGAGGGGTTCGGCGATAAGGCAGGCGAAACGGACGCTCATCACTCAGATGAATTCGGTGTACAAAGTCTCTCACCTTTCCACAATCGAGTCTGTCTTTGGAGAAAACATCATTATAAGACACGATGAGACTGGCCAACTCCTCCTTCCATGACTTGGAGACCTCACATCCTTCAATATCTATGTCCTCCAAACCATACTCATGCAGTAACCGCACAGGGTCAACAGGTGGAACAGATTTGGGGAAAGTAGCATCAGAAACTTGAGGTCTGCAGACATCCTGAGAAAACGTAACATCCTCCACCGCCAGACAAGGAGACACATCAGCTAGCTTAGTGTTGCGTCGAAGAGTTATTGGAGACTCAGTGGGATTCAAGATCTTCATCGGTACCCATCGATCACCCCACATAGGAGTCACTAGACGTCCTACAAGCACATGTCGAGGCGCCGAGCGAGACGTAGTGGGCTCGACGATGACAGATTTTCCTGGAGAGACATTAGTGTTAGCTGGTAGTTTTCCCCAGACAAGATGCTCACATCTGGGAAGTAAAGTAACTGCCTGACAAAGCCTAACTGTGCCGAGCTTAGCGGGCTGTTGAGGACCAGACCAACGAGAAACACAGCTCAAAAGCTCAAGAAACTCTTCACACTCAGGGTTGCTATTTTGGCAGGAAATTAGATCCCAGTACTTCTTCTCGGCTTTCATCTTCTTAAGCACACATTTGATGACGTTACTGCCGATAATGAACTCATCCCTCTGTCCAGGAACTACCAGGGTTGGTACAATGAACTTGAACCCGTAGACTTCGATTTCCAGGTCATACGCGCACTTAGGCTGAGTAGTAAGGCCACCACAGCCCACCAGGACCACGTTACCAGGAATCATTGAGGCTTGAGGGAGAACTCCATCAGCACACAACTTCGATTCACCTTCCGTGCTCAGGGTACAAGCCATACTCCCAGAATCAAGCAAACCATGCAGTACTGACTGGCTACGGACAGTTACAGGAGCATAAAAGAGTTCACTGGCTCCATCAATTTTCTGAGATCCCACATACAGCACTGTTTTGTCGGGTGGCAGCAATTTGCAACTATTTACAAAAATCTCTTGTGGGTCTGACTCATCTTTTAGGGGAAATACGGCACTGCCCATGCTATCCCCCTCTGCACATGGGCTACTTAGTTTAACTGGGTGGCAGGAGAAGAAAGCTCAAGGCCCGTCATCTTAGGACAATTGCTCTTAAAGTGTCCAGGTTTAAAGCAGTTACGACAAAGCCTCTGGCGCATACAATGAGTATGTGTAGTGTGCTCTTTAGATCGACATACTCTACATGCTGGACTCAAACTGGGCTTGGGGCCTGAAGTCCTGACAGGACAGCTTGGGTTGGACGAGGACAGTGAGGCAGTGCAGAGAGACAAAACTTTATCCATCATGCCAACCAACTGTTGCATACTACCATCAGGAGTAAAAGGAGCAGCATTGGGGTTCAGCTGACCAGTTAAACTTGACATCTGGCTTGAGGAGAGTTCAGGCTGTTTGAACGGACTGGGCACAGGATCGTCACAGACAGTCACAGTGTTCTGATGGCAAGCTGACACGGGCAATGAGCGTGCAGGTCTGGCAAAAGCTCTCTTCAGGTTCCTGTGATGACTATCCAGTCGCTCTTGAACTTCGGCAGCACTCCACTGTTCAGCAGGCTTGAACTGAAAAGACAAAGCAAGACCAGGATCTGGACAGTGTGAGATAAACATCATAACAGCTTCAGTGACAGGATCCTCAACAGACTTGTTGCGCCTACGCAAGCACTCATCAGCCACATCAATCGCCTTGTTCAGTCTGATCCAGTAGTCCATTGGGCTCTCATCTGCCCTGGGCAGAGTGTTATAAAAATCAGCCATAGGCATGTTTGAATACATCAACTCACTGAAATTTCGCTTCAGTATGTCAAACACTGTGGTGGGGAGCACTGCAGCAGTCGGGCCTGGGAAGCTGCGCAAGGACACTTTGACCACATCCCTCGCTTTTCCAGCTAACCTGCTCAGGATTAGATCAGAGGCAGTTTCATCAGTGCATTTCTTTCTGTTCATGTAACTGTACATCATGTCTTCCCATTCATGCACAGTAAATGAATCACTCTGGTCGCCTCTAAATAATGGTGGTGGTTTAACATCGTGTTGGACAATGACGTTCAAATTAGAAGCATCAACACAATCGCTTGAGTACTGGACATTTGACTTGGGCTGCACTGGGCTGGGATGTTGTGTTAAATTCAGACTGGCTGAAATACTCTCACCAATTTTCTGTGCCAGATCAGAAATAATACCTCCTAGAGTCTCAGGGGTAATGACGTGATCAACATTTGGGCGTGAAAAAGGAGTAGAGCAAGCCGCTGGGCTTCCTGAAGAACCAAGAGCTGAATCAGATGCATGCCCACGGTCAGTTTCTGAATTAAAGAGTGCCCTCCCCCTTCCAAAACATTGAGGTGAAACTCCAGACATATTGTCAGGACGATTAAGTACAGCCCTGATACCCCTACCTACTGGGAACATGACATTAGGCTGTTGTACAGGGCTAAAATTATCCTGACTGACAGTGTCCTCAAACATGACTCAGTTTCAATAGAAAACACAAAAAGAAAATGTAATAACTTGTTTTAGAAAGAAAAAAAAATGGAAATAAAAACAAATAAGTCACTTAACTTCT
This sequence comes from Cyprinella venusta, assembly GCA_038021265.1. Lineage (NCBI taxonomy): Eukaryota > Metazoa > Chordata > Actinopteri > Cypriniformes > Leuciscidae > Cyprinella > Cyprinella venusta. The sequence goes on from CM075885.1 coordinate 13,402,239, forward strand.
ATTCAGATGAAAGCACCTTGCAGGGACACTCATGTAGACTCCCACAACAGCTCAGTGTGACAATTCACGGAGGAGAAAAAAAAAATTTATGTGACGATGACGATCACAAAACTGTTAAGCGTGCAACAGCGCAAAAACAGTCCAGTACAGCGTTGCACGGAGAGAAAAAAAAAAATGCGACGATCACGAAAACTCTAGCAGCAGCGTAAATAACAGTCCAGTCCAGTGTTTCACAGTGAAAATCGAAACAAAGTTCCTCATGTGATGATCACACAAACATTCCGTTATTAAGTCCGTGCAGCAGTGCAAAAAAAAGGGTTTTTTTATTTTTTCCAAAAAAAAAATATCAACACATCAAAGCGCATCTACGGCGTGAGTCATTAATCAAAGCCAAAACAGTTTTTCATCATACCTCATAAAAAGCAATCGTTTAATACGTGATATGAGCAGCAGAGACGAGCGTTGAAGGCGAGAAGAGACGAGCTTCGGCCTCCGCGCTCAGCGAGACACTCCTCCAGTGATTCACAGCACACCGTCGTCTGTTGAAGCAGCAACTCCGGCGATCAGCAATCAACCGATCTTGCGAAATCCGAAGGTTCACGGCACCACGTGTAACCGGTGGCTCGCGACACCAGTTATCATAATACTTGTCTGCTTTGTGTAGATAAAGACACTGGACCACAGGCGGCGGTTTCACTGGATTTACTCTCCTCAGTGCATTAACAATGCTCAAGAGGAAGAGGTGGAGACAAAACAGGAAATTTAAAAACCCATGGAGACGTCGCAGCAATTAAAGGAGAACACCCTCATTCTAAGACAAGTATATATACCAGATATATATCAAAGTAAACCTTTTTTGTGTAAATTATAACAATGCATACATTTTAACAGAACACATTCTGTCCCTGTTACATATGGATACAAAAGTACTTTATATCTCCAAAAACACAGCATTAATGAATAGATGAGAAGTAAACAAAAACAAAAAAGAGATATTATTTGTATGATTAAAAATGTATATTTTTTGTGTACAATTACTCAATCAATTGTTGGGGTCGTATAGAGGAAACGAAGACCATTTGAAGGTTAAACCAATATTCCCAAAACAATTTTGCCACACTACATTTTGAAGTGAACGCAATGTAGAGAAATCAAAGCTTCAGTCCCATTCATTGTAGATTCATGAAAAATAGTTTTATGTTCCATGGAAGAGAAAGTCATAGAGGATTTAAAAGAACAATACACAAGTAAACGAGAATTTCTGTTGGGGACAAGCTAATCCTTTTAGATGATTTTTGGATCAGAAAATAAATCTGTGAATAGGCTACAACAAACCTAATTTTAAAAACCTTCTCCATATTTCTTTGAAATTATTAAAAGAGCAATTAACAGAACCTCTAAGGTATGGGAATCATTAAGTGGAATTGGAAGCAGTATCATTTAATTTCTCACAATTCTTATGCCGAGATATGATTTAAGAAGGATTCTTAGGTCAGATTGCTTTCAAGATTGCATTTCCAGTTCTGTATGCAACCTCTCTGTGGATTCCCAGAAATAGAGGCCCTAGAGGTGGAAAGATACAAGGCAGGAAGCTCTGGGTCGTATGGACGCTCATGGGATTCACTGGGCTCTGCTCCGTTCGTCACAGGAGAACCGGTACTATCACTGGCACATGATTAATGAAGCAGGTGCTCTACCTAAAGGGCAGGTTACTCAAACCCCATTCCAGACCAAGAATTGCCTATTCCGCATAGTAGAGGATTTCAATTGCCATGCCCTAATCAGGAGAACTCCCTGATGGCTTTGCGGGAAGCTGAAAATGTATTAATTTCGCTCTCTTTTGGAGAATTTGACCATCCGGTCAATTGAAGTTACGGGGAAGTGTATTAGCACTTTAATGGCCTTTAAGAATGATATGTTAGAGAGAAGACTTCACAGCAGCTTTGGACCATAAGACAAGCTCAATAAAAGATGTTCCCCAGACACTCTAAACAATCTCAGACTTCTTGGCAATTGACTTCTTTCAGAGACGACCTCACGTCTCGCTAGTGGAGTTCTGTTACATGCAAATTAAAACCCAGATATATCAGTATTGCGCTGCTCTAATCACCCATTTGAGCATTCTTATACTGCATTTTTAATGTTCAAGACCTGTCATTGTTTTAAACCCTCTGGTGCTCCTCATTTGTGTGTAGCCCTTGTTATCGTCGTGGTCAGAGGTGACTGGACACCTGAAAATGAAATTACCTCCACCCAAGTAAAGCCAATGTCATTTATTTTTGTTCAATTATATTTTTTATTTTGAGAGGATATGATGGTACTCATTAATATTTATGCAATTATCATGGTTAATTTTTGCCATTGACAAATAATACAAAACATTTTTGCCCTCAATTTTTGTGTGTGTGTTCACATTTCAAATGCCATAAAAGTCACCAAGTTTCATACCATTCTGATGAAGCTGTGATTTTTAAAAAATTTAAAAAGAAAAATATTCTGGTCATGAATGACAGAAGAGCACAAGAGGGAGAGATCATTTGAACACATAAAGCTCATTATTGCTTGAATATGCCAAATAAGCAACTGAAATTACATTCTCCGAAGCAAATAACTCAATCTCGAGTAAGCAATGTTCAGCAATACCCGAATTCTCCATTGAGAACAACCGTATCATTTATTTAGAATGCATTTTTATATTGTTCAAATTCAAAATTGTGTTTTTTGGTTTAAAAAAACAAGATTTGTTCCGTTTAAAACCAATAACGCATGCTGGCTAGCATTTCTGAGAGCAGAAAATGTTTCTCAAAAGAGTTTCTCAAAATTTGATTTCTTAGCTTTTAATTAACGCAATTCTCTAAAATGTGAGAGATTCACCATATATAACCAATCAAATAGCCTAGTATCCGGCAGTGACTGCTTTTCCAAAGAGTGTGAAAATATAAAGTGTGAGAAAATGTATTTGTGTGGATTTGTGATATCAAATTCTAGCTTTGTATTACTGTCATTTCCACCACATTATGTAATGCTTTGCGCAATAAATAATTTGAGATTTTTGAGTAGTGGAAATGACACTGTCATGGAATTGTTCATGACTATCAGAAAAAAAAAATTATCCAAACAGTGTTAGCAGACAAATAAACTAGTTAAAGTGTTAAGTGTCTTAATAGAGTTTATTCTATAAAGTGTACAGGGCCAAAAGTGCCCTTATAGTTGTCTTTAAAGGAACATCACAGCAAGGACATTATGAATAAAGCCAAATCAGCACAAACGTTCTTATCAGATCATTTAAATGTATAGAATTGCCCGCTCTCACTTCATGAGGCCAAGCAATGACTCTGTATTCAATACAAATCCTGTGCCCCTCGGGGCCTGTAAGATGCTCTCGCTCGCTGCGAGACACGCATTGTTAGACTAATGAAAAGATAGGATTTGATTAAAACATTTCAAACATCATTTGGACCCTGATGCGAAGCAAAGACGCACCCCCGTCGTGGGCACTTAACTCCTGTGGTTCAGCAGTCGTGTAGACTCCCTGAGCTCAGTCTACAAATCACACTGATGGGTGTATCACGCCAGGAGGGCTCTCTGTTGCCCCTATAGCTCCGATAGTCGTTAAAAATTCATTAGACAATGTTTTTTGCTGCCTCTTGCTGGATGTTACCCTAGTAGCTTACAGTTCTACTGGTTTTCATTACAACGGTTCATGGGGACACTCAAACTGAGTCACAATGAGACTATAAAAAAATATCAATGGGATCTCAGGAAACTGTAAGGTTTACTGATATGTATCATAATAATTAGTCAGACACAAACAAAAAGATGGCTGTGAGGAACAAAATTATAGTATGTCATAATTGACTAATTCACAATCCATGATTACCAGAAATGATCCGTTTAAACGCATTGTACTACTCTCAGTCTGACATGCACATCACATCAGAATATTATTACTCGATCCAGAAACAGTAAGATGGACGAATTTTAAAGGTGCAATGTGTGAGTATCTATTAACAGAAATGCAATATGACATCTATGTTTTCAGTGGTGTATAAAGAACTTACTTAACCGTAATGTTTTTTGTTTTTTTTACCTTAGAATGAGACATTTATATCTACCATGGGAATCTCCTTCTATGAAGGCTGCCATATTGTGACGTCATATTTCTACCGTTTCCGAACGCGAACAAACAGCGCTACAGAACGTGTTTCATCACTACCTTGAAAGAGAAACAGCGGAAAGCTGGAACCTAGCCTTGCACTCCCTGAGTAGTGACTTTTCCCTTGTGAGTTGTGTAAAATATGTAGTTGGGATTGTTTCATGTAACTTAGTTCTCCCTCGCTGTGTTATGGGTTTGTTATGTGGGGTAAATGTGCTGTTACGTTCGTGAGACAGCTGATTAGTACTCATGTCATTGACCGTAAAACAGTATGTTACAGGAATCACTAACCCGTCGATCTTGTAAGAGATCTAAGTCGATCACGAAGAGTTTTCAAAATCAGAGAAAAAGCAGTAAATGGTGTCTATGGCATGCGGAGGTGCGCGTGCGGCAAAAATGACATGATTGTCATTTTTAGATGTAGATGTCGTTAAAAATCCCACACTGCACCTTTAAATTTGAATCATATTTACAAAAAAAAAATGTTTTTCTAAATGTCATTATCACTTGTAAACAGACAAGTATTCATTGTTTCAATTAGCTCATTGTTTCTGCCTTAACACATTTTTATTTTGTTTATGTGCATTTCTGAAATATATAACTAATACAACTTATGCTTTGAAACAATGTGTATTGTGGAAAAGTGCTATACAAATAAATGTGAATTGAATTGAATTAATTAAAATAGAAAGTCTATAGATAATAGATCACCACATCACTGACTGTAGTTTACACTATCAAGGGGTACAATATTATTATTAGTTTAGTTTTTTTTTTAAAGCAATATAAAACCTGCTGTTTTGGCACTGAAAGCACATTTTAATTTAATTTACACATAAACCACTTACATTACTTTTTTTACAGTTACAATAAAAATGTATTAATGAGAACCTAAAAAGAATCATGATGAATTACAGCAGAAACAAAAGTAAAAGCATAGACATATCACAGTAATGAGAGTTTATGGAACTAATCTTAATTCCTAAAAACCAGGCTAAGGCATGACTGAGACAAAGGGGAGTGCAAAACCGCTCTAGATTTATTCAAATCTCATCACTTAACACTTTTAATCATGTGGTTTTAAGAGCACATAAATGTGGGCTTAAGGGCAGTTTTGATTAAACTCCAGTGCTGGGAGAGAAGGTCTGGTGAGCGTTGATTCAGGTCAGTGTGGGTGTGTTGGCCACTGTCTCGCGTGCATTCAGACCTGATTCAGTCCACTCTCATCATGCCCTGCAGTAATGCAAGCTGACGTGATGTAAATGAGTTTTAAAGGTACTCGCGCCGGGTGGTCATTGCTCTCGTTTAGCGGTCAGATTGACCAGCTCTCCAGCTGCTGCTGTGTCTGTTGCTTCAGCCTAAACTACAACATTACGGCTTTATTACATCCGAACGTCTCTCCTTGGAGAGAATGGAAAGAGGGAATTCAAATTGAAGAGGGAGAGAATTGCTGTGGTGATGGAAAGGAAACAGAGTTGGGCAGTACGATTAAAAAAAAAATGTTTTTTTTAAGTTGTAAATTAAATAAAGTTGACTGGATTGTGTTTTATAAGAAAATGTAAACTGTTCACTTTATTTCAATGGTCCCTTTAACACATTCTTTTGACTGTAAGTAACTTATGTCTATGTCTACATATGTAATATCTACTAACTCTCCTAAGATAGTAGAGTATTAGTAGAAGTGTGTGAGTGATGACAGATTCCATATTGGTATTTCCTCCATCACAGTATCAAGGTATCCCAAAAGAAAAGTAAGTTGGATTAATGAATGTTGTGTAAATCAGCAATGCATTCTCATCCTTGGGTGTCATATAGTGACGCTTTTGACAATGCGGATACATCCAACACACATAGCACCCTTTAGCTTCAATATAACACACTTTGGTTATGGGTAGGTTTAGGTATGGGGTAGGGTTAGGATTAGACCACTAGGAGGCGCCATCTGCGTCTCATATTGACCCTAAAGGGTGCCATGTGCGTTGGATGTATTCGCATTGTCAAAAGCGTCAATACATGACGCCTTGGGATGAGAATGGGCTGAAATAAGTCTTAGAGATGCTATTTCTTTGACAGCATGAACCATTTGTTGTTGTTGTTGTTGTTTTGTTTTCTAATAACCATATATTGTCTGTCTCATGACTATTTGTAATAATTAATATTTATAATGCAATGGTAAAGTACCAAGTTAGCTTGGCTACCAACATTTTCTGTATAGTTTGCCCAATACTGGAGCCACTATTGTCAGAATTTGTACACATTTTGTTGCCAGTATGTTCTGCCGTGAATAAAAGCCCCAGGCAGATACATGCCAAAGCCATCTACACCACTTTGTCCCTGCTGTCCTGGCTACATGTCGGCAACCCGTCCCTTCTTGACTGAGCCGAACACAGCCATGAGCAGATGTGAAACCACACTCAGAGGAGTATTCATTTATTCTGAGTCCTAGATAAGGTCTCCTGGAGGCCTGGAAGCCATTTCCAAAATGTCCTAGTATTTACTGGGTCATTAATACAGGTGCAATAACGTGTCTGCTATTTTGAAATATTTTTTACTGTATGTTCAAGACATCATGAAATCAAAATGTACACTTTACTCATTGTTCCTGATTTGATTGTGCACAATGCATCAATGCATTTTATTCCAAGTTTAAAAATGTTTGTCAAACTTTTACTGAAATGTAATAACGTAATGTAAATCTGAAACTACTTTCCTTTTAAGCTGATGTCAGCTTAGCATAGGATTGTGAAGGAGGGTAGTCCTTCACAATCCTATGCTGCACAGGCTATTGGTTAATGTTAACCAATAGTCAATTAGCTATTTATTTGTGCTAATCTTGTAGGTCAGTCACCTTTATTTATATAGCACTCTTTACAATACAGATTGTTACAAAGCAGATTTACAGAGATGACAGGAAAACAAAGTTATTAATTTAGTTAAATTATCTATACAGCCACTCTGGGAAAACCGTGATGTCATCGTCCAGCTCAGTTCAGTTCTCAAATAATAGTCTCAATGCAGGCAGATCAATAATATTGTTGAATATTAAATGTCCTCAACTAAGCAAGCCAAAGGCAAAAAAGGAAATGTTTATATTATCTAAAATCTTGCAGAAATTGTAATGCGGGTTATGCATGCTGTTGTGTCAGTAAAATGAAGTTGGCTGCAATGGCAGCAAATGAAAAAATAAGCACTGTCATTAGAATAACATCAAGATGCTGTTGACTATGTTCCAGACTAAAAGCGCCCTAGTAAGACGATGCCAACTGTGTTTCAGGATGAGGGTAGTCCTTCACAATCCAATACAAATTCACAGTTAAGTCTGACTCCAATCTTTAACAGATTTTGTTTTTGTTGCAGAATATCCTTTTCAGAAATCTGTCTCATTGGGGAAATAAAATGGAATGCTGTGTATCAGTGTCTGAGTCATATCATTGGCCATTGATCTGGCTAATTGTTTTTAATAGTAGTGTGTGAAATTTACGTGAATGTTTGAAATAATCAATTAAAATTTCTCTCATATATAGAATGTTTAACTTGATAACAGCCATTAAATTATAGCATCTTAATACACTGCAATTAGATAAACTGTTCATTCATTACATCACTTTACCTCTGTCTTTATCCCCGCAACATGACATCAAGACTTTTGCGTAAACAAATATGCCACTTTTGAGTCAAGTGGCATGTTATCTCACGCATTTTGAGCTATTCGCATTTATCCGCGTGTATGCGTGTATGTCTACGCCATTAACGTCTGAGTGATTCTGCGTGTCTGTACACGCCGTCAAATGTCCAGTCATAAATGCCATTAACCCCAGTGACGGTTAGGTTTAGGGACGGGGTTGAGGTAAGTCATATATATTTATGTATGGGTTAATGGCCGACGAGGTGTCCATTGTCAGGTTTTAATGGACGACGGCGAGGCGTAAACCGGCCGACGCGCAGCGGAGTCCATTAAAACCTGACAATGGACACCTCGGAGGTCATTAACCCGCTTATACCATGGTCACTTGCCAAATAAAACATTTTTAAAACATTAGTTTATATTTTAATTAGGCTAAATCTAGTTTTTACAAATAATAACTTGCCTGACGGTTTATTTAGCAACCGGAGATATTTATAGTCCGCTCAGCTTGTAGAACCCCTCAGGTTCAAAAATGCATTTTTTTTTTCATGAAACACAAAGGTAGGCATAGTTATTTTTTATTACACATAAAACAATTAATCAAACAACAATAAAAAAACACAATTAGTTCTGAGCTCAAGCGATTTGCGCTTAACGTTATAGAGGGCAATAAATTAATCAGATCAAAGAGAGGGTCATTTGCCTCAGGCTCCTTAAGGAGAGTAACGCTGTAACGTTACTCTCCTCCTCCCTTGGCTGTCTGGACAGCTGCATAAAACTCCCGCAGGGTCTCATTCAGGGGTGCGTTTCCCGAAAGCATCGTTAGCCAGCTATGGTCGCAAGTTCCGTCGTTACCAATATAGTTCAATAGAGCAGTGCGGCGGTGTAATTTTCAAAGCTGGAGTCCATTTCTTTCTGAACAATAAAGTCTATGGGCCCTATCTTGCACCCGGCGCAAATGACTTTATACACAAACGCATGTCTCATTCCTATTTTGCACGCGCGCGAAGCGGGATTTTCCCCTCCACAGACGCACGTCGGTAAACTAGGAAATGAACTTGCGCTCCCTGGGCGGATTGGCGCAAAAAGGAGGCGTGTTTCGGCGCAAACATTCCCTGGTGCTATTTTACACTTCCAGAACACAATTGCGCCACTGACCAGAAAAAACCTAGTCTAAAGTCAGTGGCGCGTTGCGCGTTGTTCATAATGCTATTTTAAGCGCGCATGCTTGGCCATAAGCGGGTACACAACGCGCATATAGGCTACTGATTCTCTCATCAACATAGATGCAGTAGTTTTTATTTTTGCAAATCATACATTATAACAAGGAAAAATATTAACACAAGAGGGAAATCATTGTGGTTTACATGAAGATGAAAAAACCGAAATAGGCTACCCATTTCTTAAGGCTATTGTAGTACTAAAGGATCAGACCTGTTTGCCCAATAGTGGCAAGAAACATACGTATAGGCTATAATGTTTAACCGACGCTGATGTGCAAGAGTTTCTCCCATCCCCATACAACGTCACTTCTCTGTCTTTCACTGTCCTGACAAGAACGTCGGTCTCATCGGCTGTGAACGCTCCTGGCGCGCGCCTGGTAAACCCACCGTTATAATAACAATCCGTCATGCAACATGCGCACCTGTTCTTAAAGGGTATGTTGGATGGCGCTCGGATTGGTTTATTTCACGTTACGCCCAACCAAACCACACCTATGAATAATGAAGCTACTTCAGACCAACCTCTTTTAGATTTGCGCCAGGCGCAAGAGGCATTTATCCCGCCGGGAAAATAGCAATAGCGCCGGGACCCGCCCACAAAGTTACTTGCGCCATGCGCTTTGACACTTGCGTTTCAGATCGTTAAAATAGGGCCCTCTGAGTGTATTTACTGCCCATTTTGTTTTTTGTTTTTTCGTGTTGATCTCAGCTTTTTCGTCCTCTATTTGATTCAATTCTCTCGGTGTTATCTCTTTGGGTCGTTTCTCCGTTTTATTTACATTTTTTTCTTTCTTCAGCAGCATACCAGTCGTCAAAGTTGCCATATTCTCCATAAATGTTAAAAGAAATAGCACGAAGTCGCTCATTGTTGTATTAGGCTATAATATCTAACGTTAGATGATAGAGCATGTGACTGCCTGTTGCTATGGTTACTCACAGCTGTTGCAGGCAGCGCATTTATTTATTAATTTCGAACGGTAAACAGGCAGTTTCACCAGAACTACTTTACTAGGTGTCCTCTATCACTTTTTAACGGACACCCTGTAGCCAATCAGAATCGAGTATTCACCCAGACCATGGTATAAATAACGTTAAGTCAACGGCGTTCATACACATGCTGAAAAGCAATTATGCATCTTGATAACATGCCAAAAATGGAAATACGAATTGGCGTGTCATACACACGCTACTTCATGAGATCAGTCTGATCCCCTTGTATCCTCTTCTTTTTGGCACTGTATCTATCGCAGCAAACCATAATGCTAATTTAAACGTGTCATGAAAATTCAGGCATCCGTCATAATGAGGAAACTTTCACCGTGTCTATAGATGGCTGCCAGGCTTGTTTCTAAGGGAGTGCTTGAGTGTAAAGGCCTCATTATGCTTCTGTGTCAACTCCACAGCGTAGCTACGTCGTCACTACTATGGCGTCGTGGCCGTTTTGTGGTTCTCGACTCTCTTTGTTAGTTTGTTTTGGTTCTGTGCGCCGCGAGCGAACGAGAGAGAATGTTGTTGCAGCTGGAGCTAATCGACGTTGAACAACAAGATGACACAAACTTTGTCCCCATAGAACTAACACGGATGTCCAGGGCCCGTTCCACCCGAGCTGCCATAGCTGTTCGGAATGACTTGAAAGATTTTTTCAGTCTCCACATGGACCTGTGCTATGGCAGGATAATGTGTCCCATGGCAGACTTGGTTAGTACTGTATTATCAATGATGTAACCGTGAACATTGTATTGTAAATAAACAACAAACTGTGTTTCAAAACAAATGTTGATTTATTTATTGATTGAAGTTTATTGCGAGCAAAAAAGAAAGAAAAGAATATAGACATATATATTAACAATGAAATAAAAAAACAACACAGTTTATTTTTAGTTTAATTCTTTATTTACTTTCTTTATAAGTGTATTATAATTATCAGTACGAGGGTGCAAATGTTAAAAATAGCGCTATCGCGGGAGGGGGAAACTGGAAAAGCTACACTCCTGAAATGATGTATAATCTGACCAATCACAGCCCTTGATGTCTGCGTCACCTTGACGCGTAGTTACAAATTTTTTGAGGTGCACGTCGAGCTACGGCGGAGGGGTCGGAGAGGGGTTCGCGTCGACGCAGAGTGGTCTGCGGGGGTACCCCGTCGATTCGACGCAGAAGCATAAAACAGTCTTAAGTGCCCTCAAACGAAAGAAATGTTGTCTACATTGGATGCGGCGAGGGGCGACACTAAACAACAAATTACCAACAGTAAACTGATTGCGCGAGCTCAGTTTCTGGCTCACTTCAAGCACTTTCTGAGTGGGAGGAGATTGATGCGCCGGACCAGAATCGAGTTACGTTTTTGTGGAGTTTTGCTTTATTTTGTAGTTTTTGAATTAATGGTTTTAAAATAGTATTAGTAAAAAAAAAATAAAGTAAAAAAAAAATAATATTAAAAAATTCACTCATTCATTCATTTTGGTGCCCCTATTGAGTGGTAGTGCCCTTAGCATTTGCTATGCCACCTACGCCACGGGCCGGCCCTGCTTGAGCATATGCTTGCAATTGTAGAATGTTTTTTGCAACCCGATCTCACGACCAATTCGTACGAATTCAACAAATGAGTAAAAAGTGGCTAAATTTTAACAATTCCTACGACCTCACTCGTACGAATTAGTACGATTTTGCTAAATAGTACATATTTTACGAATTGGCCAATTTGTATGAATTCGTACAAATGACCTACCCCTTACCACGCCCCTAAACCTAACCATCACGTGGGTTTAGACAAATCGTACAAATTAGACACTTTTTAATCATTCGTCGAATTGGTCGTGAGATAGTGTTGGTTTTTTCTGCTGCCTGACTGAAAGAGTGTTTTCCCTACATACATTGAAGAGTTTTCTGGCTTGTGTCAACCTTATTTAAACTGTATTGTAAATGTCTATATTTTCACTCCAATGTTTGCTTGTAATGTTACTTTACCTATCTCTGTGATTATTTTTGTTCTTTAATGGTTTTTCTGTTCATACCATTTTCTTGTATAATGTGATTAGACTTTACTAGATTTATGTTTATAAATGCTATTGTTCATTTATGTTCACAGTTTGGGTTCAGACAAAAACACAGTACAGAAACCGCCAACTGCTTCTTGTTGGAACAGAACAAAGGTCCACTGGACAAAGGGAATGTCATAGGCGCTGTGTTTTTAGATGTAAAGAAGAATTTCGACTCAGTGGGCCATTGCATCTTATTGCAGAAACTACAGCAATTTCAAATGCAGCTCTGTTATGGTTTAAGTCATACCTTGAGGGTAGAGAACAATGTGTGAAAGTAGGAACTGTTAAATCCAACCTGACTTAGGAGTGCCTCAAAGGTCAGTTCTAGGACCGTTTTTTTTTTAATTTTTTTTTTTCAATCTTTATAAATTATCTCCCAGATTGCTGTCAGGGTGTAAACTGCCAGCTTTATGCTGACAACACAGTTATCCATGTGTCAGTAAAATCAACTGCGCTGACTGGGCAGCAGTTCACACAGGCTTTACAATCTCAGGATGGCTTCAGCTGTCCAATTTAATTTTAAATGTTTAGGAAACCTTCTCAATGTTTTTTTTTTCTATCAACCGGAGGTTTCCTGACAGCATCTTTGAAGTTCATTTAGACCATGAACCCATTCATGAGGTTCATGAAACAAAATACTTAATAATAATCATGGATAAACATTTGAAGTTTCAAAGTCAAGTTTTTTTTTTCTATTACAGCATGGTCTCAAACATCAGCGTCCACTCTGAAACCAGTCACTTCTCTATATATACAGTACAGGCAATTAAGATATTTGACAAGAAACATGATATTGCATCATTGAGATCATACAAATGCACAAGCTTTTTACTATGAAAATTTGCTAAATTTTAGTATTTTGAAATGGACTTTTAAATGTTTGAACAATTGTGTGTCACCACTGTTCTCTGGACTCATGGACAGGCGTCAAGGCTCTCTCAGACCTTCCACCAGAGGCTCAGGCCCTGTCCAGAGTACATTTACATTTAGTCATTTAGCAGACGCTTTTATCCAAAGCGACTTACATCTGAGGACTAAATCAAACAAGTCAGTGTGGAGAGGCAATAACAACACAAGAAGTGCTCAAAATACAAAGATCAAACATTGCTCTGAGTAGTATAAACCAGACAAGTAAGGATTTAAAATTTTATATATATATATATATATATATATATATATATATATATATAAAGTTATACACTACTGCGTTTTCGTTTAAAATGGAGAATTAAAACGAATACGATCTCTGTGCACACCAGTGTTTTATCTGCGTATTAAAATTGGTCTCCCTCCAAATTAAAATGACTGAAAACGCGGATCACGGCACCATTAACCAACACTGGGCATGCGCGTGCCGGTGTAAACGGTGGCTGACGAATCAGGGAAGGACGTCATGACTGATGACACCCAATCATAGAGCCGAGAGTGAGCCTGCGTTCGTCATTGTTTCTAAAGTCCTCTGTTTTGTCCCGTCTTAACTAAAATGCCCTCCGGAGCTGCAGCGTTTCTAAACTTCTCCGTTTTAGGTCTTCGTTTTTTCCGTTTTATTCTGGACGGGAGGTGCAAACGTAGCAAAAGGTCTCTGTTTTTAAAACGTAAACGCATTAGTGTGGACGGGGCCTCAGTTAACGGGGATTGTGTGCTACCAAAGTTTTAGAAAATCTTTTGGACAGTCTAGCTTCTCCTTCAGAGGGGCTAGACTATGGAACTCTTTACAAATTGGATTCAAACTGCAGAACAATATCAACATCTTTGCCAGAGAGTTCAAACAGTGGCTTAAATCGGGCTAAAGTTGTTCTCATGTGTAAAATGTGCCCTGTCTTGTTTAACAATGTGTTTTTATTTGTTGTAAAAGTCTCTATGGACAGGTGTTGAAAATTAGCACATGTGCTATAACACTTTAAACATTGCATCTGATTCGTAAAATGATTCGTCAGTGATTCGTCAAAAAGCAAACAAATAAACAAACAAAAAAAAAACAACTTTGTTTAACTGTTACTGATAAAATGTTTTGCTAGAAATAATATTAGGAGGGCTTGACTTTATCATAATTTGATTTCTTTTGTCACCGCATTTGGCTTGAGTCTCTTTATATTACACACATTTGAGGTATTATCATGTCTGTAGCACAAACTGATGGAGGGAGTTACCCTATAAAAGCGATGAGTGTTATGAAAATTCAAATTTTGAATGAGCAAAAACTGCAAAGTTGGCAGAGAAAGGAAAAACACTATTGCATTTAGGTGCATTATTTGTTTTCATTTAATGTGGGATGCCTATTGTATGGGGGGGAGGGGAGCTAGACAGTTTTATTGGTTGAAAATATTAGTGATGGAAGGCATGCACTATAAGAAGCAGCTGCGACAGCCATATTACGTATTGATCTCTCATGTGCAGTGAAGTGGGAGCGCTTAATTAGATTTATATTGTAAACAGAGACTCACAATACATAATTTTACTCTGCAGATAATGTTATCAATCAAAGTAAATAATATTTGGTCATGGTAGTGGCTGGTATGTCACAAGAGAGATTTACTTGCGCTGGGACTGGCCGAGAGATGTCTATTTCTCAGTGCAATTTCCTACAGGATTTAGACAAGACATGAGCAAACCAGCTCAGATTATTCAACACTACAAACTTTGATTTAAAGTAAAACAGAGAGATAAAGATACGAGGCTATGTAGATTATTCACTGTCCCAATTTGCATTCTTATGCACCATTCTATGTTGTTTTTATATAATAGAGTGTGTGCAGTTTTTTAACATGGAAAATTCCACTTATTTAGAAAGAAAGAAAGAAAGAAAGAAAGAAAGAAAGAAAGAAAGAAAGAAAGAAAGAAAGAAAGAAAGAAAGAAAGAAAGAAAGTGTAATGTTAGAAACTTATTGCACTTAACTGTTGTAGCTTTCCTAATTTAGCTGAAGGGTAGGGACTATCAGACTCAAAATGAATAGGATTTGTAATATCCAAATCAAACTGTTTTTATAAAGTGTAGTAGGTTGTAGTATAAACTGTAGTTTATAAAGGTTATGCAAACACTGTCTCATATTGACAATGTAGTGACTGTTTAAGATTTGATATATATCTTTTTCTCCTTGTCTTCTGGCCAAATTAATGAAAAATTAAAAAAAAAAACATTTTGGAATCTGTCTGATCTTAAAAACTAAGTAAAGAACATTATTAGAAGTGTGCAGAATGCTCAAACCTACCCACACAACATAATTAACATATGACCTACTTTGCCTCCCCATGGAGTCTTTTGCCTTTTTGGGAGCTAGAGGGGTCAATATAAGTTTATTAATATCCAGTTTGGCAAGAAGCAGGAGAGTGCAAGGGGCACGTCTGAAGTGATT
Organism: Cyprinella venusta; assembly: GCA_038021265.1. Taxonomy (NCBI): domain Eukaryota; kingdom Metazoa; phylum Chordata; class Actinopteri; order Cypriniformes; family Leuciscidae; genus Cyprinella; species Cyprinella venusta. The sequence continues at coordinate 13,417,637 of CM075885.1, forward strand.
TGGATTGTGGGAATGGGTATGGAGGATATCAAAGGGACAACAATGAGGGTCAAGATATTACTTCAAGAGAACATTTTGTTCAAAATAAGTTTCACTCAGTCATACAAGAAACCTACATTTGGATGCAGGTCAACCCGGTCTCACCCCAAGACGTCATATAACTGACGTTTTGGGACGTCTTTTGACCATACGTCAATATTCGCCTTTTTAGGGCCCCCTTAAACGTCGGTAGATGAGGTTATGGGATCCTAACGCTACCCCATACCTAAACCTAACCCTAAACCTAACCTGTCACCTAACTGACGTTAAAGGTAAAGCGTCAGTTGTATGACGGCCCGGGATCGCCATCTAGCGACGTTTAAGGGGGCCCTAAAAAGGCTAATATTGACGTATGGTCAAAAGACGCCCCAAAACGTCAGTTATATGACTTTTTGGGATGAGACTGTGTTATGCAGGTGTGTCTTTTTTTCAAATGCAAGTTTGCATGATTAATCATCCTTAAAAGTTAAAACTCATGCCAATTTAAAAGAAAAATTCATGCCATTAAATTAATCGAATTAAAGGGTTAGCTCACCCCCAAAAAACAAAACAAAACAAAACAAAACAAAAAAACAAAAAAGAAAGAAAGAAAAGAAATAGTGAAAATTCTGTCATTAGTTACTCTTGTACCCACAAGACTTTTGTTCATCTCCCAGAACAAAAATGAAGATCCTTTTAATGGAATCAGAGCTTGTTCCTCCATTGACAACCTACGCAACTACCACTTTCAAGTATAACAAGCATATTTACAAAATATTTATCTTTCGTGTCAGCTAAACATGTATGCGTCCTGGGGCCTGTACTATAAAGCCGGGTGGCTAGCCAGGTATGTTTCAGTTTGTTCCAACCCTTGGTTTTAGGCACCATAAAAGGGCAGGTTATATACTGTCGCTATTTTTTTTCTAGATCTGCTGTAGCAGAAACAAACTCTGTTGGATTATTTTCCTTACTCCGTAAAGCTGCTTTGAAACAATCTGTATTGTAAAAAGCACTATATAAATAAAGGTGACTTAACTTGACTTGACTGTCTAAGAGATCTCAAACCGAAATTGCTGTAAATCAGCTGTGAGCAGAGTGAGCACATCTCTAACGAAATAAAAACACTCTCTCTGTTTCTTCAAATTAAAGGTCACTAGAAAATTATTTTTGAAGACAAAAACATCTGTTAGCAATGATTATTTATCATAATAAGATTTTTTTGTATGTTTTGATAAAACGTTATACCCTTAATCCATTACACATGTACAATTTTAATTTATCACTTATTATTAAGCACTTAGTTTAAATTAATACAAATATATAAAGTTTAAGACTCAATAGATAAAGCAATAGAAATGACTACATGTGTTACAGTGGAGGCTCCCGCTCTGTCTCCTCTCCGCCACCAGAGGGAGCCTTCACCAGAATACTGATCATTGGCTTCAAACTCAAATTCCCATCATGCCGCTTACCTGGGACTGATTGCGTCACACACCTGCACGCCATTAACACACACACATAAAAGCCACGTCCACACACCACACCAGTGCGAAGTCTTGATTTGCCCCGGTGATCATTTCTGAGCGTTTGTATCCTGATTCTGGTTTTCTGGTTTTGGACTTTGGACTGTTTGACACTTCTACGATTGATATCTGCCTGGCCTGAACTCGGACTGTTATTGACTACGATTATTGCTGCCTGCCCTGATCTCTGCCTGTCTCCTGTTGATCCTGTTGTCTTGTCTGCATTGCCCTGTCTGCCTCGTATTGACCCTGCCTGTACGACCCTGTTTAATAAAAGCTGCAAATGGATTCCTCTGTGCATCGTGAATCATTACAGAAGACTTCGCCCCTAAACAATCCAGCAGCCGTCATGGAACTCACCTCTGAACTCACCTCCCAAGCTTCTCGTCTGGATTTACATCATTATCAGCTCGGCCACCTGACCACGCTCACCGAACAGCTCGTACAGGGTATGCAGGAGTTACGCACCGCTGTTAGTACTGTACCAAGCGCATCTGCTACACCATCACCACCATCGAGTGTTCCCTCTGAAACCGTGAGTACAGCAGTAAATCCTCGACTCGCATTTCCTGACAAATTCGACGGAAATCCAACTAAATGCAAGGGATTTCTTTTGCAATGCACACTCTTTGTCGACCAGCAACCGACATTATATTCCACTCAAGCCAGTCGCATTGCGTTTGTTTGTTCCCTGCTCACCGGCAAGGCGTTGGAATGGGCTACGGCAGTCTGGAAACCAGAGGGGTCTTCATTCACCACATTCCAAGAATTCCTTCAACAGTTTCGTCAAGTCTTTGAGCATACTTCAGAAAGAGGAGACGCTGGAGAACAGCTTCTAAATCTCACCCAGGGAAGGTGTACCACCGCCGAATACGCCCTTACGTTTCGCACCCTCGCTGCACAGACGAACTGGGTCGAAGATACATTAAAAACGCTGTTCAGGAGAGGGCTCACTGCTGAACTTCAATCTGAATTAGCCTGTCGAGATGAGGGAAAAAACCTGAATGAGTATATAAGTCTGGCCATTCAAGTCGATAATCTCATGCGTTCCAGACGCATTACCCGGGCACACATCCGTCACTCACTCGAGGCAGCTAACGCTCACGAACCCATGCAGATCGGGTTCACGCACATCACTCCAGAGGAACGGGAACGCAGACTGCAACATCGTCTCTGCATGTACTGTGGTCAACCCGGCCATATGAAGCTCTCCTGTCCAGTCCGACCTCCAACTCGCACCCTTTCGGTGAGTTCTGTAAACCAATATCAAAGATCTCCATCCAGTTTCACTCTCCCCATTCGTCTAATTATACAAGACCAATGTATTGAATCTACAGCCCTCATAGACTCCGGAGCAGCTGGCAATTTCATTTCTCAAACTTTCGCCAGACAAATCAAACTCAAACTTCATCCATGTCATTCTTCCTTGTCAGTGGAGGCGTTAGATGGTCATCCCATCGGAGACGGTAAAATCCAGTGTGAAACGGAGAAGGTCCAAATGCAGATTGGTTCCCTTCACTCTGAACAGATTCAATTTTATGTCATTCACGCTCCACATCATTTCATCATTCTCGGTCACCCGTGGTTGCAAACTCACAATCCACACATTTCCTGGAAGGAGGGACAAATCATTCGTTGGAGTGAGACCTGTAACAACCAATGTCTGTCTAAAGTCAAACGAGTGACCAATTCCAAGCCAGAACCAGACACCTTAAATCATGAGCTAGCTGAGCTACCGGCAGTCTATTCTGATCTTACGGAAGCCTTCAGCAAGGAAAAAGCTTCCCAACTCCCTGAACATCGCTCAACAGATTGTGCCATAGACTTAATGCCCGGCGCTTCACCTCCTAAAGGTAGAATCTTTCCCCTATCAAAACCTGAGTCTGAGGCCATGAAAAAATACATTGAGGAAGAGACAGCCAAAGGATTCATTCGACCTTCCACCTCACCTGCCGCTGCTGGTTTCTTCTTCGTCAAGAAGAAAGATGGGGGACTCAGGCCTTGCATTGACTATCGTGGGTTAAATGATATCACCATCAAATATCGTTACCCCTTACCTCTGGTGCCAGCCGCATTGGAACAGCTGAGACAGGCTCAATATTACACCAAGCTTGATCTACGCAATGCATATAACCTGATTCGCATACGTGAGGGGGATGAATGGAAAACAGCCTTTTCCACCACTAGTGGGCACTATGAATACTTGGTCATGCCTTTCGGCTTATCAAACAGTCCTTCCGTCTTTCAGGCGTTCATGAATGATGTGTTTCGTGACATGCTGGATAAATGGGTGATCGTGTACATCGATGATATCCTGATTTACTCAAACTCACTGGAGGAACACATTCAACATGTCAGAGCAGTGCTTCAACGTCTAATTCAGTTCCAGTTATATGCCAAGATAGAGAAGTGTGAGTTTCATCAAACAAGCGTCTCATTTCTGGGTTACATCATCAGTCAAGAGGGAGTGGCCATGGATGACAAGAAGGTGAGAGGAGTGCTGGATTGGCCATTACCTCAGACGGTCAAAGAATTACAGAGATTCTTGGGATTTGCTAACTTTTATCGACGATTTATTAGAAACTTCAGTCTCATTGCTGCTCCACTAACAGCTCTAACCAAACGTCACAGCTCTCGAATTTCTTGGAACCCCGAAGCACAGCGAGCTTTCCAGGAGTTGAAAACCCGGTTCACCACTGCACCCATTCTACGTCATCCCGATCCAGAGCGTCAATTCATTGTGGAGGTAGATGCTTCGAACACAGGAGTCGGGGCCATATTATCTCAACGACAGGGAGATCCAGCCAAGATGTACCCGTGTGCCTTCTTCTCCCGCAAACTTTCTCCAGCTGAGCGGAATTATGATGTTGGGAACCGCGAGCTTTTAGCCATGAAACTGGCTCTGGAAGAATGGCGACACTGGTTGGAGGGAGCAACAGAACCGTTCATCATTCTTACTGACCACAAGAATCTGGAGTATCTTCGATCCGCCAAACGCCTCAATCCTCGTCAAGCAAGATGGGCACTGTTTTTCACACGATTTAACTTCACTGTCACTTACCGCCCAGGCACCAAGAACGTCAAAGCCGATGCCCTCTCTCGCCAAACAGAAGAGACAGTCCACAAAGACAACCCCGAAAACATCATCCATGAGAATCTCTTAGTAGCTCCAGTCCAGTGGGACATTGTGACCGAGATCCAACAGGCCAATCTTCAGACTCCTGCCCCCATTGAGTGTCCAGCCAACCTTCTCTTTGTTCCAGAAATATTTCGACCCCGTCTCATTGATCAAGTCCATTCTAATCCCAGCTCAGGTCATCCCGGAATCAATGCCACAATCCATCTTCTCCAAAATCGTTTCTGGTGGCCCACGCTTACATCCGATACCACAAACCATGTTCAAAACTGCACCGCCTGTCAAACTTCCAAATCACCCCGAAAATTACCCGCTGGCCTGCTTTGTCCTCTCCCCACACCTCAACGACCATGGTCACACATAGCCATCGACTTTATCACAGATCTCCCCACTTCTCAAGGACACACCACAATCCTCACGATAGTAGATCGATTCTCCAAAGCCTGCCGTCTCATTCCCCTCACTAAACTTCCCACTGCCTTCGAAACTGCTGAACTCTTATGCAACCAAGTATTCAGATTTTACGGACTACCTGAGGACATACTATCTGACAGAGGACCTCAGTTTACTTCCAGAGTCTGGTCCGCATTCTTCAAACATTTAAACGTGAACATCAGCCTTACTTCTGGTTATCACCCCCAGTCCAATGGTCAGACCGAACGTCTAAATCAAGACATCATCCGCTTCCTGAGAACCTACTGCCAGCAACACCAACATGACTGGAGCAGATATTTATTCTGGGCAGAATATGCTCAAAATTCATTGGTCAAACCTGCTACTGGTATCACCCCCTTCAAATGTATACTGGGTTTTCAGCCCCCTCTCTTTCCATGGTCCGGTGAACCCACTGAACTCCCATCTGTCACGGAATGGTTGCACAAGAGCGAAGAGGTCTGGGACCAAGCACACACCCATTTGAGGCATGCTGTCAGGCGTCAAGAACAACAAGCCAATCGTCATCGTCGTCCTGCCCCAGATTACCAGAGTGGTCAATGGGTATGGCTGTCAACCAGAGACTTACGCCTCAAACTTCCATGTCGCAAACTCAGTCCCAGGTATGTTGGTCCCTTCCAAATTATAAGACAAATATCACCTGTTTCATTCCGTTTAGACCTGCCCGCTAACTATCGTATCTCTCCCACTTTTCATGTTTCCCTGTTAAAACCCGCTGGTGGTCCGAGGGGAGAGACGGAGGAGGGGGCCGCCTCTCAGGGCCCTCCTGCCTTTCTGGTTGACGGCGAGGAGGCCTACAGAGTGCACAAGTTGCTGGATTCCAGACGTCGGGGTAACATGCTCCAATATCTGGTCGATTGGGAGGGGTACGGTCCGGAGGAACAGTCCTGGGTCAATTCAAGGGATATCCTGGACCCCACTCTCACTGAAGAGTTCCATAGGACATACCCGGAGAAACCGGCCCCTCGACCCCGTGGGAGACCCCGACGACAACCGCCTCCTCGCGTCAGGAGCCGCTCGCAGGGGGGGGGCTCTGTTACAGTGGAGGCTCCCGCTCTGTCTCCTCTCCGCCACCAGAGGGAGCCTTCACCAGAATACTGATCATTGGCTTCAAACTCAAATTCCCATCATGCCGCTTACCTGGGACTGATTGCGTCACACACCTGCACGCCATTAACACACACACATAAAAGCCACGTCCACACACCACACCAGTGCGAAGTCTTGATTTGCCCCGGTGATCATTTCTGAGCGTTTGTATCCTGATTCTGGTTTTCTGGTTTTGGACTTTGGACTGTTTGACACTTCTACGATTGATATCTGCCTGGCCTGAACTCGGACTGTTATTGACTACGATTATTGCTGCCTGCCCTGATCTCTGCCTGTCTCCTGTTGATCCTGTTGTCTTGTCTGCATTGCCCTGTCTGCCTCGTATTGACCCTGCCTGTACGACCCTGTTTAATAAAAGCTGCAAATGGATTCCTCTGTGCATCGTGAATCATTACAACATGTGAGCTTAAATGTTAAATTCTCTCTATACCCATATAAACTAACTTCACAACTATTACAACTAACTGATATAGCAAGGTTTTTCTCTCTTTTTCTTTTTGTCCTTTTTCTTAGCTCTTTTCTTCTTGTTGTGTAAATAAGATTAAATGCTTAATAGTTTTCAAGGTTACACTTTATTTCGATAGTCATTTTAGACGTTCTACTAATTATAAGTAACTTTTCAACTACATGTCTAGTAACTCTCATTAGAGTATTAGTATATTATAGTAGACTGTCAGTAGACTGTTAGGTTATGGTTAGGTGTTAGGCTTTGGGTTAGGAGAATAAGTTTACTTGTAGTTGACAAGTTACTTATAGTCAGTTGAATGTCTGTTGGGGGACCAACAAAATAAAGTGTTAGCAGATATTAAGCTGACAGTCTACTAATACTCTAATGACAGTTAGTTGACATGTAGTTGAAAAGTTACTTATAGTTAGTAGAATGTCTAAATTGGACTATCGAAATAAAGTGTTACCTTTTTCAATCTCGTATTTCTGAAGATGAGAGAAGTGCTGCTTTTCTTGTTAGAAATGCATCGCAGTTTCACTCTTTCTCATCATGTGATTGGCTGTCCGCCACTGATGTCACACCTTAACTCCTAAACTGAGGATCAAAGTTTGAGTTGACAGAGAAAGTTGATGATCAGTGATGATACAAACAAACCCTGAGTTTGTTTGTTGTGCTAAAATCGGAAATCATAAAGTGCTAAAGATCTTCATTTGGGTTCTGAATGAAAGAATGTCTTGCGTGTTTGGATCAACATGAGGGTGGGTAAATGATGACATCATGTTCATTTGAACTAACCCTTTATCTTGTTAAATTCAGGTCCGCCATTTAGTCCTTGGGCCAAGACCCAAAATTTCACGTATTGGTACAATCTGGTACCAAATTTTGATAAGCCTCTTCTCTTCTTGGCCAAAAGTATAGGTAATTTGCCACATCAGGTGGGGCTACAGTTGCAGTTGACAGACTGACAAACTTTTCTTGTTCTGGACCAAACGGATTCAGTTTCTGCCAGCAAGAGATGGACTGGACATCTGCCTCATCTCTTCTGATCCTGGGCGGCCGTAGGTCTGGATGATTCAGCTGAGAATCACCCTGACCGAAGATCTCTCTCAGCTTACTTAGGTATGCACTGCGGTATACTCAAGCTCCAGGATTGAGGCTGAAGCCCTTTGTTTCTCCTGCTGTCTTTGTGGACTTACATAGCTGAACTGGAAAAAAACAACTTAACGTAGCATCACAAAATATGCGAGTGTTGCAAGTTTGTGCAGACAGCTAAAATATACACAATGTAGCATGGATCCAATGTCCATGACTGTTTTGAATGAATGACTGTCCAGTTGTTAATCTTTTAGATAGACATTGGAGCTGTGTGTTTATTTTGTGGTTTCGAAAATGGCGCTATAAAATGCAATGATGGTTGTGACCAAGGTTGTGTGTGGGGTTTCTGGGCATATGTGTTAATATCTACCTGAAATTTAATGTTTCTTAACCCATTACACATTAACCTGATAACAAAACTTATTCAAATATATTAGACAAAAATTGAGAACAAATCGTCAGTACATTTTATGACGTTACAATAGTAAACTGTGTAGAGTTGACAATACATGTATTTTTTCTTTTCTTTGATATTTTTTACATCTCAAATTATCAGTTCGAATTCAAAGATATCAACTTTATTTTGCCAATTAATATTTACAAAATATTTTAGTTTGCTTGGGATTAACATTAAATTACTGTTATTAAGGAATTGGATGTTTGTGTATTTTTCAAAAATAATTCTAATACATAAAAGTAGGAAAATTACTAATTCTAAAAAAAAAAAGTATAACAAGTTGTCCTGTAGAAAGGTTATCATTATTATAATTAATTTTTATGAACCCCATAAACAATTTCTTATAGGTAAGGTTTTGCCCACCCAGATGGTACCAATATCTGGTCTGACCCATGGACTAATTGTATATGTTGAGCACGCAGGAAAAAAACTATATAAAATTGCAGATATTTCCAAGAAAACATTTATAGCTTTTCAATGAGGAAATAAATAAACATTTGGAATATTTTCCTTTAATAAATTGTCACGCAATTGTTATTTGGATAATGATAAAAATGTATTTAATTATAAAATAAATAAAAGTTCACTGAAATGTCAGTTTCACTGTCATATTAAGTTTAGTTTTGCTTTCTTTGTCATGGATTCTATCTGTCTGAATTTTCATTCATTATTTGTTACCATAGTTTCTAATTAATTACGCACCTGTGTCTTGTTCTGTTAATTGTCATCTCAGTATATAAGCCCTCAGTTTTCTCAGTTTTTTGTTCACCGTTGTTAATTGTAGTTGTGTTCTGTTCTTTGAATCATTATGTGTTCATTAAAATCTTTTTTTTCTGTCACTCTGCATCACACATCTTATGCAACATCTTATGCAACACATTAACTGTGATATTTTGATTTTTAAATCTAAAAATCCAAATATCACAGTTAATGTGTTGGGGGGGGGGGGGGGGGGGTACATTTCATATTTTATATCTTAAATGCATCATATTTTTTCATATTTAAATGTACATAAAATATGTACATTTCATATTTTAACCAATATATTAAGATGGTATAATGGTAATACCACATATGATGGGGACATTAAAATGTACTGCATAATATGACCCAGCAAATATTGCTGTAAAAAGCATCAGTCCTCCATACACTCAAGCACAGATGATATTATTTCATTTTTGACACTCGAAAATCACCATATTATGAAAAGAAAAGTTATTGGTGCGATCATCACTGACAGCAGGAGGGACAAATCCGCTGGTGTTTCATAAAAAGAGAGATTTTACAGGATATGTTTGTATTTCATGTATTTGTGAGAACTTTGAACAATGTACTGTACTGTATGTACAGATTGTAGAATCTGTTACATTGAATGTGTCATTTAATGAAATGTCTCAAATGAAAACAAATATCGTATATGAATGCAGCTGTCTCTTGTTTCTATTGTATTAGCCAGCAGAAGTGCTAGAATGGTAAGAGCATGTTTATGCATGGGTGTCTCAGATGTAATGGCATGTCCATTCATTTAAAACTCTCCTACCATAAGTACAGTGGAGGTACTTATGTTAATTTGATAATACGGTATTTGCTAAGCAATAGGAGTGCCACTGAAAGAAATAAAACTCAAACGATTAACATTAGTTAATGGTCTCATGAACTAAAAGGTAACAATACTTTTACAGCATTTATTAATTTAGGTTAATATTAAATTCTGCACATCCTAATATCTTTCAGGTTTTAGAAATGAACATTAGCTAAACAAGAATTAACAATGAATAAAGGTACTGCATATCTGAATATTTATAAATTGGTATATATGGTAAATTTGTAAAATTTCAAACTGTATTTGTGATTTCTCAAGCCACCATCAAAGTTAATATTAAGCTAGATGAATAAATGCTGTAAAAGTTGACCATACGAAATTTAAACTAATAGAAATATTATGTTTGTCAATGTAGTTGAAAATGGAACAATAAAAAATAAACCAATCATTATGAAACTTTAAATGTAAGGAAAAAAAAAAACATTTGTAAATTCATTTGAATAAAACTACTTTGCACTAATAAGTTTGTTGCAATTCAATTTGAAAATATATTAAATGGAAAAATATAAATGCATGATTTTAAAAACATTTAAATGACATTTAATGTAATTATTTTAAGTTAAATATTTTTAATTTATAACTTATTAATAATTGATATGTATTCAGTGATGCTCTTTGTCTTACATATGCCATGGTATAAATCCAAGAAACATGGTAATACCATGGTATTTTTTGTTATTGCTGTATAGAGTGTAAATCATGTCACTTTCCAGGGCTTGACCGAGTTTTTTTCTTCTTCCCCGTTACAAGCTATAAAATAAATTAAACATCTAATTTAAGAATTACTGTGTTCATGAAACATTCAAGGGGGAATTCACTAAGCATGAATTGTGCCTTCAAATAGCTTATCTCTCCCACCCTCAAAATGCCCAAAAAATTTCATTCGCAGGCCAATTCCCATCTTGGAGGCCAGTTCCCCTTCAAGGGAACTCAAGCTGTGTTGAGACGCTGTGGGAATACCCCTGCGTGATTGCGTCTTGAAGCACATCTATAATCAGTAGATTTTGCAAAAAGATTGCAATAAGAATCTACAGGCTCAGATCTCGCATTTGCGGAAGCCCTGAACTGCAACATAATAATAAAAAAAACAAATATCTGTAAAAAAATAAAAATAAAAATCTAGCATTTCATGATTAAAGTCGAAATGTTTCAAGCTTAAAGTCGAAATGTTACGATAATGCAGTCTTCCATAGAAGTGTGTGCATTCAAAACAGGGCACTTCCACTGGCTTAGAGCGTGTGCATGTATGGTGTGTGTGTGTGTATAAATAAATGCACTTGTGAAGTCGAACTGCCATGGATGGCTACCTCAAAGGCTATTACTTGGAGCTCCACTCCAGGGTCTAGGGTGCTTGCTTCTTAGTGTGCGCAATGACTTCACACAGAACAGGCATTTGCTATTATGATGTAGTGGGTATAGTATTCCCACAGCATCTAGACACAGCTCAAGTTCCCTTGAAAGACAACGTTTCAGGTTTCGATTGCAACCCTGGTTCCCTGAGAGGGAACGAGACGCTGCGTCACCCTACTATACTCCCTGCATGCCTGTAATCGACTTTATTCAGCCTATTAGAAGCTAGGACGATCTGTTTTCAGGTGTGCTTTATAGTTTCCTGTTCGATGATGTCACCTGCCTATGACGTCTCGTCTCTCCATTGGACTGATTATACACGTGCTTCACAGCACAGTCTCATCCCAAAACGTCATATAACTGACGTCTTGGGACGTCTTTTGACCATACGTCAACATCCGCCTTTTTAGGGTACCCTTAAACGTCGGTTAGATGATGTTATCAGATCCTAACCCTACCCCAAACCTAAACCTACCCCTAAACCTACCCCGTCACCTAACCGACGTTAAAGGTAAAGCGTTAGTTGTATGACGGCCTGGGATCGTCATGTAACTGACGTTTAGGGTACCCTAAAAAGGCGGAGGTTGACGTATGGTCAAAAAACGTCCCAAGACGTCAGTTATATGACTTCTTGGGATGAGACTGTGTTATGCTTCACGACGCAATCATGCAGGGGCATTCCCACAGAGTTCGAAGCGGCGTCTCGTTCCCTCTCAGGCAACCAGGGTTCCAGTTGTAACCTGAGACGTTCTATATGGAGGACCAATTTACTCCAAATTAAATAATTAAATAAATAATAAATTCACTAAAACAACAATTACATTTATGTTTATTCTTAAATATGTAAATAATTAATCTAATTAATTATTAAATAATAAATGATTTATTTATTAAAATTCCATCAAAACACATCATTTATTGTTCAATATATTTCACACTATCCTCTTTCTCCCACTATTACTGTTTTTAAATAAAACATTTTTTATAATAAAATGTACTTTTGCAAAAAGCCGTTATTTATTATAATATGCTGAATTTACAAATGACGCCTATTTGATGAATCGTGTATCTCCAAAGCACAATTTTTCCAAACATTTTTTTTTCCATAAGAATAGAGGACATTTCACAAACGCCAATCAACAATGGTTGCTGATTAGCAAATCCTTTCAGATTTTACTTAGGTCTGCCGAGTGGTGAGGTGAATTGAAAGATTGGAAAGGAACATGGCTGATCAAGAAGGGAATGTTTGGTGATTCTCTGTTATCTGGATTAGATGACATAAAGGATCTGGTAGTGCTGAAAAGTGTGTCAGAGGATCTAGAAATGCTGACTACACAAGGAACATTTTACAAGCGATTGAACACAGAGATCTTGTAGATGAGTATGCAAGAATGTGCTTAGAAAACCGTGTCTAGATGTTCCAGTAGATTCAATACGGAGATATGTGAATGCGGGATTTAAAGCTAAATAAAGTTGCCAATTTGCTTGATGTTCCCATAAGCACTGTTCAAAGAATGGAGCTCAATTGGTAAGACATTTAGTTGTTTATTATATAACGTATACTTGTCAGGAATCGCGCTTCTGTGGCTCTCTCCACTCATCCTAGAGCTCCGTCTCCCGAATATTAACTACATTTCCCATAAGCCCCGTACCTCGGTCTAATCACCAGCACAGGTGTTCCTCATCAGAACTCCCTATATAAACAGCCAGCTCACGCCTAGTCAGTGCGAAGTCTTGTTTTGCCCCGGCAGCATTTCTGAGCGTTTCTGTACTGTATTCCTGGATCTCCCGTGTATTGACCTGAGACTGTTTCATCGACGATTCCCTGTTTTCTGCCTGCCTCGACCCTTGTTTATCTGCCCTGGACTCTGAACCTCGCCGCCTGCCCTGATCACTGCCTGGTACTGTTTATGCTCTTGGATTACCTGCTCTGTGTTTACTGCCGTGCTCTGACCCTTGCCTGTCTGATTATTCTTAATAAACTTATGTTGAACTGCACATGGATCTGAACGTCTCTGACTCAGCGTCACAGAAGACTTCGCCAAAACAAGATCCAGCAGCCATGCAGCGTCTCACCACCGAGGTCTCTTCACAAGCTGCTGTGTTGAACGTTCATCAGCAGCAACTAGTCAAACTAACCGCACTCACGGAACAGCTGGTGAGGACCGTTCAGTCTCTCACGCCGCAATCGGGTGCCACAGCTACAGTTGCCCCACCGACAGTCCTCGTTCCTCCTACGTCTCCGGTGGGTAGTAGATCCAACAACCCTCGTCTTTCTCTCCCAGATAAATACGACGGTAGTCCTTCCAAATGTAAAGGATTTCTGTTACAATGCTCCCTCTTTATCAATCAACAGCCCCAGTTCTATCCAGATGACGATAGCCGCGTTTCATTCATTTGCTCATTGTTGACTGGCAGAGCTTTGGAGTGGGCTACAGCGCTCTGGGAGGGAGGTAATTTGTCATTTCCCACCTATAACGATTTCCTTCGACAATTTAAAGAGGTATTCGAACACCCCGCTGGAGGAGAAGAACCGGGCGAGTTGCTGCTCTCATTACGTCAGGGCTCCTCTTCAGCGGCTGACTACGCTCTATCTTTCCGCACTCTTGCCGCTCAGACGGGCTGGGATGATGATCCTCTCAAGCTGCTCTACCGTAAGGGTCTGAATGAAAATCTACAGGGCGAACTGGCATGTCGGGACGAGGGGAAATCTCTTCATCAGCTTATCGACCTATCCATTCGGCTGGACAATCTAATACGGGCTCGGCGAGATCCACAGTCACACAGAGTTTATGAGCAACCATCTATGAGTCATGAGAGTGAGCCTATGCAAATCGGCTATACCCGTATAACGCCAGAAGAGAGAGAGAGAAGAATTCGCAATCGACTGTGCCTGTATTGTGGAGAACCGGGACATATGAGGGCTACCTGTTCCAAGAGATCCACCCCGCGAAAGCCTACAGCGGTGAGTTATCCTCCTCACTTTCAAAATTTACTTGAGCTGGAGGTTACTCTCTGCTTCGGAGAGGAGAGGGTTAACGCTACAGCAATGATAGACTCTGGAGCAGCAGGAAATTTCATTGATTTATCATTTGCCAAGACTCACCGACTGTCTCTCATTCCATGTTCATCTCGGATGGCGGTGGCAGCCCTAGATGGACGTCCTTTGGGTTCCGGAGAGATTCATCACATCACACAAGAGTTAACTCTACAAACCAGCACTCTCCACTCAGAACTCATTCAACTGTATACCATCGAATCTCCAAGATCATCCTATTATCCTGGGATTACCCTGGCTGCAGAAGCACAACCCCATCATTTCCTGGTCAGAGAAACAGATTCTCCAATGGTCTCCTGCCTGTCAAGCTAATTGTCTGCGTGCACTTACTAAGGTATCTTCCTCAATCTGTCACAACGAAGAGGTCGATCTGAGCACCATTCCCCCACAGTATCACGATCTCTCTCTAGCCTTCAGTGAGCACCAAGCAACCAAACTACCACCTCATCGCCCTTACGACTGTGCCATTGATCTGCTACCCGGTGCTGTTCCCACCAGAGGAAGAATATTCCCCCTCTCTCAACCCGAATCAGAATCAATGAAGGCCTATATTGAGGAACAACTTTCTAAGGGCTTCATAAGACCGTCTACTTCCCCTGCTTCAGCGGGGTTCTTTTTTGTAAAGAAGAAGGATGGAGGGTTGCGTCCGTGCATTGATTATCGCAGTCTGAACGAGGTCACAGTCAAGTTTCGTTATCCTTTGCCTTTAGTTCCTGCTGCCCTGGAACAGCTCCGTACCGCTAAGTACTTCACAAAATTGGATCTGAGAAACGCCTATAATTTAATTCGGATCAGAGAGGGGGACGAGTGGAAGACAGCTTTTTCAACCACTACGGGGCACTATGAATATACCGTGATGCCTTTCGGTTTGGCTAACAGTCACTCAGTTTTCCAGTCGTTCGTCAACGAGATCTTCCGTGATATGCTCAACCGAAACCTCATTGTGTACATCGATGATATACTGATCTACTCAGAGACCTTTGACGACCATGTGAGAGATGTGAGAGCTGTGCTACAACGTCTCATTGAAAACCAACTGTATGCCAAACTGCCCAAATGTGAATTCCATCAGACAAAGATTACGTTCCTAGGCTATATCATCAGCGCTGAGGGAGTCACCATGGACAGCGGCAAGGTGGATGCAGTGGTAAATTGGCCACAACCCACCAACGTCAAGCAGTTGCAACGTTTCCTGGGATTTGCTAACTTTTATCGTCGATTCATAAGAAATTTCAGCATCATCGCAGCGCCACTCACATCATTACTTCAGGGAGGTGGTCAGCGTTTGAGGTGGACCGACAAGAGTATCACAGCTTTTCAACAATTAAAGGAGAGATTCACAACAGCTCCTATTCTACACCATCCAGATCCAGAACGGGAATTCATTGTTGAAGTGGACGCCTCAGACACTGGCATTGGGGCGGTTTTATCTCAACGACAAGGTCATCCAGCTAAGCTTTTCCCTTGCGCATATTTCTCCCGTAAACTAACTTCAGCCGAGAGAAACTATGACGTAGGAGATCGGGAATTTCTGGCCATGAAAGCAGCTTTGGAGGAGTGGCGTCATTGGTTGGAGGGAGCTCATTTGCCCTTCACAGTTCTCACGGATCATCGAAATCTTGAGTATATAAGAACCGCGAAGAGATTAAATCCCAGACAGGCCAGGTGGTCTCTCTTCTTTAGCCGCTTCGACTTCAAGGTGACGTACAGACCAGGTTCAAAGAATGGCAAGGCTGACTCTCTCTCGCGGCAATTTGACAGCTTCCCTAACGCTCAGGCATCAGAGTCCATCCTTCCTCCCGCACTCATTGTCGCCCCCGTTCAGTGGGACATCATGACGGAGATTTCCGCTGCACAACAGGAGGAACCAACACCCCAGGAATGTCCGCCTGATCGCACCTATGTGCCCACTCTCCTTCGCACTCGAGTTCTACAATGGGTACACAATACTCCCAACGCTGGCCATCCTGGGATCACTGCCACCACTCATCTGGTTACAAATCGATTCTGGTGGCCGAAGCTGCAGTCTGACGTGATTTCCTTTGTACATCAATGCAGTACCTGTAACATCTCCAAAGCGTCTCATCAGAAACCGGCTGGATTACTACAACCACTACCAGTACCACAACGTCCCTGGTCTCATATTGCTATTGACTTTGTCACGGATCTGCCCCCATCAGAGAACCATACCACCATATTGACAGTGGTTGATCGTTTTTCAAAGGCCTGTAAATTCATTCCTTTGGCTAAGCTTCCAACAGCTTTAGAGACGGCAGAGGCTCTGGTACATCATGTGTTTCGACTGTACGGACTACCCGAGGATATTGTGTCGGATAGGGGTCCCCAGTTCACTTCTCGAGTTTGGCAAGCCTTTTGCAATCGTCTGAATATCAACGTCAGCCTAACCTCCGGTTACCATCCACAGTCCAATGGGCAAGTAGAGAGACTGAACCAGGAGTTAACCCGCTTCCTTCGAACTTATTGTCATCAAAATCAACAGGATTGGAGTCGTTTCCTGGTGTGGGCTGAATACGTTCAGAACTCTATACGCAAGCCATCTACAGGGATGACGCCTTTCCAGTGTGTTCTGGGATTTCAGCCACCTCTATTTCCCTGGTCCGGGGAGCCCACGGATCTACCGGCCATTGACGCTTGGCTACGGAGAAGTGAGGAGACCTGGAACAATGCTCATGTGCATCTCCAACGTGCTGTGCGACGATTCAGAGAACAAGCAGATCGTCATCGGAGGAGGGGACCCGTCTTTCAGCCAGGACAGTGGGTTTGGTTATCCTCCAGGGATCTCCGTCTTCGTCTACCCAGCAGGAAGCTGAGTCCGAGGTACGTGGGTCCATTCAAGATTCTCAGACAGATTACACCAGTGTCATACCGTCTTGCATTGCCTGCCACTTACCGCATATCTCCCACTTTCCATGTCTCTTTACTCAAACCCGCCGGAGCTCCGAGTGGAGAGAGGGACCAGGACGAAGCTGCTGAGACGAGCTCCCCTCCCATCATCATCGAGGGCGAGGAGGCTTACCGTGTGAGAGAGATTCTCGACTCCAGACGCCGAGGCAGGGAATTACAGTATCTGATTGACTGGGAGAGGTATGGCCCCGAGGAGAGATCCTGGGTGAGGTCTCAGGATATACTGGATCCTACACTAATCTCCGAGTTCCATCTGAATCATCCCAATAGACCTGCTCCCAGACCCCGTGGAAGACCTCGGCGTCGCACGGTTTCTCGCTTCAGGAGCCGCTCGCAGGAGGGGGGCTCTGTCAGGAATCGCGCTTCTGTGGCTCTCTCCACTCATCCTAGAGCTCCGTCTCCCGAATATTAACTACATTTCCCATAAGCCCCGTACCTCGGTCTAATCACCAGCACAGGTGTTCCTCATCAGAACTCCCTATATAAACAGCCAGCTCACGCCTAGTCAGTGCGAAGTCTTGTTTTGCCCCGGCAGCATTTCTGAGCGTTTCTGTACTGTATTCCTGGATCTCCCGTGTATTGACCTGAGACTGTTTCATCGACGATTCCCTGTTTTCTGCCTGCCTCGACCCTTGTTTATCTGCCCTGGACTCTGAACCTCGCCACCTGCCCTGATCACTGCCTGGTACTGTTTATGCTCTTGGATTACCTGCTCTGTGTTTACTGCCGTGCTCTGACCCTTGCCTGTCTGATTATTCTTAATAAACTTATGTTGAACTGCACATGGATCTGAACGTCTCTGACTCAGCGTCACAATACTTTGACACGCCCGACTCTCATGCCGGAGGCTCGAGGCTCGCTCGGAGCGGGTCGAGTAGGACCCGGGTGTGGGGGGTTACATTGGTGCCGTGACCCGGATGAGAGTGAAGTTTAGGGGGGTGAGTGTAACGGAGGCCAGCTAGCAGTTGCTGTGTGAGTAAACCTCACTCCCCAATCTCAATAGGCGCTCTAGCGACAGATGCTAGGGGCTGCAGTCTTTAGCCTCCTTGTTAGAGCGCCCGACTCTCATGCCAGAGACCTGGGTTCGAGGCTCGCTCGGAGCGGGTCGAGTAGGACCCGGGTGAAGGGGTTACACTCGCTGTAGCCCAAGACATTCACGCAAGGACATCAGATATTGTCTCAGTTATTCGCAAGTACATAGTACATGAGAAAACTGTGAATCGGCATTCCGTGACTAATGTCACCAACCACACAAAGGACCCTATCATAAACCTGCAATGCGACGCCAAGCACGATGCAAGTTTGTGCGCCCATGTGTGTGCTGTTCTGAAAACGATGTGTGTTTAAGCGAATTATTGGCAGGTTGCCATTTTGAGGCAACTGAAATTGCACAGTATATATATATATATATATATATATATGGATGGCACATATATGGTTTTTTTTCCTCGTTAGAGAAGTATTCAGTCTTTCCGCTCGCAAATTATGCCGCATGTAAATAGTGAATCCGCTATAGCGCGAGCGCAACTTTCTTTTAAAAGAAATGAGAGTTGACACTCTGATTGATTTATTGCATGTTACGCCCAAAACACCCCCATTTCTCATTAAAAGAATAGGGACAACCCTTCTAGACCATGCATCGGGAGCACCGACCCGCTAAACAAGCAAAAGGGGATTCGGACACGCCTGTTGACTTGCATTAGTGAAATGTCCTCTATAATAATGCAAAAAAATCTTTGGGAAAATCGTGGTTTGGAGATACATGATTCGTTAAATAGACATCATTAATAATATATAGAATATTATTATGAAAAACTGTTTTTTTTGAAAAAGCCCATTTTATTATGGAAACTTTTTTCAATAGTAAAATTATGTGAAAGAGGATATTGTGAAATATATCTAACAATAAATGTTGTTTTTTCATGGAATTTAGCTAAATATATAGATATATGTATTTGATTTACATATTGGATTGATTTAGTTTATTAATTATTTTTTTCCCCCAGAATAAACTGGTACATTTAATTGTTGTTCTATTGAATTCATTATTTATTACATTTTCAGTTATTTGATCCTCCATAATTTCAGGTTGTGGAAGTTGCAGATACGTCTCTATTAAATGCATAAAGTGTGCTTGTATACACAGCATTTCTTGATATATGCTTGGTTGTAACACTCTTCTCCATATATTACTGCTGCCATTATCAACATAAAAATTTCACAGACATTTAATAATAAAAGAAATAATAATAATGCTGTTTTTTTCTGAATGAGGTGGAATCTATTCAATTTTTTGACTGAAAAGAAAAGAGTTTTGTGCTGAAAAGAATGAAAATGAAATTATTATTATTATTATTATCACTATTTCATTTAAGCTTCTGGTTAAACTGGATTGCAGGTTCTAAGTGAATAAAAAAAATATACAAAAAAAATATGTGTTTAAATAAAGATTATGTGCTTTTTAGTGAATTCACCCCTCAGTCTCATTTCCTCCCAAATATAAATCGATTCATCATGTGTGCCTCCAAATATCTCCGTCAAACCTGGTGTAGATCATTTTAAAAGGAGAAAGAAACTACCAAAAACATCATGATATTACAATTTTGTTTTAGCAACTTGATATTTTGTCTTTTTTTTAATTTATTCTTAAAATAGTTCATTATAAAAAAGTATTTAATGTAAATGAATCTAAGACGTTCTGAACTGTCTCTGGAGGTGTCAAGACTTGGAGGTGAGCACTGTGCAAACAAACACAAGCACAAAAATCAATCTCAGAAAAGCCGAATACAAGAGCTTTTCTCCGACCCTTTACAATACAAAAGCTAAAAGTAGATTCCATGTTTGCGTTTCTGCAATTAAGCAATTCTTTCCTTTGCATTTTGTCCGTTTTCTTCCTTTTACTTGATGTTCTCGTAGTCCTGTTTTCGAACCTGTAAAAGGAAAATTGCTACTTGAGTTTGAACTTTATAAGACTGGACTGCGTTATGGAGCAGAGCATTACCCACATTCTACATCTGTCATTTCCACAACGTTATTCATGTTAAATAAGATTCTCTACAAAGGTACAACATATAAAACTGTTAAATATATAACTGGTAGGCCTTTTCAAAATACATATAATGACATCTCACTCCAGGTAATCAGAAATTACCATTTTTATGTTCTTTTTTAATATTTTCTGATGATAAGCAATGGGGTACTCTTCCATTTAACCTTCTATGTTTAATGCAAAATGTTGCTACTGAAAAATGCTAATTTAATTTCTTGATGCGTTTATGTGTACAGTATCTATATCCTTGTTGTCCTTGGAATACAGTGCTTGGTTCAGTTCAAGGAAATCTGTAAAGTATTAAAGGTTCTCCTTGGATTGTGATAAATGGGAATGTTCGACCCGATGTCGTTTCAATGTTCCACGTCAGTGTTTCCATTTGTAGACCACATAGCAAAGTCTTTCTATATCTATATCTCTCTCTCTCTACATTTAAGTTTATATATATATATATATAAATTGATTTTTTCTTTGCCAAAATTGTTCCTTTTGTGTTGTTCCCTCAGTCTGCGCTCACATAGTCAATGGTTTTTTGTTGTTGTCTATAATTTTTCCTCTTTGGTCTGTAAAAAACGAGCGCCAAAAACGTACTCCAGCAGAAAGCCGTTTCACAGAGCAGTTCGCAGTCTCGGATTGGGTCGGAACCGCTGGTAGAGTTCCGTAAAGCCTGTGTCTGATTCAGTCTCAGACAGGAAAGGCGCCTCATTGTCCCTTGCTGCGCTCTTAAAGTCCTCAAGTCTCCTAATGTCTGTGAGGCGCTTTGTGAACGTACAGTGTGTTCTCCGTGGCACAAGGGGGTGCTGCCCATTTACAAAGCAGAGACTCAGACAGGTAGGCAGAGGCAGGTGTTAAGCCGATGAGACATAGCAACTATCTACAGCAGGTGGGCGACGCAGCAAGAGGCCTCGTCTCGTAGCACTCCAGGAACCCCTCCCACTGTTAGGACACCTAGATCAACCAGAAACACACAAGGAGTAAAGAAGATTAATAATGCAATTCTAGGAATTTAGCGATGCAATGAAAAGTGTCACATTCAGACAATACGTAGGTATAGCAGGATTACTTTTGGGTGATTCTATAATGCAGGTACATTTGGGGTTGAGGCAAGCAGGACGAGGCCGGGGCCATGAGAATGGAGCGAGGTCGGTGGCGTGATTGATAATCATGCCAATCATGCAGTTATCCCTTGGTTTACTGCAGTCCGTCGGATCCAGGTCATATCCGGATCTGATGAAGGACCTGCGCCTACAACCCAGTCCTAGCCTACAACTAGTCTCTCCCCTGTGAAGGCCTCCTTTCCTTCCCTTTACCTCTGTACAGATAAAACGTTGTCAGGATAATTCCGTTTCATATGGCTACGCGGAATCGATAAACAATTCTGATTATACATTTTTCAAGGCTTCTACCTTGGAACCTATCCCAGAATTTGCCGAAAAACTTTTTAATAATCTATATTAGATCACACAACACAAATATACTTTATAGATTTAATCTTACTTTATTAACCAATGTTTTTGCTGCTGACCTTTCTGTGATCTTTTCAACCATATTAATAAGCAAAAAAATACTTTAGGTTAGATTTAGAAATAGGAGTGTTTAACTTCCTCTCCTGTATCCTATAGTTATACTTAAATCCAGAATGGCAGCACTGCTGAAAGGTTTATTTGTGCGGCGCCCTCTACTGTACAGGCATAAATATGCATTTCCTTCAGCCTTAGGATTTTTCATTTTACTTTTATTTGGAAAAAATAGAACTTTTTTTGTTGTTGTGCAAAAGTACTCAAGTAACACATTACTTTTCATAAAAAGTAATTAAATTAAATTGGTTTATTTTTTTATTTTTTTATTTTTTGGGGGTGGAGTAACACAATATTGTAATGCATTACTTTTAAAATTAGCACTGGCAATGACAGTGAAAGACGCGATAGGACAAGACTCGGACTATTTAAATTCGTTAATTAAATTTGTTTCGTTAATGTGTCTGCAGCAGTCATCCATGAGGGGCTGCTGCTTTTACTTTCGTTTTGTTGTTTGTTTATTTTACATGATTAAAGTGTGTGAAACGTTATACGGTTCCCGCCTCCTCCTTCTCTGATCCTTTAATCACAGGTTTCCAAATGTCATTCTTTGCTTTTTGCAGTATGATGTTTTTTAATTATATTTTTAATTATTTTAATTAATTTTTACTCATTGTCATGGATCACAAGATGTTACAGGCCATAAAAATATAGTATTTTCTATAAAAAATGGTCTTATATAGATGACAATCATGATTTCTTGTTGTCCAAATTAGACGATGTATTTTTCCATCATGTATTCTTGTTTAATCAAACTATTTGTAATCAAACTTTTTTTTTTTTACATATTTGATAATAGCCCTAAATAGTGCACTTTCCTAATTCTACAACATTAAATTGTTTTAAAATAACTTATCTTATAAAAATGTGTATCCATAAATCAATTATTTTACCATGTCATACTTTACCTTAAAATCTGAAGTATGTTTGCTATCTTAGGAAATATTTTCATCTAAAAAGTTCTTAAATCAAGAGTTATTCTGTAAAACGTCACAATTGTTACTGCAATATTAAAAAAAAAAAAAAAGAGAGAAAAAGAAAAGAAGAATTTCTCACTTATTACTCAGGTTGTTCAATAATCTTTAAATAATGATTGCATTAGTGTCATGTGCTCTTAGTATTTATCTCTAGCAAAAATGTTCTGAATCCAGATGGTTTAGTTGGTTTCCCTGACAGACCAAACTATTTAGACAAATAGTGGTTCATTGGTCCTGGCTGGACTTAAACTAGCAGGTGTTTTTTTTTCCAAGAGAACTCATTTTAATCTGTGACAAAAGTCAAAGATATTATAATTCTTTTGTAACCAAGCTAATATTTGAAAACTGTTGCTATCCTCAGCAGCTGCCAAAGAAAATGCTCTCAGCGTCATCTGCTAGACCATTTAGTGCCAGGCTGGAAAAAGGCATCAAATCCTGCCAACATGGGCTGCTGCTTAATTTACAATAATGAACTCTTGACTCTTGAGCAGATATTCATGGATTTTGCAGGTGCTGGATGAAACATTACTGAGTTTGAATATGGAATAACAGGGATAATCAGGATGAAAATGAACTCAGGAAAGTGATAAAGTGACCCAAGGGTGTGGAAGCTAAAGACAAGAGCATGGTATTGTTAATAAACTGCATGAAGTGAAGCCGCTCACTCCTGCTTTAGAATCCCATATGCTCAAGCATAGTTTTAGCAATTGGCTTACATATGCATGACCATGCGCAGATGTTAAGAATCCTACACCCTTTTCATTGTTTATATTTTGTATATTGTATATTTAATATACTGGAGAGCTGCTATTAAGATGAATGGAAACACAAACAGTAGATCATTCTCTAAGCAGTGTCGTGTCACTTGGTGGCACTATAATTGAACAAAACATGGAATTGGCTTTAACTACAGTACTGTTGGTTTGATTGAAAAATCAATTGTTGTATTTGTTGAAGAGATACTCCACTTTTTTGGAAATAGGCTCATTTTACATCTCCCCCAGAGTTAAACAGTTGAGTTTTACCGTTTTAGAATCCATTCAGCCGATTTTCTGATATTTAGAAGAATGTCAGTAACCAGATAGTTTCTGGTCTCATTGACTTCCATAGTATATTTTTTTCCTACTATGGAAGTCAATGAGACCAGAAACTGGTTACTGATATTCTTCTAAATATCAGAAAATCGACTGAATGTATTCGAAAACGGTAAAACTCAACTGTTTAACTTTGGGAGAGTTGTTAAATTAGCCTATTTCCAAAAAAAGTGGAGTATCCCTTTAACATTAGTTAATGCACTGTGAAAGAACATGAACAAACAATGAACAGCTGTATTTTTATTAACTAACGTTTACAAAGATGAACAAATACAGTAATAAATTTATTGCTCATGGTTACATACATCAACTCATTTTAACAAATTAAACCTTATTTTAAAGTTTTACCAAATTATTTTAAATATTCTATTTATTTATTTATTTAATTTTTTGCCCGGCCCTTTTTATTTACTGTATATATGTGTTCTGTATATATGTATATGTGTTCTGACTATATATATATATGGACTTTTTATTTACCTTTTTAATATACTGAGGATTCCACTTGAGTGTCCATGTGGTAAACAAGCTCTGAGCTGTTTGTGGACCTTAAATGATACCATCTCTTAATTTGCAAAAGTCTTCATACCATCCAAGTTTTGGGGAGGTTAAAGTCAGAACACACAAAATGGCTAAATACTATCCAGCCTGAAAGTTTAGATGATTGGAAAATGATAAATATTTGCTGTACCCATCAGTATCCACCAGAAGTTATAAAGTTGTGTTGTGTGAAGGGTTTGAGCTTGCTAAGCTCCCTCTGGCAGAATATACAGCTTTGCCCCTTGAGGGAAATTCATGTAAGCTATAACTGGATTTATCTTTATCATGCTTTTCATGTTGCATTTCCCCAATAAACAGCTTGGGAATTGCAGTATCACAGCTTCATATGAAGAAATTAATCACATACAGTAACTTAGGGATTGTGTAATATGTATTTTCAGTAATAATTATACGTACTGGTTCCCTATTGAGGAACTTACTGTACATGACCGTTTTTAACTTGCATGTCTCAGAGTTTGGTTTTCTGAAGCTGCTGCATACATTGCCTATGGTAACTATACATTTTGTGGCCGGTTTTTCCTAACAGCATTCCCAAACAAGGTTGTGGAACCTTAAAAACAAATAAAAAATAAAAATTAAAGCTGCAAGCAGCATTTATCGGGGTTCAAGCATTTAAAGCCTTTAAGCTCAAAAGAATATGTTTTATTTATGGAGTATTACATACACATTTCGAAGTATAACACTTCGAAAACATAGAAAACCAAAACTAATTTATAAAAGATCATATGATGAGAGATTCAATCAAGAATCATTTTGTACAAATGTAAATAATATATGTTCGACTGATGTTTATAAGGAAGTTCATCCTGATAATGCGTTGTCAGCATTTGAAAGTTTATTGTATCCTTTGGTGGACAAACATGCACCGAAGTGCAGCGAAGAATGTGATGAGAAGCATTCACATGTCTCCGTTATTAACGGATCAAACAGCACTGACATGGAAACCAGGAAGAAACATTGTGCCATGAATGAACTATCCAGTGTCCACAGATCAGCAACATTCACCATGGGTTTACTACTAACTGTAGTAATTCCCAAGCTGTTTATGGGTAGTAACACTTCTAACTATAACCATGGACGTTTGGTAGGAATAGTAAGTTAGGCCACAATGTAAAAGTAACGTTACAGCGATTTTAATTTTGACATTATGAATAAAATTGCGGCTATTTCATACAATTTGTGAAGAAAAATAAAAACTCTCAAACCCAATCCTGCATCAGTTTCTTTCACCTTGACTCAAATAACGTTCAATAATGAAACAAAACACACATTCTATAACCCAAATGTACAAAAATAAATGTAATCAGATATTGGAATTGACTCAAAACACAATAATTCAGAATTCCATCCAATAAACCAACTTTACCTTCAATAGCAAACAGTATGTTCAACAATAGGAATTAGAAATGCAGGAAAGATAAATAGATTCAGTTAAACAAAGTTCAAGAATAAAACAACTCAGTTGATCAATGTTTGTGAATCAAAGGATTAAATTTAAAGAGTTTTTCAACCTTCTCTCGATCAGTTCAAGTACAAAAAAACAAAGTCTGTCCATTGCAGAAGCAAAAATAAATCAATCAATCACTTAATCCCATGAATCAAAGTCCTTTAAATCTGAAAACCAAAAGAAATGTGTGTGCCATCAAACATTTTGGCTCTCTTTAGCGAATGACAATTGAAATTTAGTTTTTTTTTTTGTTTTCTTTTGATGATGATTATTGACAGGCAGACTCCAGAGAATATTTCTGCAGTGGTTTGGTTCTGATCAGACCAAAAACCTAGGAGTAGTTCGCAAATTTACTTTTTTTTTTAAACGCAATTTACTAGAAATGCATTTTGTCTGGCTTGAGTCAAGGATTACAACGATGTAAGACACTTGATCCTACGCCTAATAGTCAAGGAGTTATGAGCCATTTCGTACTTTTGACCATTGTAGCTCCCCCGTCAGGATGACCCATGCTCCATCATGGAAAAATTAACAATAACAATAGAGTTTCAGCACTTTGTGCTTGAACCCATTAAAACTGGTGGAAACAATTAATAGTAGCATTTTGGTACCAAAAAAAGTTTTTTTGTTGAATATATATTTTGTAATGTTCTTATGTTCCACCCACTGTGTGAACCTATAGGAAAGTAAATATCATCACACATATCTCATTGTTCATTTTAAAAAATCAATTCTATCAAATGGAAATGGTCTTAATAGTAAAATGTCATATATATATATATATATATATATATATATATATATATATATATATATATATATATATATAAAACTGTAAAATAACATGTAGTGTCTTAATCATTATTACCCTTATCATTAAAACCATTTTAATGTGACATTGTCTTTGCTTTTTTTGTTTCAGAAGAGATCTCAAAAATTTCAAACAAAACAATAATATCTACATGTCGGGCCCCATGAGGAGATGTGTATATATATATATATATATATATATATATATATATATATATATATATATATATATATAAATGAAATAAAGCAATAAGAACAATAAGTTGTTTTTTTTTTGTTTGCTCGTTTGAGAAATAAGAGGTTTATAACCTCTTTAAATAAGAGGTTACCTTAATTCTGTATAAATATGGTGTTTTGTGTGGTGAAGGCTTAAAATAAAAGCTCAATAGTAGCATGTCTCGTAACAAATTGCTTGGGCTGATACTTGGAAAAGACTCTTTTGGCAGCTGGAAATGGGAGGTTGGCAAAGTAACAAAGAAACCTTGTAATGGCTGCCTGGATTGTCTGGGTGAAATAACCAGCTTGGGCAGTGACAGATACAGAAGAGTGGCACCAGCTCTACAGAAACCAACAGTTCAATTAAGCCATTTGACATTTTTTTAGCAATTTTTTTCATTTTTTTTCCCCACACATTTTTTAGGCATTCATAAATACAGTACCACATGGTGTTGAAACATGCCCCAGTCATGAGTAAACGGCAGTCAGTGTGTCTTTCTCTGGGAAGGATTGAAATGGAGGTTCTTGTTCTCCAGTGCTGACTTGGCTCCTTCAGACAGGAGCTGGCTGTGGGCGCTAATGGTTTGCAGGGGCCAAATGCTTGCTTGGAGGAGCAGATGTCATCTCCATGGTGATGTGTCTATGGTCAGGCAGGGATGTGTCTTGTGGTGCCATGCTGGCGCATGGGGATCAATTACGCAGACCCCAACACTCACAGCAGCAATGCCTTGGCATGTGGCATCCGTGACCTCCCCATGTTTTTTAGAACCCTCAGTCTATTCACTTTCCTTTTTTGCTTCAAACAAATTTCAACGTAATAGTTAATAGGGTAACACTTTACAATAACAGTACATGAATAATCATGTACTAATACCTGAATTAATAATTACTTTACTATGAACTATGATGAGTTAAGACACGTACTAATGAAGAATTAACCTTAACTACGACATGAGTCATATGAATTCCTGCATGAATATACCATCGTAACTACACGTTAGTACATGCTTGTTAATTAATGTATAAATTAACACTGAGGTAAACTAAACTAAACATGCTCTAGATTAGACGATAAGATGTATTAAAAGGGCACACAATGTAAAATTGTTCATAAATTTGCCACCAGCAACGGTCACAAACATCAGTGAATGTCTTGCAATGCTTACATTTAACCTTTCTCATTAAACACACAAAAATGCATCAATAAAAATCTCATTCCGTTTTAAGTGATGCCACTTCTGCCATCAAGAGTGAAAAGCCTACACTAATATATCCATTAAACAGATGCAATTTTCAGAATTAAAATCAGTGGTAGCACAGATGATGGTTATTTGTGTGGTTATTTTGTGGATTTGTTTACTGTCTTTATATCATATTACAGTCGGATGTTGGTCTTCTTTTCTTTTCCCCTCAAAATGTGTCCACTTTCCTCCTACCGTACAGTTCCTTCTCCATCCAAATTCGGGCACAGCACTTCCACTTCTTTACAATCCACCAAAAAGTAGCAAATTATATCTGATTTAGAAGAGCTGAATATGTATAGCACATGTGTAATTGATCATTTTTAAAATATGTTCTCTTGAAGGGCCAAGACAAGAAATGACATCGATACATTAACAAGTCATGAATTCATGTTACTTATTAAGTAATTAATGATGAGTTAATAATGATGTGCCTCCTCAAGTAAAGTCACGACATAATTATGCATTAACAAGCCATTAGTTGATGTTATTGTATGGTTAGTTAATAATGAATTAATGATGATGTGCCTCCTCAAGTAAAGTCATGACACAATGATGTACTTACAAATCATGAACTAATATATTAATAAACATATACGATAAGAGTGCCATTCTTAGTAACCCATGGTAAAAGATAAAATAAAAATGATGTATTGTTCTTTTAATTTTATTTATGCAATTAAACATAAATGGACTTAAAAAAAAGTCCAAACATACCTGTAAAGACACACATAAGACACGATTACATGTAAAATAGGGAATAAGCTACAAGCTAATGCTAATTGAAGCATATTTAAACAAAAAAAAAAAAATACAGGTAATTAACCATAACCTCCTGAAACCTCCTAAATACAACATACATGCAAACATGTCTTTAATTATTAATTCTGTTTACAAAAGAAGTCATCAATTATGAGATTAAAATGCCAGCATTACCATAAGAACACAACCACACAACCAACGTATCGAACGAGCACCAAGTGTGCCACTAATGAGTGTCCCACCGGAAACAAACTCTACATACTGTAGTTCCAGGAAGAAAGATTAGACAGATTAATTGACAAATTAATTAATTAATAAAATTATTTGTCACAATGTTTGCTGCAGATAACAGATTATGATGTTACAGTTTAAATTATGGCAGTATGAAATCAAATGTTTAATTCAAATTTAGATGACTTCTTATTTATTCATACAGATAGAGACTGATTTAGTTTACCCCTAAACGTTAATTGCATTAACTATCAAACATGTACTAACATGTTTAAGGCTGCTGTTATGCATGCATGAATCAGGATGACTCCTGTTGTAATTAAGGGTTGCTCTTCATTTGTTCATTATTAGTTCATATATTCACTAATCATGAGTAAATGTTGAAGTAACTATTAATTCAGGTATTAGTACATGATTATTCATGTACTATTATTGTAAAGTGTTACCGTTAATAGAATAGTTAATCTATAACTGAGAAGATGTTTAAAAAAGTCATTATGTACTGTACTCTCCCACATTTTCTTCCTTATTTGTATAATGTTTTTTTTTTTTCATTAGTCACAAACGTAGAAATTATGAAGGATATTTATGTATCACTTAGAACTAAAGTTCTTGGTGACAAAGTAAGATCTGTCCAGGGACAACAGATGAAAAATAGCCTTTTGGCTAATTCTGGTGCATTTACAGTAATGACAGTTAATGTACACTATCCCTGTCAACTAACTAACTAAATAAATAAATAAAGTTCATGGTAACCAAGTCTGTAAAGCTCCAAAAAGAAAAGAAAATCAACACAGAAATTGTCCAGCAACATCTTCTCCACCAAAGCTCTTAAATCAATTGTCACTGGTTCATTGCATGTCCTACAAAATGACATACAGGGTTTTGAAATACATGTGGGAGAGTAAATGACAGAATTTCATTTTTGGTTGAATTATTCCTTTCACTCCCCGTTTACCGACAAATCTCACCAAACGGCAGCACTTCAAACCATGGGATGCCCCTACATTTTCAAAGCCAGACATCACTAATGAGCAAGCATTTTCTCTGTTTGCATGTGAAAGATAGCTGATTACTGCAATCAGTAGTTCTCTCTCGTCTCAAACTCCACCGCTACTACAGATTCAAGGACCCTTTTCCGTGGTTAAATACTACACAATCAACCTAATAGCTAATAGAATAGTTGATTAAGAGCCCTCTCGTTCTGATGGTATAATCAGAGAATTAAGGAGTAGTGTGGTGCAACTTTACAAAAGAGGAAACATAATGAGTTCAATTAACAGAATCCAGAAGACCTTCCACATTTCAGAGGAAATGCTTAATGTTGAACGCCTGGTATGCTGACAACCCTGGTATGGTGACAGCTAATGGCTGATTTCATCTCCTTTTAGAATATCACCAACCAGCTACTCAGATGTTGTACAACTAGTTGACCATCCAGACCCATCTTATTCTTTTACATATTTCCTCCCATTTCGAAGATCTGCATATGTTGTTCGGATTAAAAAAAGTCTGGAAATGACTTGAAAGATTAAACGAACTTCATGCTAATGTGGGGTCATTGTCTCACAGAGACATTGTCTTTTTTTAGCCGTTCATCATTATACAGTACTTCTGTTCACTCATCACCTCCTTTGACTAATTTCAATTTTTCCTGTTACTAAACAGTGTGAGATGTCATCAGATAGGATAAAGCTTCATCAGTGCCTGTATAATGACATTGAGCCGCCCGCCAGAGATGACCGGCAATGTCTACTGCTCGTTTAATCTGTTGTTGAAATGGAGGTGATGACAATCATATGAATCACTGAGGAGAGAGAGAAAAGAATGAGCAAATCACAAACATGATAGCAGTAATGACTGTTTATTCTAACAGGATGGGCCTACAGAGACTCTTGGGTTGATTAGTGATCATTCTCTTATTGAATAGCAGAAACTAATTTTAGCCGAGCATACTGGAAATTATTTGATGAGATCCTTTGTCTCTTGACAATGGCTGGTCAATTAAAATGGTCAATTAAAAAAAAAAACACAAAACATGACTGCCACACCAATCATGTGCCACTTGCCAGACCACATCTCCAACATGTTACGTGATCGAAACATCTGTCTATTTACGCATAGGCATTTCTTTTGTTCTGTGTACAAATGCAGACTGGAGTCACTTCTCAATGTGTTTTCATTTCGCCCTATGAGTACCAATATGCCAAATTTAAGTTCAGTTCATCTATGAGAAATTTACCTTAAGACCCCTGTGTTCTGTTCCATTCTTGCTCTCCATTTTTGAATGCAAAAAATGCGTTTACAAGACCTTATCAAAATACATTTCTTCAGTCTCGCTTTCTTTCCCGTTCCCAGTGGATGAGTGATGCCTGGCATTACCCTCACAGCATGGTACAAGGTCACTTTCGAAAACGTCCTGTTTAATATCTACCCAACATAACTAATACAGCATATTCTTACAATTTCCTAATCTGAGATGATTTGTCATTATTATCTTAAAATCTCTGATTCACAAAAAAACAAAAAAAAATAAAAAAATAAAAATAAAATAAAAATAACAGCCATGCATTTTACAAATAACAGTACTTTACAATGTAAACTTGCATTTCATTTTACAAATCATTTTAGTAGACTTTGTTCCATAATATCTGGACACTTGCTTGTAACAAACTGAGATGAAATTAATGCATGATGTGTCAGCTGTGTCAGGATTAAACTTCACCCTGCTTTTCTCAATATTTGTCAAATGACTTTGATTCAGATGATACGTAACCTGCATGTCATGTTTTGCATTACATTATTATTATTGTTTTAAATGATCAATGTGGTTTTTAAGAATGTTTTTATAAAATGACTTCTGTCATCTCTCTCTCTCTCTCTCTCTCTCTCTCTCTCTCTCTCTCTCTCTCTCTCTCTTTGCATGTGTGTGGTGAGAAACAGCACTCTCAGCAAAGCGACGGCAAGTCATGTGCCTTACAGATCACTTGTCAGACAGGCAGTGGATACAGGAGGAGGTTCCGGAGGAGGACAGCTAACCGGGAGGAGGCGGAACTGAAGGGTCCAGGGCTATACTGAAGGTGGTGAGAGCCAGGAAGGAGCCTTGGGCAGGAGCATGATAGATGATGCCCATGCCATAGCCAGAATTGGTTCCACCATGGGGATGGCCGGAGGCAATGACAGTGGAGTATGAGCCCACTGCACAGTCGAAGGGCTGAGGTGATGGAGAGATGCTGAAGACCCCGACGGCCGCCAGTAAGCCTCAGTGATGACCTCCCGTGATAACGGTGTGGGCCTGGAGGTTAGAAGGCGAGCTGGAGCAACCTAGGTTGGTGGGGGTGCACAAACCTGCAGCACAGATGTGGCGAGGTCTGAACCAGGTGTACTGACTGAGGGAGCTCGGTAAGGCTGAAAGGCCGATGGTCCCACACTCGAATTATGGGTGGAAGGAGCGTCAGAGTGGGAGTCAGGGTGACAGATCGAGGATGAGCAAAATCTGCCGAGGTTGTAGGCAGAATTGTGGGCTCCTCTTGCCCAGGCGGAGACGGTTCCCATCTGACCGGAGGTGGATCCGCACCACTGAGAGGAGTAAAGACAGAGGAAATGGTGGGAGATGGTGACGAGAGGGTGGTGGGAGCGGCTGAGGACAAGACTGGAAAGTGCAAAATAGTCCAATGATAAAGGCTAAGTCCTCTATAGACCTTGTGTAGCCCCGCCCCTTTTCAGCGTTGCGCTCGTTGTCTTTTGACTTCCGGTCTGTATTTTCAAAGCGATCTTGCATAGGTATGAATGAACTGCTCGTAACAAATTTCGCGGTCGACATTTGTTAAGAAATCTGCATTACAATGCTTATGATAAACATTACAATGCTCATGATAACTTTTGTTAACTCTACAATAAGTAAATCCATTTCACCACGAATTACTCCTCGACAGCGATGCCATAGAAATTTACAGAGCGACCGCCAAAACGGAAGTTCAAAGACAATATTCTAAAGATGACGGCGCCCACGTTTCTCTGGTGCATAAGGTCTATAGAGGGAGGCTGGGTGGGACTGATGGGACAGATGAAGATTGTCTTAACTGAAGGTCCGAACTTGGTGCTTCCAGAGTGTCAGTGGCGGAAGGATAGGCAGGGCTCCGTTGGTGGTGGATGGTGCAGCTGGCATATGCACATTGTTAGACTCGCACATCTCAGGTTCCACTTCGATGTTGGGCTCACACGTGTCCCTGATAGCATTGGCCCGCACCTCATTGCGGAGTAGGGCTTGAGGCCCCCTGCGGTGGGCTCAAACTGCTTTAACTTAACCGATGGGTTCTAGCTGGGCACTGGGTTTTGGAGTGGGGCTGGTGACATCATTAATGGTGAAGGATGATCCACAGGATACCAGGACAAATTACACAAAGGCAGCGAAGGTCCTTTTTGAAGCCTCCCCGGATAACTGGGCTTGTGTGGCTGTGCTGAGGACGACAAGAAGAATTGTGCAGAAGCAGTCGTCCGGAAAGATGGTCTGATCAAAATCCAAGAATTCCTCCAGGTGTTTCTCGAGCGAGCGGTCTCCTTGCTCAAAGCATTGTAGCTTTACAGCAGGGAAGCCCATGATAAACTTGGAAAAAAAAATGAAACTTCATAAAACACGAACTGGAGACAGAAAAAAAATTGCCGCGTCTACTTTCACTTTTGGGTCGGTTCTTCTGTCACAGATTGTGAGGTGAGACACATAGATGAGAACTGACAAACAAACACAATACTTTTTAAAAAAATATATATAATAAAATATCATATTTCAAATAAAAACACTGTTATATCCAGCCCGTTCTCATCCTTTATCGTCATATAGGTGACGCTATATGACAAAATGGCGAAATACTATGCACATGGCACCCCTTATCGTTAATATAACACGCAAACCCAAGGCATCATAAATCCTTTAGCGTTAATATGAGACTACCCTACCCTACCCCACACCTAAACCTACCCATCACAGCGCATGTTATATTAACGATAACGTTTGCCATGTGTGCAGTATTTCGCTGTTTTGTCATATAGCGTCAAATATGACGCTAAAGGATGAGAATGCGTTGTTATATCACAGGCAATCACTTAAAAAAAATTCTCAAATGACTGGCAGCTAAGGCTGCCAACCAAAAAACCATAAAATTAAAGAAAAATATGCTGATTTAAATAAAATGTATCAAACTTTAACATAAATTTGATATCACTATGATTGTGATCAGTGTTTACTTTAGTTGGGCTCCTGACCCTTGAGTTTCAACATTAGTGTATCTCTGGCTGCTTCAACAGTGTATATGGTACACATTTGTTATGGCAATAAATGCAGGAGAAAATATCATCTGATGTTGGTCATTTATTGATGATGTTATAGTCATCATATAGTTACCTGATTCATTGATATGACAGTGAAATTTCAGAATATATTAGTTAAGATTAAATTACATATAGATGGACTGTAGTGTGAAACAAAGTCTATTATTAATGTCATGATTTTTCCCATGAACCTTGAAATATTGAAACATCAGTATTAAAAACCATATGAAATTGAAATATTTATATATTTATTACAAATGTAGCGAGTGGGGCGTGTTCCAGGAGAATTGCGCTTGATTGAATCAGGTGGGGGTTGTTTGGCGCTACACCTTTAAATCCAGCAAGCTGGGGGTTTGCCGAATTTTTTTTGCTGTCACAGACTGTTGCTCCCTTGGGCTCCTGGCTGGTGTACGAGTTGATGTGAGTTCATGTTCAAAAGTTTTGTGGAATCAATCCTCGCTGGCATATGTGATTTTGATTCAGACGATTACATTGTTTCATAGCCTCATCTGGTGTTTGTGCGATTACCTAGTGCCGTGGTTGCTGCTAGTTTCCTGTCTTTGCGAGCCCTCATCGGCTGCGATTTGTGCTGGCGTGTTTCAACGAGGACGTAAGTCTTGTTTTTATTGAACAGCGTTTGTCTCTGTTTTTTTAGGTATTTGCTGTAATGAGCTTTTATTGATTTAATGTTTTGTTTATTAGCTTCGGGTTTAGAGTGACTACAAGTTTGCCGAGTGCGTTTGTTGTGCTGAGAACGTAAGTTTATTGGCTCCCTTCTCCCTCACGTTTGTACATCTTTATGGAACGTTTATGTATGTAGTTATGTTGATTTGCCATGTTTTTTTATTATAGTTTGGTTTGGGAATGTTCAAGTAAAAACCAGACGGAGTAAATTGATCGCTGCAGTATTATAAATAACCAAACTCTTTGCTTGACACTGTGGTTTGTTCATACAGGTTAGTAATTTAGGCTACTTTAGCCTCTTGCCCTGCTCCGATTGTTCAGCTTAACTTTTTACAGTTTAAGTAATTCCCAGCCTATTGGTGCACAGGTTACAAATTAGGCACAGTTGTGATGCCGACCTGTATAATTATTTATGTAACATTGTAATTGTTCTTTGCAGGAGGAGCGGCATATGCTGTCCTGGCCACTGTTTTTCCTGTGCTCTTGTTTTTAGGAATCAGCTCCGTGTGTGGGTGTGTGCATGCGCGTGTGCGCGGGGAGGAACGGTTTATTGGGTTGCCTATGAGTCTCTTCCCTGGTGTGTTGATGTGTGCTGTATGTTGATATGTGATGTTTGTATTCTAGGCTATTGGGTTGGTGTAAGATCCAGGGTAGGGGGGGGATGACAATTTTGTTGTGTGGCCACTGGTTTGTTGAGTGTGAATTGTTATTATTTTTTTGGGGGGTTATATTTGTGCACGTGATTTTGTGACGTGCCTCATTTATTTTGTGTTTGAGTTTGTTGTATTTTGTTTTTGAATTATTTAAACACTTTGATTTTGGATTTTGTGATCCCTGACTCTGTTACCCAGAGGCCTAATGTCCTTTGAATACTCTCCTATGTTGTAAGTCCATTGAGTTAAAAACAGAAAACAAAAAAACAAACAAAAAAAAACAAAAAGGGAAATAAATAAATTTTCTATTTTTATAATACTCCAGTCTCTCTCTCTTTCTCCTTTTATTTCCCTTTATTGGGATAGCCTGCTGGTAAACTCTTAAAATTCGACGGTTGCTTAGCCATGGGTATTTGGTGGTAATAGACCCCCCAGAGGTTACACAAATAAAATGTTTTTAGTTGGTTAATTTTTTTAGGGGTATAAAGACATCAATAATCAATGTATGAATCTCAACAATGGTGACAATCAACAAAGCCTTTATGTGACTTGATAGAAGTTCAGAGTTGATCACTATTGTTTCTATTCATACACCGCTTATTGATGTCTGTGTGAATCTGTATGATAATGTCAAAACATTTTCTATAAAATGACTTCATAAAATCTTAGTATGACAGCACTGCATGATCTTCTATAGCAGTATTGGCATGCAAAATTAATGACTTAAAGGAGTAGTTCACTAAAATAAATAAATAAATAAATAAATAAACAAAAAACTTCTCTAAAAACTCATATTTTACTCACCCCCATGTCATCCAAGATACCCATGTCATTCTTTCTTCAGTGAGTAAATTATCAGCAAAAGTTTTTTTTTAACCAGATATTACACTTCAGGTGGTATCAATAATGCATGCAACAACATGATGACTATTATCACTAATAAGTGACCAAGATCTTCTAATCTGAATTTGTCTTTGATTCTTACCATAACAAATACAGTAAATATTAAAGACAAACAGTTAAAGCAGTTAGATAAATAATAATGTTAAAACCAAAGGGTCAAGAGCCCAACTAAAGCAAACACTGATCTCCATTGTGGTGACATTAAACTTTATTATTTAAAAAAAATTAAATAAAATAAATAAAATCAACTTCTAATCAACTTCTGTTAATTCTCAATAAGAATGTTACGAGATAAATAAAGTCTGGATTGTAATAAGTGAGGATACAGAGATCTTGAGAGATCTGTTAATGTTTAATGTTCTGTTGGGATACAAATTGTTTCTGTATGGCGTGTTTTGTGTGTCAACATTGTGTCGAAGAGTAGAGCCTGTGCTTCAGTCCAGGATGAGCAGAGAAACACTGATGAAATGTATTCATTTTATTGTTTTTGTATGGCAGCCATCACTGACAGTCATTGACAATTTTTTATGGGATTGAGTTAGGGTGTTTGATCGTAATAATCCAGATAATAGCTGTAAAACATGTTTTTTTTCTGTAAAACATTTAGGAAACATACCTGTAAAAGTTTTTTGCACTTAATTTAAATTAGGATATTTTACTTTATTTTTACAATTTTTGTTTGGAAGCCGTAGCTGCCAGTCATTTGACCATTTGACCCTTTTTTTTACGATTTTATTTTTACAGTGTAGAATGCTTCATATTATGAGTTGTTTTTACTGCTTAAAGTAAAGTGATAAATACAAAGTCTCCTTTTAAACATCTAAGAAAATTTATGATGTGGTCTTAATATTTATAAGTGGTCTTTGTTTGCTTAAAGTAAAGTAACAAAAGCTACTGTAAGTGTTATTAAATTTATTAAATTGCCATAAGTTTTGTGGAAAAGTACAAAAGAACGATACATTCACAATGTAAACATGTTTTATTCTTAAAAAAACCTGTAAAATTACAATGATTTACCACATCTAATAAGTAGGTAGGTATCATTACTGTTGTTACCATTATTCATGAGATGACAAGACATTATATGGTTGTTTATAAGGCTTTATGCGTGCATTAAGAATTCACTGATGCATTATCAATGCAGGCTTCATCATAATTATTTTTACTCTTAAAAGTTATAATCACAAATAGGTAAGAATTATAATACATTGAAACTATTGCTATGATTATTTATGATGATACAACACGTTATAAAGTTATTTTTAAGGCATTATGCATGTATTACAATGCATTAAGAATTCCAATATATTGTATTATAACAACAGGCCTCAAAAGAAAGTGTTACCTAATAATCTAGTGAAACCTATAATACATTTAGTCAAAAATTACAATCAGAGAGAAAAAGATATAAACATAACAAATCCACACAAATGGAAGACTTTAAGAGCTGATGACAGCAGACAGGAGCTGTGGTGTTGTGTGCCCACTTTCATTTCCTCCTATTTCTTCTACGTCTCGTCTACATACCTGCGGTGATCACCCATCTGTTCACATAATTAGCCCTAAGCATGATCTAATTACCATTGATAAACATCCAAGTTCTTCTCGTTGACAGATATCCGCTTAGAACTGATCTACATGTCTTATGATAGAGTCTGAAAAGCTCTAGAACCAAGTGATAGAGTTAAAGTCAACATGAACCAACATTTGCTACACATTTTACTTTTTTTAATGTGACTAGTGCTGGGGATTTTGATTCATACCAGTAAATCTTCTGAAATGAAATGAACTAAATTTCATTCAAATTTTGTTTATATTCATTCAATTACCTTTTCCTTCAGGTTACATCACTATGCCAGTAATTGGGGACAAGTAAGTGTGTTATAGGTGAGTCATTGAATAATTCACTCAAATGATTTGATATAAAAATAAAAAATTGAATGTTAAAAGTTCTACTAAAGCCCCTTTTCCACCAAAGCATTTTGAGAGCCGGTTCGGAGCCGGTGCCTGCGCGCGAACCAGTTCTTTGTGTTTCGACAGCCAAAGAACCGGTTCGCGGCCGCGAGAACTGGTTCCAAAGCGGCACCAACTCTTTGCTGGACTAGAACCGTTCTTTTAGCACGTCATGTTTACGGGGCGGGTTTAGATGCGTTCTTCTCGGTTCTTTTAAACATATTTTCTGACCATCGCAAAGCCAGGAGAAACTGCAGAAACACGCAAGCGTTTTATTTATTTATTTATTGAAACATAAGCAAAGAAGAAAACAGTCACGATATAGAACAAATAAATGGAAAGAAAAAAAGACACAAGACAGGGGTACATAACTTATCAGAAAAGATTACATGTCAAACGAAAAGATTAAAAGACTTACATATTTCAATTGTTTTTAAAGTTTTCTCGGTACACGAGTTGAGATAATGTAAAAAACAATGTACTTGCAAGCGACGTAAACAGTGACGTAACGACGTCATTCCCTGGGCGCTCTAGTCAGTGGAAAAGCAAACAGGTTCTGAACGGGTTCGCAAGTTGAACCAGCTCCGAACCAACTTTGAACCAGCACCAGTTCTGAACCAGTTCTTTTTTCGGTGGAAAAGGGGTATAAGTGTCCCGGTCAGTTCATGTTAAGTTTCACATGTTCTGTTTACTGTCATGGTTTACAGGATCACAAAACACAAAACTAACCCTATGTTAGTAGATTTATCTGACAAAATTGAAACAAACAAACAAACAAACAAAAAAACAAAACAAAACAAAAAAAACACCATAGCATGCTTGTGGAAGCCAATCATACACTCATGATGAGGGAGGAAAAAGAGTGAGCAAGAGGGAGATTTAAAGAAAGACTTTAGAAAAAGAGATGACTGAAAGACATTACAAAAGGTCAGAGCAATATCACTAGAAAGTAGTGGTTATTATCACACTGTAAAAAAAAAAAATTCTAACAGTGTTTTTGCTGTAGCAATATCCTGTGTGATTTTAATTTCGAAACTATTTTTATGCGTCATGTTTGGCCAAAAATGAAACCTTTGAGTTGTTGCCAAAATGACAGTATTTTTATAGTGTTTGTAAATTGAAATAAAAGAAATGTACTGCATGTATTACAATAAATGGCTGTAAAGTAACTTTACAGTAATTTTACAGTATTGATACCTCAGAAATACAGTGTTGTCTGCTGTATCTTCGCTGCCAGTATTTTACTTACTGTCAAATAAAGAAAAACCCTGGAAAATTCTGTATTTTGTTTTTACGGTAATAAGCTGTAAAGCAATTTCACAGTGTTCCATACCGTACAATTACTGCTGCCAGTATATACTGTTATATTACAGATAAATTGCTTGCTGTACTTTTAATTACTAAAGCAAATACAGAACTGTAAAATAAAGTGTGATATAAAATCATTAAAAAATAAAATGCTTATGACTTATTGGCCTATTTTATTATTATTTTTTCAATGTTTGGTATATAATTCTCTGAGTACACCTCCCATTCACAGAACTGACCCTATACATTTTACCACGCATATGTTGCTATTATGTTTAATTCATCTGTACACATTCTATATATATATATATATATATATATATATATATATATATATATATATATATATATATATATATATATATATATATATTATCATTTAGTCTTTATTAAGACATGCATAATGGCTTTATAATCTTTCATTAAAATATAATATGCAACCATCTCTCAAGATACTACTTTTTTTTCTGCTGACTTCCACTCTGGAATGAAAGCTCATTTTTCACATCCTAATCAAATCCCAATGGATAACATCAAGCCTCGCTCCATTTTTTTCTCTCTCTCTCTCACTGAACATCCCATTTCACTCCAAAATACTGTATGTGACATTATGAAATTGAGAGTTGTGAACATAGTTTCGTGTCACTTTTAGAGCAGTGGTTGTGAGAATATGTAAGTCTCACCGTTGTAGTTTTCACTCTGCCGCTGGGCTGTGTACAAGTCCAGCCTGATTTATTTACTAACAGGTCACAGCCTTCATCCTCTAGACAGGGCACCATGTCACACCACTGCCTGGTCTTCACAATACGAGCTGTGGATCAAGACCAGAGAAAAGGTTAAGATGATATGATCAGGAAGTCAAGCACAACAATAACCCCCACATGTCTGTAAGATGACAAAATAAGAAACCTACTGTAATTTATTTGAAATAGACAACACAAGCACATGTTTCAAGAAAACAAAATACTGTTTGTGAGGTTGGAAAAAGTATTGTGACACTTTCTGCTTGATAAACAGTACAGTGGAACACTGTAAAAAATTTCTTGTCAAATTAACAGTAACTTACTGGCAACAATTATCCAGTACTAGCTGTATTTCATTTAACAGTAAAATTACTGTAACACTAACTACAGTACTGTTAAGCATACTGTAAATTAAATAACATTATTTTACTGTAATTTCTTACCATATTAAAATACAGTATTACACTGGTAATTTTTAATAATACTGTATAGTACAAAATTTTATTGTATTTATTTTATAGTGCTACTGTGTAACCTGTAGAAAATCCATAGAAATATTATTTTAACTGTTAATGGGAAATAGAAAAAAGAACAATTGAAGCTTTAACTGCACAAGGTTTATTGTGTATTTTCAAACACATTAGTACATTTACATAATATACATTTAAATACATTAATACAATTAAATACATTAATAATAAAAATGTAATATAATACATTAAAAATCATGCATGACAATCATGAACAATTATGCATAAATACATGCAAAAAATTATCATGAACAGGTAAAATAGAAAAGATTAAAGAGGTGCTATCTGATCAATCTATTAGAAAGATAGTTCATAACAACTCATCCACCCACTCCTTGCTGGGGTAAAACAGCTTAAACTAGTCTAAGATGGTCTATTGGTTTGAGATAGACTGTCTAACTGGTCAGTTGCTGATTTTTAAGGGTTTTTGGCTGCTTTCTATCTAGAGGAACAGATTTGCAAGACTGGGAGACATATATAAACTAGCTTTGATGAGTAAACCACCAATCCAGATGACTATTACAAAATGACAAGTTATCCAGTGTCATTAAAAAAAAACTAAACACAAAACAACTTTCTCATGCACATGTGCCATGAAAAACTTGCATTACGGTATTAATAATCATTTATATGCAGACTTATGTTCTTTTGCAATAGGAAGTTTTCTATCCAAGCTTTTATGCAATTGAACCTTAAACTGTACAACAACGTTTAGTGTGTGTTTTTTACACAACAATTCTTAACAACTTGATAGACAAAATTCACAGATGGATAATAATCTGTTTAAAATGTTCTCAGTGGGTCAGTACTGGACCAAGGTGTAGTGGTAGTAGTTAGATAGAATAATTAAATTAGATTTACAATTCATCGGTCGTCAAGATGGATAGGGGTCTTCTTAACATGCACAGCTCACACCTGTGAAAAAGAAGAAAGACAAGACAGTTAAAATACAGTACGTTTAGGTATAGTGGTAGTAGTTAGATAGAATAATTAAATTAGATTTACAATTCATCGGTCGTCAAGATGGATAGGGGTCTTCTTAACATGCACAGCTCACACCTGTGGAAAAGGAGAAAGACAAGACAGTTAAAATACAGTACGTTTTTGTTGTTGTTGTTTTGGCTAAACAGCAAAAACAGACAAAATGATGTCTAAAGTGTAATTCACTTAATACTAAAATCTTGTTTGGACTGTTGTTAAAATCAATTCATTTACGAACACGTGAAAACATAGGCTAAATTTTGCTTGTGTGATACTAAGTTACATGAATTAAAAAAAGCTTGACAAGGCATCGTTCTCTTCAAATGAGTACATGTCAGTTAGTAAAAAAAATGATATTATAGCAGACAATACTGTACATGTAACATGTCACACATAGCTTTGTATTTTGGACAAAAATGCACCTTGGGCGCTTTCCGCGGTCCATCAGTAAGTTAATCACTGAGGTAACGTTAACGTTAAATGGCAGAACGCCAGGTGAGGATTTACACGAAAATAAGCGTGAAAAAATCAATAAGAGAAATCGACACTTTAATTTTATAACAATAAATCCGAATCCTAACCTTTGATATCCGATTTCAGGATCGATTTTCAATTCCTAACCCTATAAGTAATAAAATAATGAACGTGCAGGCGCTTCCACCGACTTAACGTGGTAAATAACAAAATGATTAGACCATTTTGACCTTATAAGAGGTTACATATGAAATGTATGTTAATAAATTCACATTAATCAAGTAAGTTAGCCAGGCTATCAACAATCCGCGTCTGATACAGACGTTATAGAACAATTCCGCGGTCAGTTCTTTCGTTAATCTGTTAACGCAAGTAACTGATATGGTTTGCATAAAAATATGAATTACTAACCAGATATGTATGGCGAAAACGTCGACAGCAACGCGATACACTGCCTTCGCGTTCTTACAGAGGGAAGAGAACTGAAGAGTTCTTCATAAAACGGCAGCTTGTTGTTATTTTTCGCGGTCATTTCGTACTAATGTATTTGAATTTACAGTAACATGTCCCAAATGGCTACATTGAAGAGTAGCCTATCATATACATATTATATTAAAATGTCTAGAATAGATAGAAATCGTGGTCAGCTATTCTAAATAACTTTAAAGTTATTTGCTAGAATCCGTATGCATACACATATAAGAATTATTAGCCTACTCACCAGATGAAGAAGTTCCAGGTCGGCAGACGTCGACAGCAGCACCACTGACACGACAGAAACTCTTCCAAAGTCAAATGCTCTCATGTCTACACCCCACGGACATAAATTATGTCATAAATTATGACTGTTAATGGTCAACCAGTGCTACATTTTTATTTTAAATGTAAGAATAACATTAGTAGGCTAGCAATTTTTCCCCTGGGTGTGGTGATTTTCGCGGTCAATTTGCACTGCTGTATTTAGATTA
This sequence comes from Cyprinella venusta, assembly GCA_038021265.1. NCBI lineage: Eukaryota > Metazoa > Chordata > Actinopteri > Cypriniformes > Leuciscidae > Cyprinella > Cyprinella venusta. The sequence goes on from CM075885.1 coordinate 13,461,303, forward strand.
ACAGTAACTGATAATTTCCCAGAATGCATTGAAATTCAACAGTAACATACTGTCAACTGTGTGCACAGTACATAACTGTTGGAAAAACAATTTAATACTGTGAAAACAACTAAATCTACTGTAACTTACTGTACACAGATTATACAGTAAGAAACTGTTGAGAAAAACAGTATAATCCTGTGAAAACAACAGAAATCGTTTACAGTGAACATATCCATGTCAAGCCAATCCAAGGGCTAACTGACTTAAAATATCCAATATAAATCACATTGACAGCACTTGGTAATCATACAACACCAAATATATGGTAAAATATCCAAACCTTTCAGACTGAATGAGTCACTTTTGATTCATTTTAGTTATTTAGCTTCAAGCATGTGTCAAAGGATTTCACTTTTCAACACATCCTAGCTGTCCCTGCCAGTCAAGTATAAAACACACACTAAACTAGTGTTGTGGATATAAAATGAGACATCACCCTATGGAAGCATCTTGTGCTACATGAGAATGAGAAAGGAAAATTTGTTTAATTCGAAAGGTATCAACATCAGTTATCTTCATACAACTCAAAATGTCTGATCCATTTCCTGAAAGATGAAATCACATCTGTCAAGGCTGCATTAACAGACATTTTTCTATTGTGATTTACAATATTTATTCTTGGCTCTTGCCATAATGCATTTCTGAGAGCAATATTTAGAGGCAGGAAGAGAACTAGAGTAATCAGAGCACAGGATAATTAACTGCTGATTTGCATTTTTGCCACTGAAGACTCTTTTGCAAATTTCAGATGCCACGGGGAGACAAAAGGTGGCGCAATCAGGCCTAATTGTAGGTTTAATGGAGGAATTCAATGCGGCAGTAATCAAGACAGCTGAGTAGCTTAAAACATTTGCTTCGGTGATGTTCAAATCTAGCTGTGAATAGCCGAATTATCATTTTACACATCTACGCAGTACATTAGACTAACAAGCAAACAAAACAGCAAACAAAAGCAATTTGCATGAGTCATGGCAAAAATACAATGATTCAGAAATGCAGCATGATGCCATTTAAAGCCTGACTTTCTCTTTTTTTCAGAATTTTCATGGATCACAAAAGTAGAAACTTTGAATAATGCACAGGTTACTCTTTTTCATACAATTACAATAAATGGGGCCTGGAACTTTTGGAGCTTGACATTTCTCCCACAATGCAATGTGCTCAAACCTCCTTGTCCAGTGTGATGATTTTAGGTGATTTTAGGTAACACTTTACCGTAACAAGACATAGTTAGACTTTACATGTAACAGTAAAATATGCATAAACAAATAATTACAAACAAACTAACCCTAATCATAACCTACATGTTAATTAATATTACTCAGTAAAGGTGTAGTGTTTGTGTGGTTACATTATTGAAAGTGCCATTCTAAAATAAAGTGTATCCATATTTTAGAGGGGGTTGCAAGAATATGCAAGAATATGTTTGTGATCCCTAGATTTCTGCACTGGTTACTCATAACATAGTCTGATCTAAGCCACTCCTCTTTTTTTGGAACTCCCAAATTGTGGTTATCCAAAAGCTAATTTGACTCCGTCAAAGGGCATATTGCAGGTTAGAGGACCCAACGAGTCAATGCATAGAAAAACAATGTAGGTTTTCTTTAAAATATACTTATAAATAAGCTACAGAAGCTTCTGGAGTCGCTTTAGTGAGAAAATTTTACTTCCACGTCTAAAAATGGGCGTGGCGGTTGTGATGCAATGAGCGGGAGAGCCGTTGATTCACACAACAGGAAAACAATGGAACGCAATGACATTTCGAACGCTTAGGAAATACTCGTATGACGGACCAAGCCATAAAGTTATGAGCCTGCTATGCTAAAGAGAGCAGGGACAGGCCAGGATAATGTCAGACAGAACGGTCAAAGAAAAATTGAGCTGTGATGTGAGGAGAATCAGTGGAGAACAGGACAGGTGCCTTTAGGTGAGGGATGTGCTTATAAATATACACCCTCGCTAATGACACTGTGCTCACAATATTGTACAGATTATTTATGATCCTATAACAGGCCAGCAGACATTAGTATGTTTAGGGTAGATTTATATACTATTAAATGTATAAAAACTTTACTTGAGTATATTTCTATACTAAAAGCATACTCAGGTAAATTTTTAATACATATTTTTATATAACATAAACAAAAAAAATTTAAAGATTTGAGTATTTAAACAACCAATTTTGTTTTTCAATTACAAGTTGCTTCTATTTAGGACATGACATGACTAAGTTACCCATATCACACTATTTGATGCCACTGGTATCGTATATGACGATCAATATTCTTGCTTCAGCATCCCATGTTGAACTCCATCATGTCGCCGGGATGATAATCATTTGATCTGAAGTGAACGCTACACACGACCGCGTTTTCCGAAGCCAAAGCGGAAGAGAAATCCCGCCTCTTCACCTGCACAAACCGCACCAGGAATGAAATATAGGCTATATAGCACCGTCCCTTTTCTTGTAATGGAAACTTGTGGACTCGATCTTGAAGTCCTGACAGGCCGGAGTTTTTGCAGCCTCCACAAACACAATAATTTACCATGACGATGATAAATTAAAATAAAAAAAGTACCGAAAGCACACTGACTTGACGACCGCTCTCAGTGAATATCAGCCTACTCTGCACTGAGCCGAGGCTGAGGCTTCCTAAAGCCAAGTTCACACTACAGGATTTTAAGCCCGATTTATGCCCGATTTGCAAATCGTTGAGTCGCCGACAGGTCAGGGTGTTATCGCGTGCAAATCGTGGGGGATTAGCGGACGATGAACGCTTGCCAATCTGTTAGTATGAAAGAGCCAACAACGCCACGAAAACACTCGCAGACGCCTTGTAGACGCGTCGCCGAGCCCAGAAAAATATCTAGCCTGCTAGATATTCAGAGCCGTCGCGCGACTCAAACTCAGTGATGTTATGAGTACAGTCAATCATAGCAACGCATGGGTTGAGGACACCAGGTAAATCTTAGTTTTTCTCTTTTTTTTTTGCATTTTTTTCCTCAGAGCAGATCGTCGCGCAAACAGTGTGCATGCACTAGTTTCTGTCTGACGTCCATTTTCACGTGTTGTGTTCTCTTCTTCGCTGGGTATTGGTGCAATATTTATTTATTTATTTATTGCGTGTTTTTTCGTGACAAAACGTGGTTTGTAGACAAGATAGAATCGTTGGGTGACAGAGTTGTTGTCAACTCGTTATTTATTTGATTATTTTCAGGATTTAGACCGTAACATAGTACTGAAACAGCTCTCTTGAGTCACAAATGATTTGCTCTTATCATCCGATTGTGGTTGTATCTCTATGTAGTGTGTTGTCAACTCGTGTAGTGAGTTACCTCCTGTTGTGGATCAATCACGTTGTGTGGTGTGAACAGCTAAAAACTTGAACACTCCTGATTTCACTGAGAGCAAGTCATGTAGTGTGAACCACACAATTCAGCCCGACGTTTTAAAATCATGTAGTGTGAACAAGGCTTAGCTTCTGACCAAGGCTGTATCTCAATACTAGTCCTACTTGATCTCAGCGCTGCGTTCGACACTATAGATCATAAAATACTCTTGGATCGACTACAAAACTACACTGGTGTTCAAGGACAGGCATTAAGCTGGTTCAGATCGTATTTATCGGACCGTTATCATTTTGTCTGTTTAAACGGGGAAAAATCAAAGATAACGTCTGTAGACTATGGAGTACCGCAAGGATCAGTTTTAGGCCCTCTGCTATTCTCAATATATATGCTGCCACTTGGTAATATTATAAGAAAACATGGAATTAATTTCCACTGTTATGCTGACGACACTCAATTATATATTTCATCACGACCAGACGAAAACACTAACTCCTCTAAATTGACAGAGTGTCTCAAAGATGTAAAATGCTGGATGACGCGTAACTTCCTGCTATTAAATTCAGATAAAACGGAGGTATTACTTATTGGTCCAAAAAACCACTCACAAAATCTCTTACAACAAAACCTTAATATAGACGGATGTCCTGTTACTTTATCCACTACAGTAAAAGACCTGGGTGTTATACTAGACCCCAACTTATCTTTCGAAAATCATGTTTCATATGTTACAAGGACAGCCTTTTTCCACCTTAGAAACATTGCTAAGCTACGTAACATGCTATCTCTCTCTGATGCAGAAAAGTTAGTTCATGCATTCATGACCTCGAGACTAGATTACTGTAATGCTTTATTAGCCGGTTGTCCTGCATCCTCAATAAACAAGCTACAGTTAGTCCAAAATGCAGCTGCTAGAGTTCTTACTAGGTCAAGAAAATATGATCATATAACACCGATTTTATCATCTCTGCACTGGTTACCTATTAAGTTCCGTATCAACTACAAAGTACTATTACTGACCTATAAAGCCCTAAATGGTTTAGCTCCTATGTACTTAACAGACCTTCTCTCGCCCTACAATCCACCGCGTTCCTTAAGATCACTAAATTCAAGGCTTCTGGTCATTCCTAGGATATCTAAGTCCAGTAAAGGAGGGAGGGCGTTCTCGCATCTAGCTCCAAAACTCTGGAATAGCCTTCCCGATACGGTCCGGGGCTCTGACTCGCTGACACAGTTTAAAACTAGACTAAAGACGCATCTCTTCAGTCAAGCATTCACATAATGCTCACCTGTCAGTCCTCTTTTATGCCATACTGAACCGTTTGCCACTGAAATTGCTTAACGCACCAGTGGGGCTCGATAGCCTTTTAGACAAACGGGTCGGTCCGTATGGCTGAGTTGCATTGCGGAGAGTTTGGGTTGCGGAGAGTTCGTGAGATAGTGGTTTTCTAACACCGACACCCGTACAATGGAAATTATTATGAACATCAGCTATGCTAATTATGAACATCAGCTATGCTAATTATTTCCCATCTGCCTTTCTGCTGTTATCTCGGGACGCTTGTCCCGAGAAAAATGGCGTTCGTCAGGTCCAGCCTTGTATCCAGCATCTCACGGGGGTTTCGGATGCCCCACCGCCTGTGATGAGAAGACCAACGCCTGTGAAGAGACGACTCAACGCCTGCGATATGTTATGGGGCTGTTTTAGACATAAATAATATTTATATTTAATATTTATATTTAAACAATATGAATGTAAGCCAGAGGAGAACTGGCCCCCGACTGAGCCTGGGTTCTCCCAAGGTTTTTTCTCCATCCAATCTGATGGAGTTTTGGTTCCTTGCCACTGTCGCCTTGCTTTTGGCTTGCTTGGCTTGCTTAGTCGGGATTATTTAGGATTATTTAATATTTAACAATATTATCGATCTGTGTTGTACTACTTTCATGTTATCACTGTGAAGCTGCTTTGATACAATCTGTATTGTGAAAAGCGCTATATAAATAAATGTGACTTGACTTGACTTGACGTCAAATGACGCGATGTTGGAAAAAAAAGCCGTTTTTACTAGCAGTCTAAGAAACGCTCACTTTATCTTCTAAATTAGTGCCCTTAAGTTGTTTTAAAACATTTTAAATCCCGCATTAACTTTTCATATGGTATTTTCATACAACGTTATCTATAAATTTAGTTTTTTTTTTGTTTGTTTGTTTTTTTACCTGCAATATGCTCTTTAAGAAAATGAGATTGGAAGTAAGGGCTGCACAGATGCTCTGCCTTTAAGATCACTGCACACACTGACAATTCTGTTCTACTCAAAGACTGGTTAATGTGAACCATACCTCATATAAAAAAGGCATTCACATAACCTTAAAATACATTGCAGAAAGCAGAATACATTGCAAAACAGCAAATACCTGTTAATCAATCAACTTTAAAGTACCTATTTCTGTCGAAAGTTCTGTATATTTTTTACTACTCTCCCTAGAAGCAGGCATCCTGCAAACATCACTCTAAGAACACAATGTACAACCTTGAAAGAGGTGGGAACAAAAACGGTGTTCATGAAAGAACTGCTGCAAAAAGGCATGTCTCATGTTTGTCCAAAACCTGGGTGTTCTATAACACTCTTGTTTGGACATCTTGTTTGGACATCTGAGACAAAAAGTTGAACTTATTGGCAAAAAATGGGCACTGCAAGCACAACAACACTAAAAAAATATCTTGTCAACAGTGAAGCACCAAAGTTTCATCATGTTTTAGAGCTATTTTGCTGCCTCAGGGTCTGGACACTTCACAGACATTGAATTCAAAGGATTATCTTTTTTTTTTTCAGGAGAACATTAGGAAAGTACTAAACTAAAGAATGACTGAAAAGTGTGTGAAGCCAATTGAGATGCTGTGGCCTAACCCAAAGAGTACGTGCTAACAAGACAACACACAAATATTGAGGAACTGTGACCGATTTGTGGGAGGGATGGTCCAAATTTGACAAGAGAAGCTAAAGAAAACATTTGGTGGAAGTTTTGGTGCTAATAGAGGATCTACAGGTTTCTAGAGTTAATGGTTCCCTAACTTTCTCCATCCTGCACTGTGAATGATTATTTATTCAATAAAAATGTAGAAAATTATACTGTTTGTGCGTTATTTGTTATGTCAGATCGTGTTTGTCTATAATCGTGAGTAAATTAAGATCAGATCATTTCAGATCATAAGATCATTTTATGACTAATCAATGCTGAAATTCAGATATTTCCAAAGGGTTCACATCCTGAATGGTACTGTACTGTGAGCTGGACTTCACCTTTTATTTTTAGTGAGACAAATGAACTAACTCACACACAGCCTGTCACTCTGCCATGGCCACCTAGAGACTCATGTTATGGTCATGAAGTCAGTGCTGAAGCGGTCTTCATATGGGGGAAGCCGAGGGGATGCATGTGAAGAGTTTCAGTGGGACCCTTTATCACTTCTATACAGCACTAATCATCCACAGACTCTTTTTCCTCGACGCCGACTCCTCGATTCTTTTTCTGGCTAGAAACCACCAGCACTGGTAGAGTCTCCAGAAGAACACAGCCTGCTCTTTGTAAAAAAACAACACTCTTCAGAGACATTAAACAATCGGCTCCGAAGCGAAAGGCAAGTAAAGCATGCATCCACTTCCGTATTTATACCAAATGTGTAATGCAAATCACGCACACCTATTACGTTCGTTTCAATAGTACTCGAAGATGACTGGATACCGTGCATGATCCCATTCAGTCGACGTCAACTACATCGAGCGTGAACGACTGAAAGGGAACAGTTCCATCAATTTAACACAGTAAAATCCCCTCCAAGAGTGTTTGGTGCCCGGAAATTTGATTGAGATTTGCCGTTACCACCAATTATTAATCCAACTGAACATAAAAGGAAAGAACACCAGCTCAAACTCACCCAGACCACACAGCATCTAAGAAACATCGCATTTCACGGTGCATGTAATCACAGCGCCCATAATCTGATGTCATATATCACTGACATGCTACTGTTGCCATTTAATTTGAGCTATTGCAACATTTTAATCAATTTCAAGCAGGGTCACAACTTCCACAAGGGGCCGTTCAAACTTCCAGACAGTTTCCGTCGGTTTGTAACCACTCTCTAGGTGTGTGTAGAAGGATTCAAGGACAACTCGACGTTATAAAATAAAAACAACCTGGATGTAATCTGCCTCTGGGATGGGGCTAGACGCACAGTTCATCTGGAGGCGATAAGAGAAGGTATAACATCATTACACCCACACTGGGACACTCATCTTGTTGAAATGCTTTATCACACTCACGTCAACAGCCAGGAACCCTGGGTAATAAATCTTATCTAATGCTGTAGAAAAGCAAGGTCTGGCAGGAGAGAGTAGATATACAAGAGGGCAAGAGCTCAGATCGTTGCATTTTAAAATGTGCGGAATATACTGTAGGTACAGCCATCTGGTCTAAGAATAGTCAGTAAAAATAATTAGTCAGTAATTAGTCAGTAAATGGATGAGCTGCCATCTGAACGGACTGATGTTTACTGATGAATTTTATTCATGACATTAAGCTCTAATGCATAAGAAAGAACAATCAAATATGGCATTTCTTTAATATCACAATTGTTCTGATTGAGGTATGAGAATTAAGATTTTCAGAGAATTCTGCTAAAAGGATTAAAGGAATCTGACTTGAGAATTAAAATTTCCTGATAATTTACTCATTTACATAATCACATAACCTGATGACCTTTCAACGTGATTATGCAATGTGTGGTGCATGGAAGCTATAAGCATTTGTGGTTAAAACATATATCGATTTTAATTATTATTATTATTATTATTATTATTTAAAAAATGACAGATAGTTTGGCTAAATAAGACCCTTATTCGAGAGAGAGAGAGAGAGAGAGAGAGAGAGAGAGAGAGAGAGAGAGAGAGAGAGAGAGAGAGAAATCACACCTATCTCCTCTAGAGTTTCAGAATAGATTTTGAAAATTTCTTTTTTTTTTTTTTTTTTTTTTTAAAAAAGCACTACTCTTACTATGAACTCTATATCAGGAGAAACATTTGAGAAAATGTTGCTACTTAAATGAAAACTCCAGGCTATAAAATAACTACGAGCTATAAATAAGCAATGTCGTAGCAATAATATTTTCCTCTGGGAACTTTGCAAGGATATTTATGAAAACTGTCACATCATATCCATCAGTACAGAGTGCAGTAATAGATTTCCATAGACAATATAGGGCTTTTCAAATGTGATTTATGCTAAATTAATTCATAAAATGGTGCTGTATTTATGACATTTCTTTTGGGAATGACACTTTTCTAATTCATAACTTAATTTCTGGTTAATAATTAATAACAGTGTGTTAGACCCTGTATCAGGTTTGTAGTTTTATTCAAAGACACAGTGCCTCCATGCTCCAGTGGTCTGGTCCAATCTCGGGTCCCTCGGCCTTGCTCTGATGATGGGCATGCGCATGTTCTCCATGTCCCTGGCCAGGTGCCCATTCTGTCCTCTTTCACGCATTAAGATTCGCAGCAGCACCGCTGTGCAGTAATGACAGCTCAAAGACCCTTTTAAGCAAATTTAGTGTGTCTTCATTTTTGCACAGGCATTCCAATATGGCGTGCCATCCTCTATTTGTGGGTCATTGCTTTTTCCTTATTTTTCTCTTAATCTTTCCTTGTCCAAACCTTGGGGTCAACTTTTACTTGTTAGCATAGCACAGATAGCCTCTGCTAGATGTTGTAATACAGGATTTGGCTGTTAAGAACATCTTTCTCCATTTCCCCATGGTTTTTTATTATATCTGAGAGCTTTCTGTAGCTCCATTGACAGCTACAAAACTACCACCTTCAAGCCCCCGAAAGGTAAAGATATAATGGTAACACTTTGCAATAAGGTTTCATTTGTAAGCATTAGTTACTGTCTTAACTAACACAGCAGTTGTTAATCTTTGTTAACGTTCGCTAATAAAAATACAACTGTTCATTGTTCTGTTGTTAGTTCACAGTGCATTAACTAATATTAACAAATACAAATTAGATTTTTAATAATGTAAACATGTAAATGTTAAAATTAACATGAACAAAGATTAATAAATGCTGTAGAAGTGTAGTTCATTATTAGTTTTGTAACTAATATTAAATGTGCTTTATGTACATTTCTTTGACTGTACTAAAGCAGTATAATACCATAATATGTTTGCAGAGATTTAGGAAAGATGCTAAGTTCACATACTTGTTTCTCTGACAAAAAATGCTGTGGCCAGTTATTTTACTTTGAAATGTGTGTTCCATGTATCAATATGTGGTTCGCCCACTGCAAATTTACCCAGCAGTATTTCGACATCCCAGTTTGCCAGTTGGTGGAAAACATCTTGGTTACGTATGGTAACCCTCGTTCCCTGAGTAGGGAACAGAGACGTCTCGTCAGAGGAGTTCCTAACAAATTAGGATCACAATAGGGAGACCAATTGCCTTCAAGTGAATTAAAACGAGCATATGAATATTGACATGCAGGATTTGCATTCCGTGCCCCATCTGCCAGTGCAGGTATAAAGTGGAAGCAAGTGCACACACATGTTTTACGCTGAGGAGCCGGACGGTGTCCAGTCCTCCGCGAAGGTACAGCAAGCATGGTAACGGGATGAGACGTCTCCATTCCCTACACAGGGAACAAGGGTTACCATGCGTAACCGAGATGTTCCCTTTCGTATGGGAACTCCTACGTCTCATCGGAGGTGTTTCCAACGAATTGGGATCCCTAACAACATGCCAAGGTGCTGGCCCCTTCCAGCGCCTAGCCTAGCCTCCTGCCAGAGCAGTTTCATAGTTTTCTTTATGGCGGGAGATAGCTAGGAAAAATCACACTGCTGTTCCACAAGACCTGTCTCTTCAGTGGTCCGGAGAGACAGATCTGTGGCTTTACGCAGCTCCGCAATGTCTTCCGGTGTTGGCCCCTCCCCCTTGTCCAAGTTTTTCAGGAGGTTGGCCTGGTATGCCTGCAAAATAGCCATCGAATGCAGACATGAACCGGAGGTGTTTCAAACGAATTGGGGTCCCTAACAACATGCCATGGTGCTGGCCCCTTCCAGCGCCTAGCCTAGCCTCCTACCAAAGCAGTTTCTTAGTTTTCTTTACGGCGGGAGCTAGCTAGGAAAATCACACTGCTGTTCCGCAAGACCCACTCAGTGGATTTGGATAACACTAGGAAAGCGTGCCCAACCTGAAGGAGGGAATGCTGCGGAGCCTGCCTGAAGGGAGGCACTGGAATACATGTATATACTAACCCATATGGTAGTGCAACATAAGGCAGTCCTTGAGGTAGTCCCAGCCCGGAGGGTGGGAGCGAACTCAGCAAGGACGACCGAGCGAGTCTGTCGTGTCTGTTGAGCTAGCCTAGAGGGTAGCTGGAACGTGGAAAAATGGTTCACCTGGGATTCAGCCCGGACAAAAGCATCCACTAGCCAGTAGGCTAACCTCTGCTAGGAGACAGCCTTCCCCTTCTGCTGACCTCCTTATCAGACAAAGAGCTGCTCTGAGGTCCTAAAGCTTTGCGTTCTGTCCTCATAACAACATAGGGCTCATACGGGACAAAGAAAAGCTAGGGCTGGGTCTGCCTCCTCCAATGGTAGCGCATGCAGGTTCACTACCTGATCTACAAAAGGAGTGGTAGGAACCGTGGGTACATATCCGAACCGGGGTCTCAGAACAACGTGAGAAAGGCCCAGTCCGAACTCCAGGCACTATTCGTCGACCGAAAATGCCTGCAGATCAAAGGGGGGCCTCTGAAGAGCTGGGTACAGGGTACGGATTGTGAGGAGGATTTAACCTCCTAACACCCTTGAGGAATCTGATGATCAGGTCGTGCTTCCCTAAAGACTTCTCGCTAAGCGTGCTGCTTGCAACTCAGGCAGTTGAAGTGCCAATGCAGTTGAGGCCCCGTCCACACACCTGAAACTGCATGTCCTTAGTATGTGGCTCCCCATCCGATGGCAGAGGCATCCGTGGAGACCACAGCATGTCTGTAGAAATGTAGGGTCTGACCGAACAATGATGGTTTGGAGACAGTGCACTGCCATGAGGCCCAGCAGTCTTTGAAATTGCTTTAGAGTAATGTCCTGGCTGAGCTTTAACCCGGACACCATTGCCAGAATGGACTCGATACGCGCGGGAGACATACGTGCCTGCATCCTAATCGAGTTCCACATGATGCCCAGAAACATAATGCTCTGGGATGGTTCTAACACACTCTTCTTTGTGTTAAGTCTCAACCCCAATTTTTGAATGTGGCCAAGGACGGCATCTCGAAGCCGAACCGCCATTTCTCGAAACTGGGCCAGAATGAGCCAGCTGTCGATATAATTCAGTATGCGGATAGAAGGCGAGAGTGGCGCATCAAGAAGAAATGATTTATCTTTTTCTTTAATGCCTGAGAAATTCAGCCATAGATGCCTCTCCGTGTACACCATAGCTGCCATAGAGCGGCCAATAGTGCAGGTCGTCTCTTTAGTGGCCCGGAGAGACAGATCTGTGGTTTTACGCAGCTCCGCAATATCTTCCGGTGTTGGCCCCTCCCCCTTGTCCAAATTTTTCAGGAGGTCGGCCTGGTATGCCTGCAAAATAGCCATCGAATACAGACATGAACCAGCCCGACCTGCCGCCATGTAAGCCATGCCTATTAATGTAGATGAATCTCTGCAGGGCTTACTAGGCAGCACCGGGGTCTTAAGCTAAGATGCACCCTCAGGAGAGAGGTAACCAGTCTAAGCCTCCTCTACTTTCGGCATCTTCCCATAGCCCATGGTCCGTGCCCCCATATCATTGCTTTAATCCACGCAGTAAGATAAGAGACACGGGACGAATGAGGTTTATCCCTTGTTCTCGAGATCTCTTTGTGGCTCCCCCTCCTCTGTCCCCACCCATGATGAAACGAGGGCAGGGGTCTGCACACTTCCTGAACTGTTTGCTGGCCATAATATCAACTAAATCAGACAGAAAGTCGTAACATAGAGTGCTTGCTGAAGAGCGAATGCTGATGTGTGTGTGTTGGTGTGTGTGCGTGTGTGTGTGTGTGTGTAAGCGTCACATTTATGTCACATGTTATGACACGATGCAACACTAATCAGGATTGGATTAGTATCATTCATACTTCAGAAGCGCACGCTAAGGCAGCTTCCCCAAAGAGTCATTTACAACGATGCAGTGTGTGTTCCCTCGAAAAGGAACCCGTGTGAGCTTGGAGTCTGAGGAAGAGGGGGAAACAACCATCTCCAATATTTTGAACTGCAGCATCCATTTCAAACCACTCGCTGTCAATCTTACATACAGTAATGCAACTTTAACTTATGAAACTTAATGTAAAGTGTTACCAACATCAAAAAAATCCATGTGACTCAAGTGGTTTAATCTCATTTTTTTGAAGCGACACGAGTGCTTTGTTTGTGCAAAAAAGCATAATTTACTATTTTATTTACAAACTATTAAACTCCAGCACATACATGGTATTGCTTTTATGAACGCACGTCAAAAAGGTCCAATTAGTTAGCGTTAGTTAATGCATTAATTAACATGAATTAACAATGAGCAATATTTTTGTTACAGAAATTATTAATCTTTATAAACATTGATTAATAAAAATACAACTGTTTATTGTTATTTAATGTTAGCTAACATCCATTAATAAATGTTAACAGACACAACTTTTGATTTTAGTCATTTTTAATAAAATGTATAAGTATTAGTAAATGCTTTAGAAGTATTTTTCATTTTTAGTTCATGTTAACTTATGTAGTTGTAAAACTAATCGAACCTTATTGTAAATCTGTGAAGAAAATGCTAAGAAAAAAATGAGTGTCTTGTAATAAAGTTGCTGTTGCTAAAGTGTTCTGATGGTGGTTTTGGGATTGCTGTTATTTAGATGTTGTACTAGATGGTTGTTTACTCAAGTAAAAAGAGCCCAGCAAGTCTCTAATATTCCAACACTATCTAAAAAGCGCTATATAAATAAAGGTGACTTGACTTGACAGGTCATTCATAACAATTCATACAAATTGGGCACCTCGTAAAATATGTACGATTTAGCAAAAATCTTATGAATTCGTACGAGTGAAGGCCTGTTCACACTGGGACGAATTTCGCGTGCAGACATTTAACGTCTCGTGACTAAACAAAGGGCGCCAATGTGAGTGTGCACACCGACACGGAAAACGGCCTCGGGTTTGTTTTTCTTTTTGTTTGAAGTGCCGCATCAAAAACTATCCGACCAATGAGATTGCTGCTTTTGCTCACGTGTTTGGAGCTTCTGAAGTTACAGTAAAACACAACTTGGGGGCACTCAAACACAAAGAAATCTTGCCGAGCACACATACGTAACTGAGAAGAAGATCTAAACCAAGTAGCGTCGCCGTCTACGCCCATAGATATCCATAATAAAGGCTTTTTATGGATATCTATGGTCTACACTGCCAGGAAGAAATAAGATGAGGAAGATGCAAGGCAAGATGAATGTAGAGCTGCTGGTCTCGATGGTGTTAAAACAAAGAACTATGTGACAAATGTGACAGCGACTACAAACATCTTGATAAAAGAAAATTGATATGGAGTGGAATTGCAGAGCAAATGGGCGCCATCTAATGTCAGGGAATGAATTTGCATGTTCACTCGGCTCATCGTCAGCGAAAAACGCTTGGGTGTGAACACAAGAAACGCGTTGAAAAGTGCTGGCGAATAACGTGCGCCAATATTCATCCCGGTGTGTACGGCCCTTGAGGTCGTAGGAATTCGCACGAATTAGCCACCTTGAAAATTACGTACAAATTTACATGAGATCGGGTTAGATATCCGGTTAGTTATTGCTCAGGTCTAAAAATAGTTATTTTTTACAGACCCTTGTTCTGTTTGGAGGAGACAGTGTATTTATCCTTGCTGCTGTTTAGTAAATGCCAGGCTGAACCCTAATTGGCAGGAGCATTTGGCACGACGATGTTTGCCGAGACTGTCTGTCTGTTTGGTTCCGCCGTGGGCCCGTGCGGACCGGTGCATGCAGCCCGGCATCTGCAAACCTCACCCTGAGTGATATCATGGACTCACAGATGCGTGCTGACATTTCCCCCTTGCAGCAGGAGTAGCTCCAAGCCAACAGTGGAAATGTCAACCCCTACACGGGCCACGCGGAATGAAATCATTTAAAAGTCTGTCAGTGCAAACCATAGTATCTGCAAGGAAAGTGACTCCAGTGTGAGGCCACACTGTGAAAAGTTATGTCCTTAATTCATATTTTTGGCTTGTTTTCCAAATATATTTGCGATAGTCTTTCTTCCCTATTGTGATGTACTAACCTAGTGAAACGGCTTCTTGGACAAGAATTGTTTTGTCAGTTGGGAATTGATAAGATTGTTTTTGTTTGCAACTGCTGAGATCTCATTTAAGGGATAGGTTTGCCCGCCCTTGCACCAGTAAACACGTCATCAAGAGATGTCACAAGTGAATTTGTACAGTCATCTGATGGAGTTTTGGTTCCTTGTCACTGTTGCCTTTGACATCTTTGGCTTTGGCTTGCTCAGTTGGGGACATTTCGGCTTGCTTAGTTGGGGACATTTAATATTCAACAAATATTACTGATCTTTCTGCAATGAAACCTTTATAGCTGAACTGAACTGAGCTGAACGATGACATCACTGTTTTCCTGAATGGCTGTATAGATAATTTAACTTTTTTACAACAGAAATGAACAATCACTGAACTTAAGCTGACCTATGACACTATTTTCTTCTAGATCTGCTATACTGAAGAAACAGACTGTGTTGCATTATTTTTCTGTTATCTCTGTAAAGCTGCTTTGAAACAATCTGCATTGTGAAAAGCACTATATAACTTGTGGTAGGTGACTTGACTTGACTTACATATATATACACTGTACACTATAGACTATACATATATATATATATATATATATATATATATATATATACACTATAGACTATACATATATAATTCTATAGTGATTTTAAAACAAGATATATGTATTTGAGGATTTCTTAAGATATTAAGAATATTTAATTCAGTTAAAAAGGTTATTTCATGAAGGTTGTAAAAAAATACTGTTTCTTTTAATCAAGAAAGAGATCTTCAGTTTTTTTATTTATTTATCCTGTCTTAAGAATATTTACAGAAAAAAGGGGGAAAAAATATCATTAAATGATTCTTGGTGTTTTTTTCTTCTGCATTGCAGTCTAATGCTTATCTGCCTTAAGATGCTGACTACTTCACAGCTATATCCTGGATCAATTTACATGTAGTAATTCAACACCCTGCGGTAATGTCAGTGGAGCTATATGATTCCTGTTATGGGCTTGGTGGCACTGAAATTGTTTTAAAGGAGTCTGTTATTATTAAAGGAAAGTAATAATATCTAGTTTGCAGAAGTTCCCTGTGGCATACACAGTTTCTGTTTTATTAAAGTGAAAAAAACGACATATGCTCCCATTCATTCACATAGACAGAGAACTTTAATGTACATCCTATGCATGAGGTTATTAAAAAAATGTTAACTTTTTGATTTACTTTTTCTCCCTCATCCCATTCATTTTTATAAAGTAATTACACATTTGAAAAACAGCATTCAAACAAAAAAAATACACAGTAAACACATAAACATGTATATGATTTCACATAATGTGACAATAAAAAAAGAGTATTTTTCTATTGTACATTTTGACTTCCTGTGTTCTCTTTTCTTGTCCCATGGGGAGAGAATTTCTAAATCTACCCCTTGACCCCATGTCCATGCACATTTCACAGCTCAATTCACACATTACTGAGGTGTAAACAGCACACATTCACACATCTCTTGTACTGCAGAGTGCAGGTCTGAAGTACACATTTCCTCTGATTTATTACTTCCTGATATGTTTGTAATGAAGGCGCTGAGAGATCAGTTGTACAATTTAAATGTGCCTTTGCAAAACCATTTAGATCAGTAATTACACGTTATCTGTCTTCATTAACACTCATATGTGACAAAACCAAAACTCCCACATATTGCAGCCTAATCTTAAAGAAACTAACTCACCCAATTCTTGTTATCAACATTATTTCAATGATGATGGAGGTTTTCCCTCGTTTACTAGCATATATTATTTTTTTATAGAAAAAAAAATCTCACAATTTTTTTGTATGGTTAAAATAAATATTACTCAAACTAGGCGTGCTCAACTGCCAAGACGTTTGTGGGTGCGAGTTATAAAACAGTAATAAACATTAATATACAAACAAGAATTTGAAAATAACCAGTAGCAATCAGAGTAATTCCTTTTTACCACAGGAAAAAAAAAGGAAACATGTACATGTTTGAGTACATGTTGAAATGTATTACATTGATTGTTAGGACCAGCTAAAAGGAAAAAAAAGGCAAAGGTATCACGCTTTCTCAAATGATATCTGGTTTGGTTCAAACTCTAAATTTTGATTTAACATTAACGAACAAATTTCTTTTCCAAAGGCAAAAACATTAATTCAAAATTTATTTATTTACTTTTCTTCTTATTTATTTACTTTCTTACTTTCTTTCTTATATTCTTTTACTTTTTTATTTTTTTTTCTTCCCCTTATATATATATTTTATTTTATTTTCCATAGACATAAGCCAGAATGTTACTTAATGTAGGTCATTAGTTAGTAGTTTTTAACCTAAGATCAAATAACTTTAAAAATATGCATGATATCCTTTTAGTTATGCAACAAAAAACACCAGAAAATTTAATAAAACCCATAATTACTGTTAATAATGTGTCAAATTTAAACAAAAAATAACAAAACTGGTTTTATTTTCAATTATACCAATATAAAAAGCACTTTAAACACATGACATGGTCTTTTAACTTTTTTCATTAAAAGAATAATCCTTTAGGTGTCTTGCAATCTTACTGCTGTTGCTGCTCAACTTAATTTAAAGATACTAAATTGCATAAATGTCCTGCTGCACACTTAGTCCTCTAAAGATCTCTTTTAGGCATCATGCTCTGCCTCTGTCCCACCTGCCCTTGATCTTCTGAAGACGGAGAATAGGCCGAAACCGGTCTCATAGGCCCCTATGGTCTTGACACAGTTAAGATGTTCTGTAACTGATAACCTGGGCTCAGACTCACAGACAAGCTTTATTGAGACAATAAATGAGCGTGGCATGCGGCTGTAGGGGAAGAGAGCATTATTTATGTATTTAGAGTAATGCTTCGCTAAGCCTCTCTGTCGAATCTGGGTTCTGTGATACGCCTGCATTTCAGCATCAGGCCACAATCCTTCTTCTTGAAAATGTGCTGAGCTTCCAGATCAGAATCTACTCCTTAAATCTGACCCTATTCCCCTGACTTCCTTTTATCTCCTCATTGGGAATGGAGGACGTTTCCCTGCCGAGAAGATCATAGCCTAAGGTGGTTTAATGGTCCTGTTTAACTGGTCTTCTTGTCAGGCTCGGTCTCCAAGTCTGACCAGTTTTAAAAATGTCCAGAATCGCTCTAATACCATCAAACCACCCTGGAGTGCATTTCCTGTACAACCACGTAACCTGCAGCTTAACTATCATTTTACGATTCTTGATAGCTAATCAAGACTGTGTCCCAACACCGTACTGTCGCAAATTTGTCATTCATCCACATTGGTTAATGCTGTCACGCAAGTGGTGGAGTAATAACTTTTTTTTTACTTAAAGCTGCAGTCCACAACTTTTCCTCTTTGTCACCATCTCTGTTCGAAATCAGAAAATGCAGTTATTCACGGAATTATCATTTTACGTGGGTTGTAAATCGGCATGAAACAGCGCGGAGTGCTGCTGTCAGTCACCGTGCTGTGTGGATACTGTCATACAGAATCACAGATTCACTTTTGAAAGTTTGACCAACATAAGAATTTTCACCGGAAAATGTCTTCTAAACAAGCAAGTAACATCCACTTTTGTTCTGATCAACTAAGGGGGAAAAACATTCGACACGATAAGCTTCGTTAGATTTAATCAACGCGATTTACAGCAACCGTGCAAATTATAGCCTACTTTGTTCTCAAATTGTTCATGTCAACAACATCAGCATTGCGTGACTAATGTTAAATTTAATGTGTTTTATGGTTACCTGTGTAGTTCAGAATTCAAATTCTCCATAATAGCAAAACGAGAAAGACACAACAAAGGAAACTCCATAAATTTGTGAATTAAGAAAACGTACTGTTACAAGATTAAACTATTGAAATGTCTAACTTGTTCAGCAGAAAAAGCCGTCTCTTCTTTCGTTTTGAACCCCTTCAAAACACGGAGTTCACCCACTTTTTAAAAGCGCCGCAGATGTTTAAATCCTTGTGTTCGCATGAGACGGTTTCTTTCTCTTTCTCGAAGTCTTTTGGGTTTTATAACTACTGAATCTCCAATTGACACTGATGATTGTTGTTTGGATTTTTCTGGATGCCATAAGTTTAATTATGTAAAGTGCGAGAAAAGCCTGTACATCTCTACATCTCCTCACGCACAGCCGAAATTCCTTCTTTATGTGTAGGGGTGTAACGTAATGATGCAAAGACATGCTCGAATTTCCTGTGGAAACCCACCAGTACTACTGGAATCAAAATCATTATTACAAGCTAACCGTTTTGAATCTAGCTATGGCAAGCAGATAGTTTTGACCACTGGAACGATATGTTTTCTTTTTAAATAATTATTTTGGATTATTTTTAACTTAAAAAAGTTATGGACAGCTGCTTTAATTTGATTGAGATTGAATTAATGGGAGATATTTACAACCCAATCTTATGGCAATTCATACGAATTTTACAAGATAGATAATTCGTACAGATTTAAAGGACCTCACTCGTACGAATTTGTACGATTTTTGCTAAAGAGTTGCCCAATTCATATGAAATCATATGAATAACCTACCTTTGACCCCGCCCATAAACCTACCGTCACTGGGGTTTGGAGAAATCAGACGAATTCAGACAAGTGAGGTAATACAAATTCGTACGAATTAGCCACCTTTTACTCACTTGTACGATTACGTACGAATTTGTATTACCTCACTCGTCTGAATTCATCTGATTTCTCGAAACCCCAGTGATGGTAGGTTTAGGGGCAGGGTCAAAGGTAGGTCAAAGGTAGGTCAGACCTTTTAGGGGCGGGGTCAAATGTGGGTCAATGGTAGGTAAGACAAATTCAGACGAGTGAGGTAATACAAATTCGTGCGAATTAGCCTACTTTTACTCACCTGTACGATTTCGTACGAATTGGTCGTGAGATAGCGTTACATAATTGTAATAAATTATGGAAATGTATCTGAGGACTAATCCTCCTTTTTAGTTATCTGGCCTTTTATCCAGATTCAATCATAGGCTCCATCTTATGTACTAGTGCACGTTCACACATGCATAGTCTTTAAATCTCTTGACAAACTAAAAGAAGTAAATTAAATATTTATATATTCAAAATGAAAGATATAAATAGTACTGAATGTCAACTTGCTAATTTTGCTCAAGATAAGGATTTATTAAGTCCACTTTCCATACAAACAAGAAACTATGCTTCTAACTACAGGTCAAGAGCTGTCGTTCCTTCCTACCACGCAACTTTGCGATGCTGTTTGCGAATGTTCAATGGAACCATGGTTTTGGGAAACACAGACTCATTAAACTATGCTAATAACGGTAAAAATGAACAACGGAACTTGTGGCCATATTTGGCCAAAAATTCTTGTGGGAAACACACCACCGATTAGCACCTCAGCATACCATCAACAGTTGTTCAGTGCTACAAAAAATATATAATATACAATTTGTATGAAGCATACAATTTTGCTTCTTATGTAAAATCATCTGTTTATCTGTTTTCTTGTTTTATTCATAATAAAACAAAAATAACTGTTTCGTGTTCTTGCATAAACCCCACTAAATGTTAGAATTATGGTAATATGTTTTTTTGAAGCTTTGGATGCTAATGCTAACTGGTGCCAACCACAAACGCCACAATCTGTAAATTAATACATCACTTGACATGTCAGGATCATAGCCCACCATCAAATGTTAATTACCATAATTGGATATGCCCCACACTCATAATGACATTTCATAATTATCTGTAGTGGCAATGAATCCTGGCACTTAGTGTTAAGCAAGCTAGCTAATGTCAGGCTATTATAAAACGGTTAGGAATTTTAACTCGAATTTTAAGGGAATCAGTTTGTGCTATTACTCATGGAAATTTTGTTAAAAATTAAAAAAACAAAAAAAAAAACAAATTGGTTTGAAAAATGCACCTTTCTACCACTGATATAGCACAGTTTTGTACATGGGACACAGCTTCCAGCTCTGTAGCACTCTCAAAACTTCTGCTCTTTTTGGTTGGGCATCTTGACTAGACCAAAAACAGCAATTGACTCAACCATTGGTGTGAGTTTGGGGCATGGCTATATGTTTTTGGGTGGACCACCACAAGATCTTTCATGTACCATCTTGGCAGTGGTCTCTAAACTGTAAACAACTAATCAATAACTAATTTGTCAATGGAGTCTTAAGGACAAGTTTTCCAGAGAAAAAAATTCTACTTTTTCCAACCAGATGAGACAATCAATTTGCCTTCCACTGAGACCCCGCTCAGAGAGATGGAAGTAAGAAGTGTTTTTCTTTCTCTGTGTTCTGTCACACACTCTCTCTAAGCATTGTAATGCTCTCTCCATATGCCAGAGCTATCTCTTTCTCTCTGGAGAGGTCTTCTGAAATACTCAGAGGAGAATGGAAGCATTTTCCGGCTCTGTTCCACTCTGATGGCACTTTGTGTTTAAATGGAGAACAGAATGTTCCTGTCAGAGGCCCAACCCTTACCGGGACTGGCAGGTGTATTATACCTCTCGCTACAATGTCCCTGGACAAATTTAAAGGCAACTCAGCCACCTGCACAGCAGTAGCTCCTTAGGTCAACCTGCATGTTTATCTTTTTGATTTTCTATGTCATCCATCTCCAACGCCCTTACACACGTGCACTAAAGCAAACTCAGAGATTCAGGACTGAAGCTGCTTTTCAAATCTCACAAGCTTTCAATCTCACAAGTCAAGGTCATAGCACTCTCACTGAAAAGCAAAGGCTAAAATAACTGAATGTGCAGGGTTGACATCTTAGTGTTAGAGTCGCTATTGTAAATCTGTAGCTTGCCAAGCTACAAGCTACTACTTAATTTAAAGTAGTTTGTAATCTGTTGTTGCAGCATCCTCATGTAGATTCTGCATTGAGATATTATTAAAAGTGCAATACACACAAGCACCAATGGGGGCACCATAACCCAGTGAAATATGTCTGCACTGCAGTGGCAAAACCCTTATGGAGAGGCAGTTAGATACATGACAAGTTACAAACAAAAATATTAACTATATTAAGGGGAAAATACATTTTTAAATATATAACATTATAAAAATGATATCAAAAAGTGTGACTTTGTTTGTCAAAGGCAATTTTTTTTCATGAACCCACTTTTGCTCTGATATTTTATCTTTAAAAAGCATATTTTACTCCAGTTTGCATTCTGTGTGAATACCATCTATCATTATTAGGGCTTATTATAAATAAGTTGCTATTTATTTATAATTATACTTAATAAAATAAACACTAAATACAATCTATCACTGTTTACGCAGCAAATTATGGAAGCTTGTTTCCATTGCAAGTTATAAAGTCAGAATTGCAGGATACAAACTCACACTTGCAAGTTTATATCCCGCAATTCTGACTTTATAACTCACAATTGTGAGAAAAAAAGTCTGAATTGTTGGAAAATACTTTTTATTTTGTGGCAGAAACAAGCTTCCATAGCATTCGCCTAAAATAAATAAATATATAAATAAATAAAATCAGCACTTGGCATAAAAAGTTTGAGGATCTTGCTTGCAGCTTCAAACTGGAAATAACTTTCAATGAACTACTACTAATTAAAACAGAAATAAATAACAAGCATAACGGCATCAGGGAAAAAGCAGTCTGGGAACACTAATAAGTAATGACTGAAATAAATTGGTCAAAGTTTTTTTTTTTTTTTAAACAAACTGACTTGCAGATTTGATTATTGCCTTAACAGACTTAGTACAACTTTTAGCGCATTACAATGAGACAAATATGATAACTTTGAGGCTTAATGTTATAAAACATTTTATCAAGGTACACTGCTAGTGCTACTGCTAAATTACTGCTCATTACTCTCCCTGAGCTTCCGAACAATTGTAAAAAATTGAAGAATGTTAAGCATCACTACCTTTAGTTACTTCCAAATGTATTTCCCAACCCGAAATATTGTGTGGCGTATATGGTATCTGTTGTGCAAAATTAAGTGGTTCATTCAGAATTCCTACTTTTTTATCGCTACTTATACAATCTGAAGTGAAAAAGATCATTAGTGTGGAATCACTAAAACATGTCTTCACTAAATGCTGCAGTGACACCTGGCTGCTCTCCCCAAAGTCCAATCACCAGACCGACTGTAGCTCGGGGTTGCCTCGGCAACAGAACCGCACTTTCTGCAGAGCTGACATGAGCTCTTCCACTCAAAGGACTGCGAACCAAACGCATGCAACATTCGCATGCTTCCCATACATTACAGAGGAGAGGAAAATAATCCCAGTGGGCCACAGAGATGCCACTATCAAATTCGATCTGCCTTTTTATACTGTTCATGCTTTTGTGTAATATTAAACAGTTTTAGTTTGCTCAGCAAGATAGTTTGGAATGATATTAAGAGGCATTGCCAGTGTATTTGTTTTGAAAAAAGAAAAGGATGAGCAATTTACAATATATTCATAGACACAATGAATTTACCCAGACTTGTGTAATAAACCTATTCAAACATTTGTGTCAACAGTGGCTCTGAACTGTTTTTGCTTTAAGATTGCTACATATTTTACATTAAGTACCAAATCAACAAATTATTAAATGTAATGTGTGTATCCAATCTGGTAATTTTTTGATATAAGGATGTTTCCATCTGCTAAAAATGGCTAATTCATCTATTATATTGAAATTATGCATGATTATATTTAGTTGCATTTTAATTAGTGCTGGGCAATGATACAAAATCACATCCAAAATAAAAGCTTGTGTTTACATATATTTACTGTTTATGATTATTTTGTATATATAAATACACACACACATGCATGTATATATTTAAGCCATTTTTTATTTATTTTTAAAATATGTATATATAATATAAACTATGTATAATATACAGTATTTAGATGCAAAATATTTCTCAAACATGTACATGCATATGTGTGTATTTATATATACAAAATAATTATACAGTACACACACATATATATTTTTTTATTTTGGATGTGATCAATCGTTGTCCACCACTAATTGAATTACTTGCATTTTGCATTGATTTCTTCAAGACAATCTTCGACACACCACCTGTGGCCACTGTCCGACAAAACTGTAAATAATAACTTTAATATTTGCATGCAAATTTTCAATAATTTCATACTTAAATGCTTCATAAATCCTTTAAATACAGTATTACTGAGTAGAACTTAGTGTTTTTTCAGCATGATACATTAATAGGAAACGACCAGTAAAATGGGCCGCCTTTACAAAAGCAAAAAGTGTAAAAAGTGACTTTCACGGCTGTGACCACGTTGCACATTGTTATTGTCCTGCGACCATGAAAGCAAGCTCGTTAATATTAATGATTGTAGTAATTGTTACAGACGACTGGGGATGTACACTGGCTCCAGACAGCTGGAGCCTTCGGCGGCACGTCACACCATGGCACCGGGGTTCTTGATCTCCGGCAGAGGGACATCTCAGCGTTTATTTTTAGGAGCAGGGAATATCTTGGCTGGGTAGCGGCAGAGAGGTATTCAACTGGGGCTTATTATGTGATGCTCGGTCAGTGTGTGGTTTACCGCGATGTGACATTGTGTTGTGACAGAGTGTGATTCTCCATCACTGAAGCAGAAAAAACGGCAACTCTCAAAGATTGCCACGTTTAAAAACCTGCAAGGCTTTGAGTGACTAAGTGACTCCCTGTCTATGAAACTTCGTTTTGCGGTCGAATAAACTTTAGCTATGCTGGGGTTCATTTATTTCGATAGAAACTTCCTAAGTGGATGTATTCAGGCTAAGTGCTCCATATACGGGTGGACTTTAGAGGTGGATTCCAAGGGCGTTCATTGTCTCTTCCTCAACCCTGTCCTCCTCCTCAAGTTCACCTCAAACCTGACACTGACGGAGCACACTATTAAGTTAGCACACTAAGCACTGAGTTTGTTATTATAATGGTCCCCACTTTGAGCATCTAACTTAATGTAAAAAATGGGAGTCTGCCTTCAATATTAATCCAAACCTGATTTATGCCTCCTGCTCGCAGCGAGAGATGTCATTTGTATTCATTTGTGTCTCCTTTTGGAACATAGATTTGTTTCTTTTGCTCCTCTCATATGCTTGTCACCTTGTTGTTGATATAGCGCAACAATGCTACACGGCAGAACCTGCTTTTAAAGAATTGGCCGGGTAATTCAAACAATGTATGTGATTCTCGGGTGTTGGATGAAGGAATGCCAGTATAGTGATATTTGTTACTCTAGTGCATGAATGCATTTTAATATGCACCTGATAACTGATTATATGCCTTGGATGCTTTCTCTGCACTTACATTACATGTAATTCCTACATTTACAAATCCAGATTTCTGATATTTTTCCCCTTTCTCTAAGTATCACATAGAGAAATTTAATACTTATGCATACCATAAGTAAAAATACCATACATAATGGAAAAAATGCATTCCAGGTCCAAATTGATGTATTCTTTCTGCCCGTGAAACAATGTGTTTAAACAAGTTACTAATGCTCGAATGAGAGTTAGATAACATGTTGCTGCAGAGTTACATATAGTTAGTAGAATATCTAAAGTGGAGTATCGGAATAAAGTTTTACCAAAATGGCGAATTCATCTGTTATTATATTGAAGTGAAGTAAGTATACACACTCATTTATTATGTATTGATTTGATAGTTGCTCAGCAATAATTTTATTACTTGATATTTGCATTGATTTCTTCCGGACAAATCTTCGACACACCACCTGGGGCCTCTGTCCGGCATAACTGTAAATTATAACTTTAATATTTACATGCAAATTTGCAATAGTTTCAAACTTAAATTCTTCATAAACTCTTTAATAGATAGAGGTATGAGAACTGTACTTTTTGATCAGACAGTTTCTTCGGGGGGGATTTCACTTGGGGGGGGGGCTGCGATTTCACTTTTTTCATTTTAAATAATGTGTAATGTTGCTGTTGGTGCATGAACAGTATCTGCAAAGTTGCAGCGCTGAAATTTCAGTGTAAGCAGAGATATCGTCTTTTAAAAATCAGGAAGTATATTGCCTACAAAAACGACTCGATTGGGACTACAGCTGGGTTATGGTACGTCACTAACCCACACATTTGCATCAACCCCTCCCTCAAAATATGCAGAAAATGGCATGCGCATATTTCTGAGGCACGTCGACTCTTCGAGTGTGTTGTATAATTGCATGTATAATTCCAGACGTAGCCTTGTGTTTTATTTTTTTTTTCAAATGCCAGCGCTGGCTTTATAGCCACTACTAGTTAGCCTATGCTATTTTGTGTCTACGACAAACGCGTGCAAATATTATGGACCTGAATTTTGTATAAGTACTATAATGTTTTAAACGTATTTTTCATGTATATATGCTTTATGACGTTATTTTCGATTTGATCAAGAACGTAAACATGCCAACGCTGTTTGTGTTTAACATTAGTAGCCAGTCAGTTGCTATCGTTGCCAGTCAGATGCTATTGTGTAAAACAAACGTGTATAAAGTTAAAAATTAAGTAGCAAAAATAAAGTAGCAAATTATCATTCAGAAACGTTTAGTAAGAGCTGTAGTATGTGGTGAGGTTCTGCTTGACTCTCTTCATCGCGGCTTTCTCGGTCTGATTCTGCCTCAAACTGATATTGCAGTTCGACACATATTTACATCTGGACCGGAGCTCATTACATACATGTTTCGCCCGTAAAGGTAATGGGCGTTAACCTTCCGGACAACGTGAGCGACAGTTTAGCCAATCACAACACACCGGGCCAAACTAACCAATCTGAGCCCACAACGTGTTTCTGAGGGAGTGGTTTCATAGAATCAGGAAGTGAACCGCTCGTTCGAGGACAGAGGAGAGCGCGGCTGACAATAAAGGTGAAGTTTATGAAAAATAAGACTTTTTAAAAAAGAAAAACCACGAATACATGTTATATTGCACCCCATAAATACAATCATGCAAAGAAAAAAAGCAGTCAACCCCCCCTTTAAGCAAACTTGACCAGACTTTAAGCAGATCAAAATGTTCAGAATTCTTCATAAAACATAAAGAGTAACCCACAACATAAAGAAAGAAAATGCAATATAAACACATAAATGACTGAGGAAAAACACATTATGTCTTGACTCCGTTGATATAATAATAAACAGTTATAGAAAGTCAAATAGTTCTCCAGGCAGCAACATAGTGTCAGCCCATATCCGGTCCACAACTGGTACTGTACATGTGGATTCCACATGGCCCATATGTGGTTCGGATCTGGGCCAACACTATTTTGCTGTCTGGGTCACAATCTTTGCCTCATTTCCGAACTGTTAGAATACTGTTTTTAGACATGTTATTGTGACATCCACAATATTTCAATTACCTGAACTTTAACGTTTTATTTTTACACACACTTTTTTAAATTAGATTGTTTTAAAAGCTCTGTGTGAAATTGCACGTCCCTGCCAGTTAACCCTGCCCAGAGCTGGTGATATATGAGATATGAAATGTTTAATACTATCTTGTCAGTGCATCAAAGGCTAGCATTGTCAGGATCATGATGGCCTCTTTATCCACCACCCAAAACACTCAGGGCTATAAGGACAAACGAAGGAAACTTACAGGGTACAGATTGCAAAAACTGAAGGCACGGTTTACAAATCTGAGAGCACGGATTAGGAACTCATGGGTACGGTTTATTAATCCATGGGCATGAATTGTTAAACCAAGGGAACAGTTTAAGAATTCGTGAGTATAGTTTATAAACTGAGAGGACGGATTGCAAAACCGTAGCCACAGATTGTTTTCAATGGGTTACCAACTAGCGAGGGGACTAAACTGAAATACAGGTACCAGACACAATAAATGGCAAACCAAACAGAACATACACCTGACATGTATAAGATATTTTTAAATCCTACTTAAGTGGGACTACTGACACTGTATTCTGCTGCCAGATCATTAGATGGCAAAACACTATAGACTGAACATGTAATACGCTTGCGCATGACATACCGTTTTCACAAATTAACATTGTTGTTGTTTTAAATGAAGACGACGATGCTATCATTTTCAAAAAACTATTCTTAAAAGCTTGCGTAAATGAATGGCCAAAACACATGAACAGATCCCTGTTTTTGTTTGAAAACGGTGTAGTAACAGCCCCTAAATTAATCTATTATATATTTAAACTATGGTAGGCCTATTTTGTCATTTAATTGCATTTAGCATGCAATTAAGTGTACAAAAACATACATTCAGTCTGCACCTAACATTATAAACTCTGCAATAAGTGTGTTATAATGTACTTCTTTTTCACAAGGGATTGTGAGACACCAAATGGATATCCATTCCCCTTTTGACCACATTCTTCTCTATATTGTTAAGACATGAAGATTTTAAAGACACTCTTTCGGTTGAATGGGCTTCAGATGATTGCATCGTGTGCAAGTACTGCTTTTAAATCCACGCTCAGTACTAAATAACACATGAGAAGCTGGAGTTACAGAAAATTGCAATTACATCAAAGGAAAGTGCGCAGGTAAAGGACAATCAGAGGCTGTAAGATAATATAAAATAAAAAAAGACTCTTGTTCCATGCTTTTACAGCACCAAGTGCAATGAGAAGTCCACTTTTGCCATAGATCCACTACCTTCTGCTCTCTTTAGGACCAGAGTAATCCCAAACAACCCATGGCCCTTTACTGAAAAGATCTGCCAGAGGCAGGAGCTCTCCAGTTTCAATTAGAGACTCACTGTTCACGTGCACAAATATCATCAGAAGCATGTCAGCAGAACCATCAACCAAGCATTTAGGTTTACATTGCAGGTAGAACAAGCCCCTGTGGGCCAGTGGACTGTCATCATCACTTTACATGTTAGAAAGGAGGAAAGTGCAGGGGAAGTACTCTAGAGCTCTGTGAGAAGATGAAGACCTCTGGAATTCAGTACTTAGACAGAATTAATTCAAAAACAGACAGATTTGATACAATAGTGTCTCTGGAGAGCAGAACTGCCAGAGGTAATGTACAAAATGTACAAATGATTCTGGGGCAAACATTGGACACAAGGAAAAAAATAATAATAAAAAATAGATTAAGAGGATTTGATGGTTGATTAAAGACACAGTGGGACAAATTGAAAGTTGCAGTTTCAATCACAATTGCCATTCTCTCAATTGATTTATTTGTGAAAAAGTACATAGCAAAATTCCCAGTGTTAAATTAACACTCCTGGTGTACATATAGGACCAAATTAACACTCCTGGAGTTAAATGGACCTATATGTACACCAGGAGTGTTAATTTAACACTGGGAATTTTGCTTCACGTTTTCAACATCAGTCTATTGGACTACATTCATAATATTGTGTTGTAATTTTTGGAGCCTGTCAGCAACTGGTTAATATATTATTTAGTTTTCTTTTTTATGTGGAAAAAAAGCTTTGTAATTCAGGTCCCATTGAACAATGAATGTCAGGGGCTTTGGAACTGCATGAGGATACAGTAAATGATGACAAAATTGAAGATTAAACTGATAAATAACAAATTATGAAATCATACTATATTGTTCCATGTCTTATATTTTGTAAACATGCAGGAGTGCACAAGCGGATCCAGCCTTGAGATCATCTTGCCTCTTTTTGTCAGAGAATAGCAGAAGAACAAAAACTTTACAGCTCTGACTCTCCTCATCCATTTCTCTATTAGATTTATGACACATGCTCCCATTTTGAAAACACTCAATTTTTCAGCTTCATCATTCAACAGTCCGTGTCTGACAAACTTCAATATTAATGATGCTTGTTTATATCCAGATCGCTGAGTTAAATCCTTCTTCTCAAAGCAGTTTATATTCCAATCTCCTCTGCTCTTTGCACTTACAATGAAATTTTGGCCACCGTAAACTGAATTGTGTATAAATGAATGAAAGACTCCCAACATTTCACTTTGACATCCGTAGGGAGTTTTATGGACTTATAAAGGTCTTAAGAAGTGCATCATGTACATGTGTTAGTTGTATCTCTTAAGAAACATTTTAACAGCATGATTTTGATTTAATATTGACCAACCCTCGACCATGCACATAGTATTGGCATGCATGGAGAATGAAGGAACTGACAAAACGCAACATACTTAGACAATAAACATTTAATCGATATTTAAGTGTAATTGTATCTTATGAAAACAATTTCAACACCTTTTCTGATCTAGTTTACACTGAGCTTTGTTGAATTGAATGTGCAATAATTCACAATGTGCTATTGGATTACTAAAAATTAACACACACCCTGAGGTGGTAAATCAACCTAATGCAAAGCAAATCAATTATTCTGCTTATAACACGTTTGTGTGTGTGAACCTTACCCCCAAAAGATAATTAAAGGCCACCTATTATTCTAGTTTTTCAAGATGTAAAATAAGTCTGATGTCCCCAGAGTGTGTATGAGAAGGTTTAGCTGAAAATAACCCAACAGATCATTTTTTAAAACATGTTAAATTTGCTAATTTTGGGGGGTGAGCGAAAACTCAGCATTTTTGTGTGTCCCTTTAAAAGCAAATGAGCTGCTCTTTTCAAGAAGAGGGCGGAGCTTCAAGAGCTCATGCTCTGCTGGCAACAAAACAGAACAATAGGCTATATGCATCCACATTTGACACAAGGCTTCTCTTTAGTTTCTGTTTGGGGAGATTTAAAGAGGAGGAAAACCAAGGAAAAGGTAATTTTGGCAGGGTCTTGTAAATTTACTGTCCTCCCGTCTTTGAAACGAAACTTTAATACGTTTAGATGTCATTTTATATACTGTATAGTTATGTTTCTTTAATATAATAAACAAAGAAGTATAAACAAAATGAGGGGTGGCTGTTTTGTCTGTTTTTGTGACTAACTTTTCTTTAGTATAGTCATAGAGTAGCTATTAGCCTTGGAAAACCCAGACAACTTCCAGCAAATTTAGATTTGCTCTGAAAGTAAGTCTGGCAAAGAGCTCATTCAAACCCATTTCCAATCTGCCGAAATCACGGGGCGGGCAAACTTTGGGGCGGGCTTTACACGATGACGGCAGCGCTGGGATTTTGAAGCAGATTTTGTAGCATACATTACAAAGATGGATGCCGCCGTCGAACATCACTTGTTCAGCTATCGCATCTGTTTTAAGCGATTTGAACGTTTCCTTTTTGTGAAAAACCGAGCAAAGAACAACACTCGGAGATGTTTTTCCACAGGCCGCCGCTCTGTATACGTCATCTCCTTCATCACTCTGATTGGTTTTAGGTCTACCCGCGACGTCCGTTGGTGACGCCCCTTTGGAAATGTTTTGTCTATGACGCTTTGCCAGACCCTAACTCAGTTACAACTGAAAATGGTCCGGTTTCAACCAGGCTAATCGAGTATAAAAGCCAATATAAATTCTCAGTATAGCATACACTCTTAGAAAAAAGGGTTCTATATATGTAGCATAGGGTTCTTTACTCAATTTCTAAATGCTAAAAATGCTAATGCTAAAACAAGGTTCTATAATGAGAAGAAAGAACCCTTTTGGCACAAAGGTTCTTTAAAGGCTATTATTCATTCATATATTACATTATTCTGCAACATTTTGTAGTATGTAATTAATTTATTGTTTATTAAACTGTTGTAGTAACTTAATATCACATTTTAATCATGCTGATTTTGGAGGATAAAAACTGAAATGGCACTCTTCGTCTGATATCGATTAATTGCATTTTTTAACCCACATATCTTGAATTTTGTGATCATTCACATGCATTGTATTTTAGGGGCTCCAAATACGTAGCGCTTTAGAACCTTTTAAGGTTCTATATAGAACCTTTCCTTCTAAGAGGACTCTACGATCGGCGGAGGTCAGTTAGATGATGTCTTGGAATAACAATGTGTTGCACCTGAAATACGTCAGTTGCGTATGAAACGTTCAGAGAGAGTTCAGAGCATAGGCTCAGAGTCGGAGCTCATGCATGTTTGAAAGTTTGGATGGCGATCAAGGTAAGCAGATAATAAAATGGTGTGCCTTGTCACTAGTGACATAGCCTTGCCTTATCAGTCTGTTGTACCGAGAGTATTGACCTCAAGGGTAACACTTTATTTGAAGGGCTGTGCATAAGACTGACATGACACTGTCATAAACATGACACAACACCTGTCATGAACATGAAGGAGTCTTTATGAATGTTTATGACTTTTGTCATTAAGTGTCATTTGGTAAATTATGACACTTTTAATGCAAAGTTGACATTGTTTAAATTGTCTTTGTTATGACAACTTGACATTAACAAAGACAAAAATGTCTTTTTTTATGACAACTTGACATTAACAAAGACAGAAATGTCTTTGTCATGACAACTTGACATTAACCAAGAAATCATAACCTGTCAACCTGACATCTTTATAACTAGTCCAACGTGTTCCACTTTACTTGAGGTAAGGGAAAATATTAATGACACTGTTTTTTGACAGCATTTGACAGTGTAATAACCCTTAATGACATCTTTATAACTAGTACAATGTGTTCCACTTTACTTGAGGAAAAGTAAAATATTCATGACAGAGTTATGGTGTCATGACGGCCAAAGTCAAAACCAAACACATATGACAGGGTAATGTAATGTTAACGCAAAGCTAAATAACTTCTTTAAGTTTGATAATTAGACCTGTTATGACATATTTGTGACAGGTTATGATTTCTTTGTTAATGTCAAGTTGTCATAATCAAGACATTTTTGTCTTGGTTAATGTCAAGTTGTCATAACAAAGACATTTTAAACAATGTCAACTTTGCATTAAAAGTGTCACAATTTACCGAATGACACTTAATGACAAAAGTCATACACATTCATAAAGACTCCTTCATGTTCATGACAGGTGTTATGTCATGTTTATGACAGTGTCATGACAGTCTTATGCACACCCCTTCAAATAAAGTGTTACCAACTTGGGGAATAGTTGCAAACTTTGTCTGGTGTGCGTTTCCAATCCCTTCCTTGTGTGTGTGTGTGTGTGTGAATAAATCAGGGTTTATACTAAGTAAACAAGGGCCGACGTTTTTAAAATTAGGGTTAGGGTTACCAAAGAATTTCTCTGTGCGCACACTGAAAATTTAAAGTCCTACTCCAGCCCAAGTCCCAAAGTTGGCAACCCTGCTTTTATCCACTGCAAGGCTGTTTCTTGTCCGAATGATGGCCAAAACGTTACTGATGAGTTTTATGAAGTTTATTGTACATCACACAATAGATGAAGCATCTGTTTTTGCTCCAGAAAATCACTTTAAGAGCTCAATAGATCAGAGTACAAGAAGTGCACACTAAAGTCTTATCCATAAACTCTCTCTCTCTTTCTCTTAAATTATCATCAACATACACAGCGAATTAAACAAAAGCACTCATTACAACTAATAGCAAACACACATACAGACTTTATGCCTTTTCTGGGGGTTCTTAAAAAACCGATGAACTTTATATCCTTAAAACACCTCCTATGAACTGTAATAAAGTGCTTACCCTCCTTTTCATTACTGCCGCGACCAGTATCGATCCAGAGACTATAAGCTGTAACACCAACAGTTGGTACTGATACATCCTCGAGTAACAACTTTTTAGCAAAGCCTGTGTTTTGTATTGTCCCGTTGTATTGACCCTCCTTCACAAACCAGTCTGGAGTGAAATGATTTGCGCAGACATAAACAAATTAAGATATATTTTGCAGCGCATTACCTTAAAAAATAAAACTAATCCACTCTGTCCTCATGTAATGGAGGCCTGCTAGTAGTTGCTGTGCGAGTAAACCTCACTCCCCGATCTCAATAGGCGCTCTAGCGACAGACGCTAGAGGCTGCAGTCTTTAGCCTCCTTGTTAGCGCGCCTGACTCTCATGCCGGAGACCCGGGTTCAAGGCCTGCTCGGAGCGGGGCGAGTAGGACCCGGGTGTTAGGGGTTACACTCAGTCGCCCGGATGACAGGAGAAAGAGCTATATGGCTGAGCTGCTCGAGCAGAGAGAAAAATGGCGGATAGTGAGAGGGCGGAAACTATGGTAATGTAGGACTGTCAGTCAGCGACCATGACGGGGCGTGAGCAGTATGATGTCACACTGCTCAGAGAATCAAAATGGCACACTATAAAAAAATATAAATATATTTTCATGATTTGTAATCACAACATTTTTTTCTTTTGTCAAATCAACTTAATTAATGTAGCTCAGATATCATAATATTTCGAGTTTCTAGTGATTAAATCAATCTCCTTCATTCAATTAACTAAATTTTTCCATTTCAATGAACTTAAAAAAATTAAAGCAACCAGGTTACTTATTTTGTTTAAGTTAAACCAACAATATTTTTTACAGTGTAGTGAGACTTGGGGATTACAAAAAAGCAGTCGGTGGATTTGTATCATTGTAGGGTGATTATGCTCACACACTGCCAACACAAATTTATGTCTAAACACAAAATAAAAGTACAATTTGCACAATAGAAGCCGTTTCAAGTCATCATTGTGTTAAATGAGAAAAGCATCAAATAGATGCAATAGTTGTTGCTCTGATTAATGTTTGTCATCAGTCAACTGCATGAAATGGAAGATGACCTAAGAAATTAAAAAAAAAAAAATCTCCATAGAAATTTCTTTTTTTTTTAAAGTAACGCATTAGATCGACAAATTTGCCCCCCTAGGGTAAGTATGATCAAAGATGACTGTAAAAAAAATAAATCTGCACTGCTATTCCTTTTGATATTTTATTTAAGAGTAGCAAAAATCTAACCTTTCATTGAACTAAAAGAATTGAAAGTTGGGGGGAAATCACATTTTCTCCAAAACACGTTGGGAACAATTATTTGCCCTTTTTTATGAAATACTTTTTGCAACCTATTTCCAAGATAACAGCTCTGAGTCTTCTCCTATAATTCCTGATGAGTTTGGAGAACACCTGACAAGCGATCAGAGACCATTCCTCCATACAGAATCTCTCCAGATCCTACAGATTCCCAGATCCATGTTGGCGTTTCTCTTCAGTTCACCAACTCATTCTCTATGGGTCTGGGGACTGGGATGGCCATTGCAGATTCCCATTTTTGTTTTGATTTTGATGTTTGTTTTTGGATTACAGTCCTGTTGGAAGATCCAAACATGGCCCATTATAAGATTTCTTGCAGATGTTGTCAGGTTTTGATTTTTTTTTATCTGTTGGTATTTGATCGAATCCATGACGCCAAGTATCTGAACAAGGATATCCAGGACCTCTGGCAGAAAATTAGCCCCACAGCATTACAAAACAGCAGAGTATTTCATTTTACATACGTCCATACTTTTTTATCCCTGTGTGCACCAAACCCATCTTAAGTGTTTGCTGCCAAAAAAGCAATTTCTGTGTTTGTTTCTTTTTCTCAGTCAACAAAGTATACAGGTAAGGTCTGTACATCCAAGCACCATGCTGGCGGTGTAAGCTAAAACTATGGTAAGTGAAAAAAAAGCAGTTAATGATTGATTACAAGAGAGAAACAAAATAAATGGTACTTAATGAAACATCAATAACAATTGATGTAATCAACAGCTTGGTACCCTCCGTACACCTGGCAGCACTTTATCATGAGAATGGCCTGGTTTGCTATAGCGTGAAGACGAGGGATTTAGAGTGTACCTACTGTGTGGGTGTGGCATTTATTAAAGAGGAAATCATTTGGCCAGTGCTGCCATACGTCTACAAGTACCTTCCTTTTTCACTCTAATTTGCAAGAAACAGCACACAAACCCAAAGCTCCAGCACACTCTACTATAATTTCTCTACAACACATGGTGAATGTATTTGCACAAATCTAAAAAATACATAAATGAATGCCTTAATTCAGCAAACCTTTAACATTAAAGGTAGACATGACCGAACTGGTGTAATAAAAGAGATAGTAATGTACTTACTAAAGTAGCTACCACACCACACTATGTCTTTTAATTGATGCTTATTATCATGTAGAATACTTTCATGAGTCTTTAGAAAATTCCACACATGGACCATTACAATGTAAAACATTTACATTATTCAACTACTCACCCCAGTCTCGTCTTAGTTGTGAGCCTTTTTCATTCAAATGCTCATCAATTCGCATTCATCACTCAACACAATCTGACTGCTGAAACTGCATATATTCATGCTAATAAAAATTGCTTGTAAAAAAATTGTAAGTGAATGGTAGTTGGTGGCAAGAGTCTTTTAAAAATGAATGCTTCCATGCTAATCTTGTAATTTCTATGCTAATATTTGTGCGGCATGTCTGTTTTGGAGAGCTGTTCACTGTTTGATGCATCATTTCTAAAACCACATTACTTACTGTTAAGCAGTCCTTAAAAATAATAAAAGAAAAAAACAACAACACTACAATTAACATTAACAACACTACATTAACATATTCACTCTACAGAAGAGCTTGTGGAGTTCGGATGCTTAGTGACTAGTGAGGTTTGACAGTTCATTTCCATTTTTGCTGTTACAGATTGCAGTCAATGCAGTGCTTTCACAATGTCCCAGGGCTCTATGCTGTGCTCTATATTTTCAGTCGAATAGTCAAAGTTCAGTTTTTCTATCTTTTTTTTTTTGCCATTTTCAGTGTGTCAAAACAAAGGACACTCATTTATGGACCACACCCTACAAATAAATAAATAATTAAATAATATAATATAATATTATATATATATATATATATATATATACACACACACACACACACACAAATAAAGAGCGAGGAACTGATTATTTTTACAAAATTACAATTTGACTTTTAGCTTACCTCAAGGGCATCCAAGATGTAGGTATCTTTGTTCCCGTAGTATTTTCCATTTTGATATTTTTAGGTCAAACTGTTCTTGTCTGTCAGTCATATAATGCAGGTCTATGGTCACCACCTCAAAGAGCATGCACAGAGAAGTCCAAATTAAACACGATTTAATGACTCGTAAACGTAAGAATACATTGATGACCTAGGACACGAAACGAGCGGTTTGTGTGAGAAAACGTACAGTATTTATATCATTTGTACCTCGTAACCACAGCCACAAAGCGCCCACACCCTCAGATCACTTGGACGTGGCTGTGGTTACAATAGGTAAAAAAACAATATGAATACTGTTTGTTTTCTCACACAAACCGCTCGTTTCGTGTCTTTGGCCATCAATGTGTACTTACTTTTATCATTCATTAAAACGTGTTTAATTTGATCTCTTCTCTTCATGCTCTTTGAGGTGGTGACCATTGACCTCCATTATATGACTGACAGACAAGAACGGTTTGACCTAAAAATATCAAAATTGAAACTACTACGGAAACAAAGACACCTACATCTTGGATGAGATAAGCTAAAACATACCAAAAAATAATTTCAAAGTGAACTATCCCTTTAATACCGTTTTCCTTTTGTGTTAAAAGAACTGATTCGAGCTCAACATGTTTAAAAACAACAACAACAACAAGGTTTACAGCGCACGTGCTCCAGACTCCATCTCTATGGACAACTAAAATGCAATCGCTAAAATGCAAGCCCGCGCAACCCAGACAGCAACATAGTGTCGGCCCACATCTGATGGATGTACAAGCATAGATGTACAAGATGTGCCCCGGATCTGGACGGACACTATGTTGCTGTCTGGGAAATGAGCTTCTCTACAACTTATTGTGAAACTTACTTCTTTTTTTATTTGGTATTAGTATTCTTCACACTGCAAAATCCTCATGTGTTTATTCAACTATTTAAAATAGAGGGCCAATCACATCCCATTTTGATTTGATACGAGACGCACCATTTTACCTGCAAATACGGGACAGTTACATATTTTACAGGACGGGTGGCAATCCTACATCCAGGTATCAACCCTGGCCCTCAACAAATATATATTTTTGATCGGTTTTCTTAAAGGGATACTCCACTTTTTTTGGAAATAGGCTCATTTTACAACTCCCCCAGAGTTAAACAAGTGGGTTTTACCATTTTCGAATGTATTGAGGCAATTTTCTGATATTTAGAAGAATATCAGTAACCAGACAGTTTCTGGTCTCATTGACTTCCATAGTATATATATTTTTTCCTACTATGGAAGTCAATGAGACCAGAAACGGTCTGGTTACTGATATTCTTCTAAATATCAGAAAATCGGCTGAATGGATTCGAAAACGGTAAAACTCAACTGTTTAACTCGGGGGTAGTTGTAAAATGTGCCTATTCCAAAAAAAAAAAAAAAAAAAAAAAAAAAAAAGTGGAGTATCCCTTTAAGTTCAAAATCACTTTCATTGGTTGGTGCATATTGCTTAATGTTTTCCACACACACCAAAGAACGGGAAAGCTCTATTAAAAATGTTTATATTGCCAAAATGTCCAAAAACAGTCAAGAACTTCTTTTCCTGAGTAAAGCTGAGTAAAGATGGAGTTTCTGATTAAAATAAATCCAGAGAAGATGAAACTCCATACCTGGATTCCACTAACACTAATCAGGATAGCCGGAGACATAAGCAACGAATCTTTGAGCAGTCAGAAATCTATGTAATGAAAG
This sequence comes from Cyprinella venusta, assembly GCA_038021265.1. Lineage (NCBI taxonomy): Eukaryota > Metazoa > Chordata > Actinopteri > Cypriniformes > Leuciscidae > Cyprinella > Cyprinella venusta. The sequence continues at coordinate 13,499,594 of CM075885.1, forward strand.
AGGTAACAACTTTGTCGGTGAGAGAGAATATCAATGAAATCAACAGAATGATATTGGGTCTCTATCCGTGCAGAAACCTGTGAATGATGCTCTTATAGTATTTGCTACGCTATTCGTACGCTATTCTCACAACCAATTCGTACGAATTCGACGAATGATTAAAAAGTGTTTAATTCGTACGACCTCACTCGTACCATTTGTCTAAACCCACGTGATGGGTAGGTTTAGGGGCGGGGTGAGTGGTAGGTAACTCGTAAGAATTCATACAAATTGGCCAACTCGTAAAATATGTACGATTTAGCAAAATCGTACTAATTAGTACGAGTGAGGTCATATGAATTGTTACGAATTAGCCACTTTTTAATCATTCGTCGAATCCGTACGATTTGGTCGTGAGATCGGATTGGTATTTGTGCAATCGACATTTAGTGACGTCATTGTTTGTCCCAGGAAAACTACATTTGTATATTTAATGTTGGTTTCTTTGTGTTATTTGCAGCATGTGACATATTTTTCAACAGCAAGACAATCCCAGAATGTATTTCTATTCACCTCCATTCATCTGATGTCCCTGGTTAATCCTGTCATCAGCTTTCTAATTGCATGTAATGCTCAGTGTTTTAGCCTTAATGTGTTTAGTCTACTGAAACCATACAGGGAGCATGAGAGCTAATGTAGCATTAGCTCTCATTCGTGTTAATGTGATTTCAGAAGCAAATGACTTCATGTCTCCATTCCAACAAACGAACCTGATACCCAGAATCCTCCGCACAATCACAATTCTTGTTAGAGCTTCGATCTTCACAAATATATGACACTACACGTACACGTGAGTGATGTCATTTCACACTGCTCAGGTTAACAAAAGCATTTTTCTTTTTCCTTTTCTCTCCACATTAATACAGTTCAATATTTCCAGAATGACACATTGTTCCACATGAAGACGAAGCAGAAAGCGTGAAATTACTGATAACGTTGTCCACATTAATGCAACACGAAAGTCAACAACGGCGACAGTGTCCTCTAACTGTTTAACCACTGAGTCGATTACAAAAAAAAATGACATGTAATTTGACATGTTACTTTTTTGGACTGCTCACAATTCAGCACAAAACAGCAAAGCAAAGAGTTCTGTTCACATTAAAATGTAGATCATTACATCAACCTAATATTTTCTGTAATTTAAACTTTTTTTGAGGGGGTTTTAGCAACTTAAAGCTGCAGTCCATAGCTTTTTGGAGGTTAAAAATTAACCAAAATACATTTGAAAAAAATACACAACCAGCCAGTGTTCAAGACGATCTACTTGCCTTAGCTCGATTCAAAGTGGTAAGCTCGTAATGGTAACACTTTACGGTAAGGGTACATGAATTATCATGAATTAATGTATAAATTAATGCATGAAGTATCCATTCATTCATGCATGAATTATGCAATCATTCATGCCTTAATATCTCATGATGAATCATTAGGAACTGACACGGGTTCAACGTTTTTCATTCATTGCTTCATAGATGAACAACACCTTAATTAAAACATTAACTAAGATGAGCACATCATCATGAATTATGATTTCCGTCATGAAATGAATACATAATTCATGCATAAATTTATATATTAATTCATAATAATTCATGTACCCTTACCGCAAAGTGTTACCCTTGTAATAATGTCTTTAATACCAGTGGTACTGGTGGATTTCCGCAGGAAATTTGAGCATGTCTTTGCGTCATTACGTCACATCTGTACACATAAAGAAGGAGTCTCGGCTAGTCGGCTATATTGCGTGTGAGGATGTTAGAGGTGGAGATTTATAGCCTTTTCTCACAGCGCTTGATATAATTAAACTTATCAATTAGATGGCGGATCCAGAAAGGTTCAAACGACAACCACCAGTGACAACTGGAGATTTAACCGATGTAAAATGCAGAATATTTCGGAGTGGCTACAGAAAAAAAGAGACTGCAACCAGACCCATGCAAAAACAAAGACAGCTGGACACTGTCCTCAAACATTGTGTTCATCTGCATGGTGCCGTGTCGAAGTACAACTCAGGTAAAGTTAATAATTACGCAAATAACTGCAATTGCAGATTTCGAACAGAAATGGCGACAAAGAGGAAAAACTGCGGACTGCAGCTTTAATGAAATTGTTTTGATAACTTAAGCTGCGTTCCATTCGACAGGGTCCCTACACAGTGTTCACTGCTCCCTACTCCCTGAACACGGTACATCAGTTGAAGTGGACTTCGCTGACAATACCGCTCATTTGGAATGCCCTGCAAACGTCATCAGTTAAGTTAAGTTAACGTACGGGGTTCCGCAGATTATGATAATAAAACAAATAGATATAGGCTTACATTAATATTTCAATTGAATTTAATATCACATTTAAAAAATATATATATAATATACAACAATAAATAAAAATATGATAAGGTAAATTCTGAGGTAAATGGTTGTGGTAATCGTTTATAAAGTCCCAAGGACATACAAATAGCATATGTAAATGTAATATTCACCCCAATAACCGTTAAAAAATACTTAGTTAGTATAATAATGACAAAATGTATGCATACTTACACACAAACAAACTCCTCCATCGTTATTTACGACCGCTCTGACTGGTGATGACGTGACGCGCAATGACAGTTGGGTGATTCCGCTCTCGACTTCCTGTGAAGTGATGTATCGATGTTCACTTATTCCCTACGCCGTTTGCAGTGCCCTTCCAACTGAACATGTTCGTTCCCTTCGGATTGGAATCTCACTTAAGATGGCGAAATACCCTGTGAAGTCCACTTCGCAGTTCACTAACGGTCGAATGGAACGCACCTTTAGAAAATTAGGCAGTGAATTTACAGTTCCCAGCATGCTTTGCATAGGACTGGATAAGGACAATTAATGTTGAAATTAAGACTTAATTGATTTGTTTTTAGTGAAGGGAAAGACCTGTTAGAGTTTAATGCTGTTATGTTGACATTTAAAAGAGATTATGTAATGTTGAAGTTGTTGTGGTTGCCATTGTGCTGAAGTCACTCTTATTCCACGAAAACTTCAACATGACTTCAAACATGAAGGTAAACACTACATTGACTCTATAAAGCGACGCTTATAACTATAAGAGTTGCTAATGCCAATGACAAATAATATATTACTTGTTTATTAAATATACATGCTAAATACGTTGTGTTAGCATGTGTTATGATAGCTGTTGATATGAACTTAAATAGATAAGATTAATTGGTTCCAGGGCTACAACTCTGGTAGTTGGAGCGAATTAATTTATTTGAGTATTCAACTTAAAAGTTTAGCTTGTTGGTTGAACGCATGGGCGTCAGTTTGGTTTGAAATGTGCTGGGGACAGAGACGTTTTCGGAAGGGCATTTTCAAAAGTGCTGGGTACAATGACGCATTCATTCTTCTTTTCTCTTTCGAGTATGTCATGTATTGAAAGACGATGTCCTGTTGCTTCCTGTTGTACATAACTAAAAATGAGCACAATGTCCAAGTATAGTGAGTATACACAGTATATACGCCCTTAATTGTATATGTACGGTGATGGTCCAGGGGTAGAATTTTTGCCTAGTGTGTTGAGACTCGGGAGGTTCGAGGTTCTAACCCACACTCGAATAGTTTTTTTTCCCCTTCATCAAATCCAACAATGTTTATCAGTGGTTGAATTGATATAATGTTTATCAGTGGCTGTATATGTTTTGATGTGGGAAAAAAATATACGAGAGCAGATTAGAACCCATGAGAAACAGGGACAGACACGTTTGTGTGCATTTTGATTTGTGATTTCACCGGAACGAATCTCCGCAACAGATTGAAGCACGTTTCCAACACATTTCAGTGCTAGATCGCCTGTTATTTAACAAACAAATGAAACGAATGCTGTTAACTGGAGATGTTTTATTTGTATTGGTACATCTGTGCCACGAGATGTTTCAAAAGTGGTGGTGACAAAATCGACCCTGGCAAATAGCCCCCCCCCCCCCCCCCCTCACTCACTCACAGCAAATTCACTCACTGTCATAAGTAAAAAAAAATAAATAAAAATAATTATGCACACTGTTGCGTATATTTGTTTTTCTTGTTGAGCAAAAATACATAATTTTTTTGAGTGTGTGATTTGGGCAGGGTTCCCTTTGCACAGAAAGATGGTGCCAAATACTGACATTCAACAGACCTTAGGAAATGGTCCTCAATTTCCAACCCTAGAAGTAAAGCTTTTTGGGTCTGTGCTCTGTGGATTATCCTGTGGGTGAACTGACCTCCACAGACTGAAGGACACAGCATGTCTCGGCACATATGACAATTGTGCTGAGACCTTGAAGACTCCAACAGATTAAACTGATTGAAATTTCATTTGTCTCTTTTCTACCTCTCTCTTTTTTTACCTCTCTATTTCTCTTCCCCTCTGGTGGACTGTGTCCTGCTTTTGTACACTTATATCAGGAAAAAAAAAATACTTATGAAGCATAGCAGCTGTACAGCTGCTTTGGAACAATATACTGTATTTTGTGAAAAGCACTGCAACATTAAAATGAACTTGACTTGGAATTTAGGATGCAACGAACTTGACTTGGAATTTAGGATGCAACTACGGGTGTATTCTGAGGAATTGTTTGTTTTATCAAAAACCATGCATCTGATCGATCTGAAAAGTGATAACACATCTTCTCAACAAGCCACATGTATGGTGTACATATAAGGACTTCCTTAGACTTTATAAAAGGTTTTCATGTCACAGGAAAAAAAAAAAAAGTCAAGTGTTAGAGGTATCTGTCGAACCAGAAATATGTAATTCATAAATAGTTTCATTTAAAAGGATGCTTTTACACAGTTTACAAGAAAAATCTGCCACAAAATACACTGCTAAAACTCAGGGCCTTGACCACCAGACATTGAGGTGGACAAATTGGTAAATATATATTATTGCCATGTTTAATTGCAATTTTAAATGTTTTGTACCCACACAGGTGTCAAGTAGTGAATGAAGTAGTGAATATTAATATATATATATATATATATATATATATATATATATATATATATATATATATATATATATATATATATATATATATATATATTAGGGCTGTCAAGACGATTAATCGCGATTAATCGCATCCAAAATAAAAGTTTGTGTTTACATAATAAATGTGGGGGCACGGTGTATAATTATTTTGTATATATATATATATATATATATATATATATATATAAACACATGCATGTATATTTAAGAAAAAAAATTTTATTTATATATAAAATATTTGTATTTATATATAATATAAATTATATATAAATCTATATACAGAATATACATGGAAATATTTCTTAAATATATACAAGCATGTGTGTGTATGTATTTATATATATATATATATATATATATATATATAATTATACACAGTGCACCCACATATATTATGTAAACACAAACTTTTATTTTGGATGCGATTAATCGCGATTAATCGTCTTGACAGCCCTAATATATATATATATATATATATATATATATATACACACACACACACACACACACACACACACACCAAATTCTCAATTTTTAGGTGACTGTTTTGAAGCTCTTCACAGTGTAATTTTTTGAACTGTAATATAAACATAGACTGTAATATAAAAATATACTTTGATTATAGAAACAGTAGAGAATAACATTCTTGCTTTGTAAGAGACTTTGTAAGAAACTTTTACAAAAGCAAACATTGCATGATTGTACAGTGCATTTTGAATGTGAAATAAACTGCAGTGCTAGGATAAAAAATGGTTTGGAGAACTGTGTGAAGAGTAGCAGAATAATAACTATATAAAATGCAAACAAATGTGCCTCAATTTCTGATATAAATGCACAGATATTATAAAGTAGCAATTTGTTCTTGGTTCATTAAAATTTACATATGCAGTGTTTCTTATGCCAACAACAAAGTAATTTCCATTTATTAATTTCATTTTTGAATGCCTCTTTTTTTCTTATATTATTAGAAATATACCACAAATAATAATAATAATAATAATGATAAAAAACAGCCGTATTTCTGTATTTTGCAGAACCTTTTTCTTGTAAACTTTTAAATGAAACTTCTTTTCCAAATCTCTTGTTCTATGTAGGGTCACAGGCTTAGTTTATCAGCATTTCATGCTGCAGGCAGGGAAACACTGATGGATAATGAATGACACGTTCCTTAATTTTTTTTCTGATAATGTTTCATCCGATTCATAATGTTTCAAGGCAGTTTTGTCCAATGCCTTTATATCTTAGGCTGTTTCATCTGCAATGGGATGGCTTTGCATTTATGCTCTTGGTCTTTTACAAGAAACTTATTAGAAACATTTATTACACAATCATGTTATCTACTTGTACATGTTTACAGTACATAAGAGAATATCTGGCAACAATTATAGCCTACCATGCACATCATGGTCATTTTTTTAGAGGTTTGCAAAAAAAGATACTGGTATGTAATAGTTTTAAGGGTAGTACAGTGCTTTGAATAATAGATCCCCAAATATGATCTTACCATCTACGCAGGCCGGCCTGGCTCTCGTTGTCCCAGCAATCTGTCCTTTCTTACATGCGCAGCGGGCCGTCTGTCTGGCAATAGTTCTGCGTGGCTGACTGCTGTCTCTGTCTAGAGTAACAATCTCACATGTGCCTGCTGCCAGTTGACCTGCAGGACATAACCAGAGATAGAAGAAGGGTTCAGAGGGGAACATTGAAAAATCACCATAACAGTTTCTGGACTTATTCAGATTCAGTTTTCACTGTAAAAAAATAAAATAAAAACAGTTAAAGTACTGGCAACTTATTACCGGGACATTAATTTTACGGACATTTCCATTAACTCTAAAACAACGCAATGAAGTTCCAAATTCAAAATACAGGTAAAACACCGGTAAAGGTTAAACACGAAAGATTCCGTCAAATTAATACAGTACATGTAATACAGTTTGCCTATATTGTGATAGGACAGAATAAATAGGACAGGAAGCAAGGGGGACAAGATCAGGAAAGGTCCACAAGCCAGGATTCGAACTCGGGTCACCCGAAGCACAACGGTGCCATATATCAGTTTTGCCCGTTGTTCTCTATTTTCTTCCGATTTTTTTTTAGTTACAATGGGGTTTTCAGTTATGCTTAGCTATCAACTTTTATACATACTTATCTTAAAAGTCAAAAAAGAAAATTGTAGACATGCAATAAGAGTAATGTAATGTGGACAGCATATAACTCAAATAATTTAGATTTGAAATGTTTGATTTCATGGATGGATGGATGGATTCAATTATGTCATGAAGTACACTTGGCGAATGGATAGTTCAATGAAAATCATTCAAGAAATAACATGATGGTGTCTTGTTTTTTTTAAGAAATTTCAAGCAAACCTAATTTAAATAAATTTTAAAAAGTAAACCCTGCTTCAAATAAATAAACAAATAACATTTATTGTCCACAACTCAAGTAAAATAATATAAATCAAAAACCCAACTTTGAAACATTTCTAAGCTTCAGTTAGGGCCCCTTCTGGCCCTCTGTGAAGCCCTCAGATTAACCTGTCTGTGAAGCTGGTCTACAGGGAATCTGCTTCCTGCTCCAGACCTGAGAGTTCTGATTGGCAGTGAGTCAAAGCTGTGATTTAAACTGACCCAGAGTCAGCATGCTGAGGTAAAACAGGGTTAATCAACGTAACGCACAGGTCGTATTCAGGCTAATTGAGGATCTTAAGATACACAGCTGTACTGCCACACCAAATGCGTGTCTGTGTGTGTGTGTGTGTGTGGTCAAAGGTTAAACAACATCAAGCTTAACAAGATGTTTGTGTTTTCATGGAATTTATTCAACCTTTAGCCTAAAGATTGAAGAGTGTGTGAGTTGGATTATGTAAAAATCCATTAGTCAGTATGTTTGCTGTCTAGATGAGAGTTCTTAAGCTCTGCAGGTGATAAGAAAAACAACTTCCTGATATTTCATAATTTAGCTGCTGTATCTGTTCACAAAGCCATAGAAATGATAGGTGGATTTCACAACGTTTATTACTTTAAAACTCAAGTACACATAGGGCCCTATTTTAAGAATCTAAGCGCATGGTCCAAAGCACAGGGTGCAAGTACACTTAGGTCGTGTCCGAATCCACTTTTGCTAGTTTAACTACAGAAAAAATGGTCGGCGCTCCTGGCGCATTGTCTAAAAGGGTTGTCCCTATTCTCTTAATGAGTAATGGGTGAGTTCTGGGCGTAACGTCATCTCCCATTCCCTTTAAAAGCCAGTTGCGTTCACACCATGGCAGATTCGCTATTTACAAGACCAGATTTGCAAGCGGAAAAATGTAATGCTTCTCCAGAGAGGAAACAGATCTGCTTGTGTGCGAGGTTAAAGCATGCAAGCAGAACATCTGTAGGACAAAGGTGTTGTGGACCCACCTGTATTCCTAATGTGCACTTTAAATAAAAAAAAAAAAACAAAAAAAAAACATATAGTGCGCCATTGATTTTAGACTACAAAGCAGCCAGGTTTCATTTGGTAGATGGCACAGTCTATTTCAGTTGCCCCAAAATAGCAAAATGGACACAGAAGTATTTTCTCTTTACCTTCTATATAAAACTAAAACATGGACGTGAACATGAAAACTGCATCAGGGCCGAAACTAGCAAAAAACTTGAACTTTGAACAAACATCAATGTTATTTATTTATTTCCTCTGATAATTGCAGACTCTTCTGGAAGCAAGGGAGCTGTGTGAAACGCAAATTTGCCGTTTTGTAAGTTTCCTTCCTTCCTCTGATTTCCATTCCCCTCAAACCATAAAAAAGTGTGAATGAACGCTTTGAAACAAAAATCTCTAGAATAAACTTGACCTATGTTGGAAAGACAATGTTGTCTCCTTTCTAGATTGTCTCTTACTCTATGATAAAAGCTATTTCTTTATTTCTCTTTGCATCAAATCTCATTTCATTTATATTCTTTCATTCCTCCAAGCTTCTGGATGATGTCGGATAATGATATGTCTTATGTGCGTAGCAGCGGGAAATCTATCTTTCTCTTTAACAGTCATTTCTGCAGAGATTGCATTTGTCTGCCAGATCTGAAAATCCCCAACAGGAACAGCAAAAAACCCTTCCCCTTCATTGCTATACGTATATCAAGACACGAAGCCCTTTTGATAATCTCCTTTTTGTCAGCAATTCATCCATTGAATAACATTCTTCTGCTTTTTGTCCTAGTTTAAACTACATTTTTGTTATCCTGTTCTCCTCTGGTATTGAATTACTATAATATTTCAACATTCTTTTAGAGTTGCTTTTCCATATATCTTTAAGCCTGGAACACACCAAGCCGACGGTCGGCCGTCTGGCAGATTTTGTGCGTCGGCCAACTAAGTTTCCTCTGTGTGATACGCACGGTTCCGTGCCGTTGGCTAAAAATAGTCCTTGCCGGCTTTATTTCACCCGATTCAACATGTTGAATCGGCGTCCGGCCGTTGGGGAAAGAGAGAACTCTGATTGGCTGTTCAGCTTAGTGAAAGAGTCAGTGCACGAGAATAAAAGCAAAACAGCAAGCAAAGAAGTCCAAATGGTAAAGATAGAAGGCTGTTCTTATGTTATGTCTTCTTACCTGAGTGTTCCTTGGCGAATATTTCAATATTAACATGAATGGAGTGGAATAAAGAAAGTGTTTAGGAGGATTGATATTCAAAAAGGTAAGCACGCGCTTCTTTGTTTACATTATGTGTATCTGCAGCCGCAGCATCGGTTTTCCTAACACAGTCTCATCCCAATTCGTCATATAACTGACGTTTTGGGACGTATTTTGACCATTCGTCAATATATGACTTTTTAGGGCCCCCTTAAACGTCGGTAGATGACGATCCCGGGTCGTCATACAACTGACGCTTTACCTTTAACGTCAGTTAGGTGACGAGTTGGGTTTAGGGTTAGGTTTAGGTATGGGGTAGAGTTAGGATCCCATAACGTCATCTACCGACGTTTAAGGGGGCCCTAAAAAGTCGTGTATTGACGAATGGTCAAAAGACGTCCCAAAACGTCAGTTATATGACGAATTGGGATGAGACCGGGTTGGTTTTCCTTTTTGAAGGACGAATATAGACTAATATATCTGCAGAAATAGACAGTTGGCTCATTATATGCAGGCGCAGAACGCACATTCTAGCTGACGGTCGCCTGTAGTTCTCTGTGTGTTCAAGTGCAGCTTTATACCTCGACGAGAGGGGACGAGAGGCGACACAATTGGCTTTTATCAACGCTAGTTCGTTGACGTCTTCTTGGTGTGTTCCGGGCTTTAAAGGGCTTAAACTTTTGTCAATCTTTTGTGAAAGAGTTTGAGTAACATGGAAACCTTCTGTAGCTTTTATTAGCTGCAATTCCTGTCTTTGAAATGTAGTTATGATGCTTATAAGACATCTTTATTCTTGAGTTTTCTTATGCTAGGATTAACCAAGCAATAACTGTGATGCAATTATTAAGGTTAAGGACCTTTTACTGGTGCACATATCAGGTTTTAAAGGTACTCATCCTGATTAATGTCAATTTACAGATCTGAGACACTTATTAGGTGTTCAGAATGTCCCAGGTTACGTACGTAACCCTGGTTCCCTGAGAGGGAATGAGAGCTGCGTTGACTAACGCGATGGGAACACTCTGCGTGATCGCGTCGTGAAGCGTCTGTACAATCAATCTAATGAGAGAGTAGGACGTCAGGTGATGTCATTAACTAGGAAACTATATAGCATCATTGAAATCAGACTGCGACAGCTTCTGAAAAGGCCTGAAGCAAGTTGATCAGGGCATGCAGGAAGTATGGCAGGCGAACACAGCTCTCGTTCCCTCTCAGGTAATCAGGGTTACATACGTAACCTGAGACAATCCCTTTCAAGGGAACCTCAAGCTGCATTAGAACACGGTGGGAACCCCATACCCACTATGCCATGCTGAGAAATGCCCGTTCTGTGAGAAGTCCAATGCGCACACTAAGAAGCGAGCAACCTAGCCCTGTGAGTGGAGAGGTCTAGGTCATAGAACCTGACAAATGTATGCGGTGAGGACCACCCTACCACATTACAAACGTCTTGAAGAGAAACACCCGAAATTAAAGCCTTAGAGGCAGCCATACTCCTTGTAGAATGGGCGCGGACCTCCATAAGTGAGGGACATCTGACCGCATTATAAGCAATAAAGATAGCCTCAACTATCCATTTTCTCATTACTTGTCTCGATGCCGGGCAACCTTTCTTAGTCGAAAAAAAGCAGACGAATAATTGCTCTGACTTACGCCACAGGGCAGCTTTGTGAACGTAGTCATCCAAAGCCCAAACTGGACATAGTAGATTGAGACTTTCCTGATCAGGGTTATTGAACGGTGGAGGACAGAAGGCCTGCAGCACAATAGGACCCATCACATTAGTAGGGACCTTGGGAATATAATCCGGCCTAGGGTATAAAAATGCTTTAACCATACCAACCATAGGTGCAAATTCCAAACATGAAGGAGCAACCAACAGAGCTTCCAGATCTCCAACTCTCTTAATAGAAGAAATAGCGAGCAGATACAAAGCTTTTAAAGTGAGGAACTGAAACCTCTTCAATAGGCTCGAAGGGAGCCAAAGCCAGACCCTCAAGTACAATGGCCAGGTCCCAAGCAGGTGCTCGGGAGTGCAAGGCAGGCCTCAGCCTCAATGTTCCATGGAGAAAATGAGTTATGAGAGGATCTCGCCCAAGAGACAAAGCCCCCACAGGGGATCTAAAGGCAAATATACCCGCAACACACACCTTCAAGGTGGAGGGAGTTAATCCAGCAGTTAATCTTCCTTCTTCTTGAAGGAAATCGAGAACTGTACCAACTGGGCAGTTAACAGGATTTAAAGCACGTTCTCCACACCATGTAGAGAACAATTTCCATTTCAAGTAATACAGTTTTCTCGTGGAGGGAGCTCTGGATTGAAGAATGGTCTCCATGACCTCAGTCGACCTCAGAGTCACCGGATCCAGCAGGTAATGGCTGAGATAGGGCTGGGACCATCTCAAACCCCGCTACTAGATCCATTTGCGAACCCCAAAATGAAAGTTGACGCTGTGCCTCGGCGACAGCGGGACCCGCACCTCGGGAACGCGAATCGAACCGTCCTTCTCAAAGAACGCCCGACGGGAGCGGAGCATTCTCATAGAAAGCTTTACACAATGTTCACAGTCAGCTCCCTCAAGAACTGACTGAGCGTGCTCCACTCCCAAACAAGCCACACAAAGCTGATGTGTGTCCCCACCCTTGATGAAACGAGGGCAAGGAACAACAACAATGCTTAAACTCTTGATTCGCCATGATATATATATATATATATATATATATATATATATATATATATATATATATATAGTGTGTGTGTGCTTTGAAAGACAGCAATAAATAGACAGGGACAGAGTACAGAGATCGCTTGCTGAAGGCTACAGAAGCTGTCACAGTCTGATTTCAAGGGTGCTCTATAGTTTCCTGGTCAATGACGTCACCTGACGTCCTACTCTCTCATTGGACTGATTGTACAGACGCTTCAGGATGCAATCACGCAGAGCGTTCCCATCACGTTAGCCAACGCAGCTCGAAGTTCCCTTGAAAGGGAACCATGGTTTATAATGATTCATAAGCTGTTTCCTCATGGGTACCAACAAATGTCTCCACAAGGAATACTTTTCTAGATATTGGGGACGTTTATATGGCCGCCTCTTGTTCCTCTATCTCCCGCAACTGTTTATCACTGTATTGCGGCTCGTACAGGTAGCCGTGAGCATCAGATTCTCGCCTGCCCGAGTTCGAGTCTGGCCCGGCTCAGGTCTCGCTCCGGCCACCTCTTGTTCCTCTATCTCCTGCAACTGTTTATCGCAGTTTAACAATGCTCAATGCTTTAATGTGTCAATTTAATGAATAAATAATTTAACTAGTCGACTACGACTAGCCGTCGAATGTTATGCAAAAATAGTCAACTAGAAAAAATCAGTAGTTGTGAATCCCCTAGAGGACACTATAGTTCTCTTGGGGAGATTTTGAGTGCACTGCCTCCGAGCACTCCTCTCATGACCATAGATGATCATCATCTTACGATGATTCGAGGTAGTCACTCGCGCTGTGAACAGTCTTCAGCGAGACTGGCTACAGGACAAAGAGACCCCCAGACAATCAAAGTTAGACGACAGGTTTCTGTTGGGTGTCCAAGGGGAGGCATCAAAGAGATGGTCCCTCCCCATCATTCAAGATCTCCATGACAAATTATCTAAATCATGGTATAAACAGTGTTCTTCCCATGTCTTTGTGGTCTATTTGACTTTCGTTGTTGCAAAGGAACAGGGCTATTACGATGATGCCCCAGTTTGAAAATATACTTGCGGGCTATCTCTCCCCTGGCAGCACATCATCACTCAAAAATCATGCGTTTCCTTCCAGACCGTGCAGAATTACGTTTGTAGGGAAACGTTTTTAGGTGGCAGGTCAGGCTGGTGTGTGGCGGTGTTGCAGGCATACTAGGCTAACCTGCTTAACTAGGCATGAGTAGGGGAAACGTCAGTGAGGAGGTGTTTGCTGAGTGCACCGAGACAAAGACCTTTCTTTGCATGCAACCAAGCAAACGGCTTGTGCCATTGGCCGTTCCATGGGTGCTATTATTTAAGCACTACGGAGAGACGTGTGGCCCAACATCACTGGCATCAAGGAGAGGGATAAGGTATTTGTTCTTGATATTGCCTTCCGGACTATTTGGCGACTCTGTCAAAACTGTAGTCCAGGTATCCCCAAACTCGGTCCTGGAGGGCCACTGTCCCTGCAGAGTTTAGCTCCAACCCTGATAAAAAAACACGCCTACCTGTGAGTTTCTAATCATGAAGACCTTGATTAGCTTGCTCAGGTGTGTTCGATCAGGGTTGGAGTTAAACTCTTCAGGGAGAGCGGCCCTCCAGGCCCAAGTTTGGGGAACTCTGCTGTAGTCAGTAGATTCCGGGAGGATAAAAGGCATGAGGAGGCACTTGAAAACTTCCTTCCCCGCCATGCCCAAGGGTCGGGCTGTAGGCCACCCAGCCCCAACCAGGTCTAACTCCTCAGAAACGAGAAGTTCATGCCCCCCCTTGCAAAGACTGGGAACTAGCGCACCATGCTCCACCATCAAAAAAGACGCTGGACCTGAGATCTCTGATCTCAGAAAAGAGAAAGAAGGGGGCCAACTCAAAGACTCAGGTCTCTCAACTGAGGTTGTTGAGGCCAAGATGCCCTCCCTGCACAGGAAACAAACCAGTTTCCTCCGTGGTGCATTGGAGCAGGAGGAGTATGGCTGCTTTGTAGCCTTTTATTAGGGGTATCCTTTACAAGAGTTGTGTGATGCGCACAAACTGGTTGGGTTTACAACCTAGTCTTGGGCTTCACTCCTGGATCTGGGTGCGCTTTATAGCTTCCTACCATGAGGTCCCACAGCATCATCTTGACTCAATGTCTCACTCTCTCTTCAGGGACCCGAGGTTACAGTCGTAACCGGGGCGATTTTGAAAAGTCTGTAGGCTTTAGTGATAAGTGACAATAGAAGTGTCAGTGTCAATGCATTTACAGTTCATTCAGTCCTTAATACTGAAACATCTAAAAAGCTTGTGTTAATGGCAGACATTTGCTGAATCTGAGCGCTATTTATAATCTGAGTGCTTTAGTGTATAAAAAAAGTGAAATGCTGGATTGCTGGAAGTCACTTATGCGGATGCCTTTATAATTGCTGAGTCATTTAGAAAAAAAAATATTCATCCATTTACTAAAAGGGGCCTGGTAGAAATGGAAGAAATGCAAGGATGTGACATTTTAAACATCACGGCTGGTAGGTACGTATGTCTTTAAATTCTTACTGGGCCAAAATTGTATGAGCAGGGCTGGACTGAGCCAACCCAAATGTCTATTTTACCCGCAACACATGCTAGGCAATGCAATGCAGAGTGACTCTCTCACACTATATTTTGTGACCAATAACTAGTTGTCCAGTACAATTACATTCACACAGCAGGGATTCTCTGAAAAAATGGTTGTTAGTCCCAGACAATAATAAAAACAGTATCAAATATTAAATATTACAATATTAAAAAGCTACCTTAAACGTGCATTTGGGTCCATATCAAAATCAACAACTGGATATATGCCAGGGCTTATGTCTTTAGCTAGCAAAGAACCACACCTCAATTTTAATGTTCCTTACCTTGTAAATATAGTAATACCTTGTCTAACGTGTCATTACTTTTCTTCTTCTTCAAAAAAATAATAAAATAAATAAATAAATAAATAAATAAAAATAAAAATCAATATTTTTATTTATTTTTTTTTTTTTTACAGTTTTGGTGCAAGGTAGATTAAAAGTATAATAAATAGTATAAGTAAGGGTTAATGCCCGACGAGGTGTCCGTTGTCAGGTTTTAATGGACGACGGCGAGGCGTAAACCGGCCGACGCGCAGCGGAGCCTCCGCCGAAGTCCATTAAAACCTGACAACGGACACCTCGGAGGGCATTAACCCGCTTATACCATGGTCACTTGCCAAATAAAACATTTTTAAAACATTAGTTTATATTTTAATTAGGCTAAATCTAGTTTTTACAAATAATAACTTGCCTTGCCTGACTGTTTAGCAACCGGAGATATTTATAGTCCGCTTAGCTCGTATCCCTTCAGGTTCACAAATGCATTTTTTTTTCATGAAACACAGGTAGGCATAGTTTTTTTTTATTACACATAAAACAATTAATCAAACAACAATAAAAAAACAATTAGCTCTGAGCTCCAGCGATTTGCGCTTAACGTTATAGAGGGCAATAAATTAATCAGATCAAAGAGAGGGTCATTTGCCTCAGGCTCCTTAGGCTTGAAACGCTATAACGTTGAGCCTTCTCCTGCCTTGGTTGTCTGGACAGCTGCGTAAAACTCCCGCAGGGTCTCATTCAGGGGTGCGCGTTTCCCGAAAGTATAGCCAACTATGGTCGCAAGTTCCGTCGTTACCAATAGAGTTCAATGGAGCAGAGCAGCAGCGGTGTAATTTTCTCCGTTTTATTTAGCTACATTTTTTCTTTCTTTAGCAGCATACCAGTCGTCAAAGTTGCCATATTCTCCATAAATGTTAAAAGAAATAGCACGAAGTCGCTCATTGTTGTATTAGGCTATAATAGGCTCTATGCACGAACCCTGCTGACGTGTGTTCGAACGAATCTCAGTCAGCGTCTTTACTTCCGGAACCGCGTTCTGCAGGCCAAGTGTATAGGCGGCAAAACTGTAATAAAATCCGTTTTCTCAGAAACGGAGACAACGATTTTAGAAACGCTGATTCGCCTGTCGAATTTCGTACGATATGAGAGAATACTAACACTCAAAGTTGTTGATTTGGCTCGAAATATATAATTTAAATAACTTCTCTTTTTTACTCTTGCGTGACAGCTAACTGCCTCACAGTGTTGTTAACATCATTCACGTTAACCGGAGGACGTTTTTATAAACAGCGAGTGTAATTTGACACTATCTCCACCTATCGCAAAACCGGCTTATGACCATAGACTGACGCAGCACCGGAAGTGAGTGGGCGTGCTGAGACAAATATGGAAGTGATCGTGCATAGAGCCTATATCTAACGTTAGATGATAGAGCATGTGACTGCCTGTTGCTATGGTTACTCACAGCCGTTGTAGGCAGCGTATTTATTTATTAATTTCGAACGGTAAACAGGCAGTTTCGCCAGAACTACTTTACTAGGTGTCCTCTATTACTTTTTAACGGACACCCTGCAGCCAATCAGAATCGAGTATTCACCCAGACCATGGTATAATAGTAGTTTGTCCCTTACCTTGTAAATATAGTCTAAGGTGTCATTACTTTTCTTTAAAAAAAGTGTAAAAAAAAAAAAAAATTAACTAAAATTTTACAGTTTTGGTGCAAGGCAGAATAAAATGTAAAATAAATAGTATAATAATATTTACACTAAGTGAAAATAGCATATTTTCTTACATTATGTATTTCTTACATACATACATGAAAGTTTGACTAATTTCTAATAGATAGCTGCTATTTACACTAAGTTTAATTAGTAATAAATTATATTTACACTGTGAAAATAACGATAGGTTATATTTACACAGTAAAAATATGGAATTTTTATTATTATTATTATTATTATTTTATTATTATTGTGCAGTAATAGAAGTACGATTATATTTATTCCTATAGTAGTGGCAGATATCAGATTTACATCTCAGTGTTGTTAACATTAAATGGTATGCAATAATAACATCATCACAGTGTGTGTTTGTGTCATGTTCCCTGTCTTGTCTATTAGTTATCCCGGGTGTTTCTGATTTCCCACGCCCCCTTGTTATCTTGTCTAGCTCGTTTGTCACTGATTATTTAAGCCCTGTGTTTCAGCCTTGCTTTTGTGAGTTCTTGTTTAATGTTTGACTGTTAACGTTAGTGTTTGTTGTTCCTGAGTCCTGTAGTCTGTATAGTTTGTAGTCTGTTATATAAAGTGTGTGCTGCTTTTGAAACCTCTGCTTCAACTGCATGACATAACAAACATAGAGAAATTGTTATATTTATTAAAATTATAAATAAAGCCCTCTGTACACCTACCCAAAACTTTTCTTTCCACTTTATCGAATATTGTACTCATTTTTATTGAAAATAACTTTCTGATCTGATATCTGATGGGAAAAGGGAGTAAAGCAAGTTCGGCAAAAGGCAGAATTGAACTTGGGTCGATTTGTCGACAAATATTAAGATATTAAGCAGTATACTATCTGCAAATGTTAAGCAGACAGTCGACTAATACTTAAATGAGAGTTGACATCTAGTTTCAAAGTTACTTATAGTTAATAGAATGTCTAGGTAGACCATTGAAATAGAGTTAATAATAGTGCTTGAGTTCCAACTTCCTCAATGTTTTAGTGACTGCAATCATTCGGAAACCTTCATGTGAACTAAAATCAATGTAAAGCCACTCAATTAAGCAAGCTGGGGTTCCAAATAGCCTTCACAAACTCTACGTGTGACTTGTTGATGGCATTGTCTTACTTCTAGCCAGTTTTAAACGATGCCCTGAACAAGTGTAATCAGTGGTGAGCCCCAGCACAGCACATCACTTCATTTCAGCAACATCCGACTGCTGCCAATCGCTTGTCGGATTCAGTTTCTCTGTTGGGGCTCTTGCTGTAGGAAATGTTGCATCTGCTGCAGAAAGCATGCAGTATATCAATAACAAATTCTATTCAAACTTCTGCATTCTCTTTGGTATGTGAAATAAGTATTGTCTGCATTAATGATCAGTGATTTATTATTGCTAATCCCTATTGCTATATACATCTAGATGACTGATTGCTATTTCTTTTATATTATATTATATTATATTGTATATTAAAATAATAAATAAATAAGCAAATAGAATACACAAATAGGGGGTTCAAACCAGATCTAGAGACCACAACAACTTAATGAACACCTTTGCAACTTCAACGCAATGCATTAAAAACAAGTTAGAAAACCCTACTGAAAAGTCTGCATTATTAATAACAAATCCGACCCTGGATGCTGCTGGCTCCCGTCAATGGATATCCATTTTTTTTCTGGTGTCCAAAACCAGTAAAACCTTCTGGTACCCAAAACTATATTAACTGTCTTTTATCAGTCTTAGAGTTGAACTAAGGAAGCCAGGGAAGAGCAGAGTCAGAGTATTGAGTAAACTTAGACTTCGTCTGGCCAGTCCAAATTAAACAAGTGTTATTATACCAAAGCACAAGCAATAGAAAGTGTCTGCTTCACAACATCATCATGTGAAGTTAAAAGCTCTTGAAATTGAGACATTTTCTTATCTCTTACTCGTTTAAACAAATACCCATCAAAACCACACAATTATAAGATGTTCAAGTCAAGTCACCTTTTTATATATATATGGGGCTTTGAAAATAAATTAAATGAGACATTCATATAGCACTCAACTGTTTACTGCTGTAAACCCAAAGTGATTTACGATCATATCAGGGGTCTTCAACCACTACCAGTGTGTAGCATCTACTTGGATGATGCAATGACAACCACAGAACAATGGCGCCAATGTGCTCACCACACACCAGCTATAGGTGGAGAGGAAACAGTGATTAAGCCAGTTCAGTGGATGGGGATAATTAGGAGGCCAATGGAGGGAATTTGGCCAGTACACCATGGCTACACCCCTACTCTTTACAAGAAGTGCCATGGGATTTTTAATAACCACAGAGTAAGGACCTCGGTTTAACTTCGCATCCGAAGGACGGTGGTTTTTGACCAACACATTCTAATCCCAAGACGTCATCTAACTGACGCTTTTGACCATACCTCAACATCCGACGTTTTAGGGCACCCTTTAACGTCAGTTAGATGACGCTATCCTAGGGCGTCATCTAACTGACGTTTTACCTTTACCTGGTTTAGGTATGGGGTAGGGTTAGGGTTAGATAGCATCATCTAACTGACGTTAAAGGGTGCCCTAAAAGCGTCAGTTAGATGACGTCGTGGGATGAGAACGGGCTGATTTGACAGTATTGTGTCCCCATCACTATACTGGGGTGCTAGGACCCACACAGACCACAGGGTAAGCGTCCCCAGTTGGCCTCACTAACACCTCAAGCAGCAACCTGGTGTTCAGCTGAAGTCAGTTCAGTGTTGACTCAGTTCTGTTGTAAAGATCATCAATTATTAAATTAGTTCATTTAATCTATGAAGCTGTTCTGAAGCTGTTCTCATCCACATCAGTTCAGTTCTCATACAACACTGAGAATCCTTATATCATTCGCTAGTTACAACGTGTGTTCCCATTGAAAAAAAAACTGTAAAAATTGTCAATTTGGTGTGCTTTTACTGCACTGAAAGCTTGTTACAACTTACAGTTATGGTTCTGGATGAGTGTCTGTGTGTGTCTCTGGATGAGTTCTGTGCTTTGTGAGCAAATGTATCATTCAACTTTTAATTTAGATGTATAGCAGACCAAATTCAATGAAATCATAATCCCATATTTGAAATTGACCAAACAATCTGACCCATTTTCTTATATGATCACCTTCGCCTTTATTATACTAAGGATAATTCATGTTATTGAATTGAAAACTTTCTAATTTTAGGTATTTGTCTCTTTAATTAATAAAGAATGATTTAATACAATACTTATCACTCTTATCTGAATGTGTTTGATTTTTATCTGAAGAATATTGACAAATTAAATAAACCGCCATAAATTGTTTTATGATGCTTTTTGCTGTGCTTTTATGCCTTAACAATCACACAACCCGGCCTCAACCCTCAGGGACTTGTGAGGGTTTTGCATGAGATAGTGTGGGATCACAGGGGCTATAATCTGTGAGCAGGTTCGGGGTCCATGAGGCCATTCATTGTGCTTCATCAGCATGCAGTGAGGAGGACATTTCGCCTTCAGAGCGTGAATGCCGCCTTGAGATGGTCTGTCTTTAATCTCAGCTGGCGGGGTCTGATGCAGGATAAAGACACCACACATCCTCTCATCCGCCACTTCCTCCAGGTCCTCTCTAGACTTCCCTCTATCTCACTACCTCTTCATTCTCATCGAACCAACTCTTGCTGTGTTTAAATCCCTCATGATCCTAATGTGATTTGTATGTTCGACTAAGGAGTGTGTGAGAATTTTGGGGGGTTGTTGGGAGAGAATCACCGAGCTATAAAGCTGTCTAGTACATTTTGTGAAACCAAGCAAGACAAAAGACAATGATCTACAATGCCTGTTTAAGTTTTAAGAGTACAAAACATGGCAGTTAATTTTCAGTTCCTGTGGCATAATGAAGTTGTAGTGATGAGCATTGTGGCCGATGACAGACATTTCTGTTGAGCGTATGAATGCAGTGATCTCCTCATTCAGCTTGATTTCTAAACTCTCACGAATGCTCTCATCATAACTAACATTATAAACAGCTTTATAACGGTTTATTATGGGACCTTAGGTGAGAGTCACTGAAATAATCGCTCCAGCGATTATAAAGGGAGCGTTCTTTGATTGCTTTCTTTATATAATTTAATCACTATTTAAACAACAGATTACTTAACAGTACTAAGAGAAACAACGCAAAGTTGATTGTTTAGTCACTGGCTTGATTTACAGACATAAACAGCAATAAATGATTTTTGAGACAAAGAACTGTACATGTATCATTATCAGAAATCACTGATCACAGATCAGGTATTAGTATTAACACGGTTAGTTACATGTTGTGCCATTACAGCGCAGTCTCATCCCAAGACGTCATATAACTGACATTTTGGGATGTGTTTTGACCATACGTCAACATCCGCCTTTTTAGGGTACCCTTAAACGTCGGTTAGATGACGTTATCGGATCCAAACCGTACCCCAGACCTAAACCTACCCCGTCACCTAACCGACATTAAAGGTAAAGCGTCAGTTGTATGACGGCCCGGGATCGTCATGTAACCAACGTTTAAGGGTACCCTAAAAAGGCAGATGTTGACGTATGTTCAAAAGACATCCCAAGACGTCAGTTATATGACTTCTTGGGATGAGACTGTGTTAGCCATTACTGTCCGGTCCATTACTGTTTGCTAAGCCCAAATGCGACTGACTTTGGGCAGGGCCAAAAAAGCAATAATTTAGAAGTATTAATTTTCATCTGCAGAGGTGTTCTTTCAAATAGGCCTTTTTATGGCGTCATATGGACATTCAAAATTGACTAATTTTCAGACCCTGGTTCAAAAAAAGCTGTTTTTAGGACTAACAAGGAAGTTTTGAGTTCTGATCCTTACAGGATGTTTATAAATCTGACTAAACTTTGCCATGACATAAAATCACTTTTAACATTACATCATTGCCCCTTAAAGGAATAGTTCACTTAAAAACGAAAATACTGTCATAATTTACTCACCTTCAAGCTGTTTCAAACCTCTATGAATTGTATGCTTCTGCTGAACGAAAAATAAGTTATTTTGAAGAATGTTGGTAACCAGACAGTTGATCGAACCAATGGTATTTTTTTTCGTCCTACTATGTAAGTTAATGGTGTACATCAACTGTCTGGTTGCCGACATTCGTCAAAATATCTTCCTTTGTGAAACAACTTCAGGGTGAGTAAATGGTAAAAAGAATTAAAATTTTAAAGTGAACTATTCCTTTAAATCCTTACTTGAACTCCATTACCCTTACATGTATGTTATACTGCGCTTCTCATCCCTGCACTTAAGAACGCAGTAGGGGGCAGCGTTATCCCAAAGGGTTTGTTCAGATGTAGACACCTCACCCTGGAAAAATCTGAATCATCTGATGAACAATTTGTGGAATCGAATGCTCATGCAATCTGACAGAATTAGTGCAAACTGCACCACCATATATATATATATATATATATATATATATATATATATATATATATATATATATATATATATATATATATATTTGTTTTTGTTTTTGCCATACACACAAATACACTCAAAGTGACAAAGGTCAAAGTGAAAGAAAGAAAAAAAAATTTTCTTGCTTCTCCACATTTATTAGAGGGGCACATACCGACTTATCATTAATCCTCATGTTAATAAGTGACATCAAAAATTGCAGGTTCAGTCCCCCTTAAGTAACCCAAGGTTAAGTATCTTGCTCAATGGCACAAAACGGTGATATTCAATGGATCAGCCCTTCTGGGTTTTGTAGTGGTATTCCCAGTCTTTTAATTACTATTCTACAATTTAAAATCATTTACCTAAATATACATGTAGGTGACCTGGAGAAACAGTGCTAGAAAAAAAAAAAAAGGTTGCACAGACATATAGGCTACATTTATCTGACTTATACAGAGGAAAGCTCACAGTGCAATAAAAATAAATGGGTATCATTTGTAAGCTCTGTGTTTGGCACAAATCTAACATAGGAACAAACGGACGAGAACAACAACAAAAAAAAAAAAAAGTGGAGGAAAATATGCCGGAATTCACAAGAGCACTGGGAATTGGAAGTCAACTAAATGACAATTTATCTTCAACAGTGACCTGGAATATACCACAAAACCCTCAATACAATGGCTCATAAAACCAACAAAGTACATTTCCTGGAGTGGTCGAGTTACAGCCCAGACCTTAATTCAATTGAGCATCTGCAGAATGACTTAAAATGACTAAATAATGGTTCCCGTCCAACTTGATGCAGCTTGAGTGATTTTGCCATGAAAGATTTGCATTTACATTTGGCAGATAAAAATACTAGCAGATGTATCTGGTATCAAACCTGATCCTACCATTCATTAACTTTACTTGAAGGGAAATTTATGATTAAAATAATTTCTAATTCAATATATATATATATATATATATATATATATATATATGAGGGTGACATGAGGGTGAGTAAATTAATTTTAATTTCAGGGTGAACTATGTCCATTAATTAAAAAAGTATGTGTTGTATTTTATACAATTACTACATTTCCTTCAATGACCCCAGATCTTCTTGGCTACAGCAATTGGTTTCTCAAAGCAGCCCTCATCAATGATTCTGACTGAAATAACAATGAACCGCACACTGAGCTGAAGACACAAGTCATCTCATACTTCAGCAATATCTGCAAACTCTTCCCATCTGTGCTGTCCCATTTTTGTTCCCCAATCTGTTTATTCAGAGCTCAAACAAACAAAAATGGCCTCCCAGCACTTGTTCAAAACAGTGAGAAGGAAGCTATTTCAAAATTCTCTTTTATGGTGTAATTACTACGTAAGCCATCCACCAAAGACCTATTTCTCATATTTCAGCAGCTGCTGATTATGAAAAGCTGATTAGCTTTACGTACATATATACCCAGCACTTTAGCATACTTTAAAAAAATAAAAAAAATAAATGTATAGTAAATACACTTATTACATGTAATTAGTTAAACTTAAGAGTGCTTTTGATCCACTTTATCTACTTGTTTGACTTAAGTACATCCTTATATATAATTTCATAACTTCTTATTTCGTTTTTGAAAATATGGTTAAAGTGTACTGCCGAATGTACTGACAAGCAGTTATGGTCACGTTAATGTTATTTCTGTTGAAACTTGTATGTTTGTATTGTGTAAAGACATTTAGACTTGATACATTTACACATTTGTAATGATGAAGTTTACTAAAGTTAAAATATTTACTCTTTAAAGGCAGCAGTTATTTGCATTAAGTAGAATAGCATTATTTTCTTTGCACTAAGTGTAAATAGTACAGACAAGATAATTGTGAACGCCTATTATTAAAGCTGCAATATCCTTTGTGTAGGCTACAGTGAAAAAATAAACATTGTAATTACATGTTTGTTGTTTATAGTCTTTTGTTTGTATATCAGTGCAGTATAAGTCAGTGTGGGAAATAAGCGACTTGTCAGACGTCCAAGAAGGGAAAATCATCGGAGCTCGTACAAAAAGAGCATCTGTAACATTAACCACCTAATTGGTCCGTGTTTCAAGAACAACAGTCTTCATGATTATGACTGTGTACAGAAGCAACACTCAGCAAAGAAAAACAGAGGGCAAAAAACAAAAGTGAATGATAGGGACCATCGTACACTAAGAAGGATTGTGTTCAAACAACACTCTCTCTGGGGTATGTCCTCAGACCTTCAGTTCTGCTGAAGCGAGCCAGTCCAGCGTTGTATGATCAAGGTCAATTAAACCTCATTTTCTCTTCGGGGGCCGAAATATGGGGCAGCTAGTTAAAATGTGTTCCACAGTTTGTAGTGGGTCTCCGCACTCGCATTGAGGACTATCCACGATGCCCCACTTCATCATTGCTACACTGAAGTGTCCCACACCTGTCTTCAGGTGGTTGAGAATTGTTCACTGCTTTCTGGGCAGGTGCTGACCTGGGGTGCGTTTCCCGTACAACGACGTAGTTCAATATTTCACCACCATAGTACGATTCATCATTAAAAAAATCAACTAGCTAGTCACGACTGTTTCCCGAAACCCACTGTCGCAAAGCATCGTTCAACCACGTTGGTTTCGCACGTGGTGGAGTAATAACTACTTTTAATGAAACTGTTTGAGATCCAATTAACGCTAGATTTTTTTAATATAAATTACAGACATGTCACCTGAGGACTATTTTAACACAGTCTCATCCCAATTCGTCATATAACTGACGTTTTGGGACGTCTTTTGACCATTCGTCAATATACAACTTTTTAGGGCCCCCTTAAACGTCTGTAGATGACGATCCCGGGTCGTCATACAACTGACGCTTTACCTTTAAGGTCAGTTAGGTGACGAGTTGGGTTTAGGGTTAGGTTTAGGTATGGGGTAGAGTTAGGATCCCATAACGTCATCTACCGACGTTTAAGGGGGCCCTAAAAAGTCGTATATTGACGAATGGTCAAAAGACGTCCCAAAACGTCAGTTATATGACGAATTGGGATGAGACCGGGTTGACTATTTCTAATTGTTCTCAGTTGTTCTGCTTTATTACCAGACTCAATATTTGGCTCGTTCTTACATAGTAGAGCACGTTCGCACATGCACACTGTTCAAACACGTTACTTCAAATCTTTTGAAAAACTAAAAGACGTAAATTCCATTTGTATGTATTCTAAATGAAAGTCACCTTATAAAAGTCGCTTATTTTGCTCAAGATAAGGATTTATTACCTCCAAATGTCATGCAATATAGAAACGATGCCTCTAACCACAGGTCGAGAGCTGTCGTTCAAACCACCCAACTTTGCGATGCTGTTTGCGAATGTCCGTTGGAACGATGGTTTCGGGAAACACCAACTCGTTAAACTATGCAGATAACGACGGAACTTGCGATCATAGTTGGCTTACGATGCTTTCGGGTAACGCACCCCAGGAACATCCGTGGGGTCTTCAACATAGAGGTGTAGCCGAGATGGTTCCGCTGACTTCCACTGATCCCTCCATTTTGCCTTGACCCAGGCAACCTTGCAGATGTCGGCTGGTGTAGTGCGGAGCAGTTTTTGGGCATGTGTGGCAAAAGGTCACCGGATCTTGAGGCGCATGCGCTGTGGTGTATCTGTGGTGATTTTGTGGAGGAGGTGGAATTCACTCACCTGTGCCTCTCGAGCGAGAGCCAGCATTCTCATTCTCACCTGACCTCTGCAGGGGAAATTCCTCAGAAGACGGACAGTTGGTTGGTTGGAGTGGCTCATAGGAATCTGCAGATAGTCCATTGGGCGGTGTTAAGGGCAGTATCCAGTTTAATGACATGGGGGCTACGGCACCAGGCTGGAGCTCAGTATTCAGCACTTGAGAACACCAGGGCCTCAGTGTAGATGTGAAGTGTCTTTTTGGAGGCTCCCCGTGTGCTGCCGGCTAGGCGTGGTGTCAGCGTGGCACTGGAGGTTGTCTTTACCTTGACCATGTTCAGGTGTTGTCTAATTGACAGAGTCCTGTCAAGCTTACACCAAGGTATGTGGGGAAGGGCTGGAGTGTTGTAACCGAGTGTTGTCAACCATGATGTTCCTTTCATGGGATGCCTCTTTGTAATAGAGGTGGAACATTGATGATATGGTCTTGTCAGTGCTAAGCTTGAGGTGCCAGCACTTCAGGTAAGAGGACAGGATGTTCATGTCCTCTACATGCTCAGTTAGATGGCCAGGTCATCTGCTTAGCCGTACTTCCTAGATTGTGTAGCAGGTAGATCATGGATGTAGTTGTTGAACAGTACAGGTGCCAGCACTGAGACTTGTGGGACACCGTTCTAGAGCTTTTCACCCTACTGCTTTGGCCATTGCTGGTGTGTAGCCGAAAGCTGTAGTTACTCAGCATCTCCATTATAAGGCTCACAATACTCTTTTCTGGAATGGTTTCCAGAAGCTTCAAATGTAGTCCGCACAGCCAGACAATATCATATGTGGCTGTGAGGTCAAGGAAAACGGTGCCAAACTTCTCTCCTGTCTGGAAGCTGTCCTCTATGTCTTGCAAACAACACTGCAGCAAAGTGACAACAAGCCTCAATATTCCCCTTTAGACCATATTTCCACAAAAACTGAACACAGAGAACTTCCCAAAGCCAACATTAACGAACGCCGCATTAGCTAAAAAAAAAATACATATATATATATATATATATATATATATATATATATATATCAGACACCACTGCTAAAATGTGAAAAAGATGGTGTTGTGATCATAAAACATGGACAGATGGAGCATTAAAATGAACTTCATCGACTGGTTGCCCACATGAATATTATTGTTTTGGAGAGAAGAGTAAGAAGCAGATTTAACGTCTTTGAAACTGGCAGAAATTCTGATAGACGGCATTCAACTGGAGACTAAAGGTTGGAAGCTGTATTAAAAGCAAATTTTGGTTCAACACATTAAAAAAAGTATTATTATTTCTATTTCCCAGGTTTTCACATTATTTTGTCCAACCCCAGTAGAGACTATTTATACCTAGTGCAAATAGTACCAGAAACCATTTGCACCGGTTGGTCGCATGAAAATGCTAACACCACTCGACTTACTCACCACACCACTCCTCTTGTTGTCTGATGGGTTTCTTTTATAATTATGCGATAAACGCGAGCCTGACCGTGCTCATCAAAGCACGCCAGCCAAAAGCGCAGCACTCTCATAGGTAGTGTTTCACAATCTCCACAGGCAGCTCCCTCGAGAGCTACCCGGGCGTGCTGCGCTCCCAAACAGTTCACTTATAATAGATGCATGTCCCCACCCATGATGAAATGAGGGCCGGAGTGCACACACTTCTTGAACTGTTTGCTGGCCATAATAACATCTGAATCAGACAGCAAGAGCGAAAGCTGATATGTGTGTATCAGCGTCACTTTTATGCATCCGGTTATGCCATCACATGTTAAGTCACAACGCAACACCAATCAGGATTGGATTAGTTTCATTCATACTTCAGAAGCGCATGCTAAGAGAGCGTCCCCAAAGAGTCGTTTTCAACGATGCAGTGTGAGTTGAAAGTTAACAATGACAATGTAGGAAAACCGCCTCAAATCTTTAGTTCTGCTAGATACTACTCAGGACTTATGTCCACGGTCAATATTGCATGGATAGTATACTAAATAGAAGCTATTGTACATTAAGTAGTTTTACATGAAAGCACCCACAACCACATTATTGAAAGAGCACATTCTATAGTGATTGCCTTTTTGAGAAAAGTAAGACAGCAATGGGGTGGAGTCATGTAATTCATTAGCCACCATATATCTGTTTTACTTTGGCTTGTGATTGTATTTCATAATTATGGTTATGCACAGGTTCAGACAGCCATTTGCTCATGAATATTTAGCCCTCATCATGAATATGCATTGAGTTGATGAAGTGGCTCTGTTGATGTAGATTTATGGTTGTGCATTAGACATAATTAAAAGGTAGAATGCAAGCTGCCAGAACCATGAAAACAAGCTACACACAATGTTCCAGACCTCAAGTCGACTGGGTTGTCTACTTTGAAACAAGTTCCTCAAAAGCATGCTAGCAAACGATGGATTATGTTGATTAACTGTGTCAGTTAATTTATGTCTTAAATGAGCAATTAAACAAGACATGTACACTTGTATAATGTCCCAATGAAAGAAAACAGCAGCGTCATAGCATCTGACCCGGACTAATCCTGATACAGTATACCATGGTATTTAACTGAAACAATTTTTGTTTGAAAAATTCTTTCTCTTATATGTGGACACTTGCGATGACTACCGGTCTACAATTGACATTGACATGATTGTTGGAATGTGCACTCAAGCATTTCTTTTATGCTGGGTTTGTTTACTGTTTGGTTTCATTTTGCATGATGCAGATTGATGTAAATTGCAGCTGGCAATTTTGAAATGCAATCGACAACAAACCTAATTTACATAGAAAGAAGGTGCGTTTGTGTAAAAAAGTTAACTTGATTACTTCATTGAAGACACAGCTTTTCTGCACTGGAAATTTCTGCAATGCGGCTGCTAAAATGAATAATAAAATGTGGCACAGCTGCTAAGTGAATATCCCCATTGGATTAAATTTTGGTGTGTAACTTCCCACACCATACTTGGGGGAGACTCTTTTGACTTGGGCCAGAAAGGAACCACTTAGCAAACACCCAGAATTCCATAGCATCCACATAGAAATCAGGCAACCACTCACAACACCCTAGCATTGAGCCCAGCACCACTCACAATTTTTTGGGAAAATATAAAAATCGAGTTTACAAAAATAATCTTAAAATAGTTTTAATAATCAGACATTAGGATGCAAAGATCATTGATTCACAACCTGAAAATAATGAAGTTGGCTTTTACAAGACGGCAATTATGTTAATATAATTAAATAGAAAAATAACAACATAAGATCAATAGGTAAATCCTATCAAGCTTAAAGCACATTGCTTGTGATTTCAATGAAAGTCTTTTGTACTCCAAGGTTAGAACAGACATCTGTCATACTCCTCAAAAAACGCATACTGCGTGACATTGTTTTCTCCTTCAGATGAATACAACACTAACGCTTTAACTTTCTCTGCTTTGTGAAGTAGCAAAGCCTAAGTGAAGTAGAGTGACCCCCCCCCCCCCCCCTCTCTCACCAAAATGCGGAAAATAGACTTTGAAACACTACATCAACACTATATCACCTTATCTTCAGTATGTGAATCAAGAGTGACTGAAACTAACATTTAGAGACTGATTGTTGCGTAGTTGTCTGTGCTGATACTGCAGGTGAGAAAAAAAAACAGTGGATGTAGAAATAGATATTGTGAATTAGGTTAGTTTTCAAAACTTTTCTCAGTCACAGCTGTGTTCGGGATTTAGACCGCATCATGGTACTGAGACTACTCTCGTTAAAGTTACAAATGATTTGCTCTTATCATCCGATCGTGGTTGTATCTCTCTATTAGTGTTACTGCTGCATTTGATACTATTGACCACAACATTATTTTGAATAGACTCAAAAATTATGTTAGCATTAGTGGAATTGCAATGGCATGGTTATAAGCATACGTTTCTGACCATAGTTATAAGCATACGTTTCTGACCATTATCAGTTTGTAGAAGTAAACAAAGAGATGTCATATCAATCGCAAGTTCGTATGGAGTACCTCAAGGCTCAGTACTAAGACCGTTGCTTTTTACCCTGTACTTGCTACCCTTGGGAGATATCATTACGATGCATGGCATTAGCTTTCACTAGAAAAAGAAAATGTATCACAATATTAGATCAAATTAGGCAATATATAATTTAATATGTGCCAATTTGCATATATCTTAAAAAAACGAAATCTGAGTATTGGATAAAGCCAGGTTAAAAATGTTTTTGATTGTGTTCACAAATTAGATGGGAAAAAAATTAAAGAGGGATTTATGGATATCTACTTTTGTTATCCTGTAAATCAGAATATAATGATTTTCGCCATGTTTTTTTTTTTTTTAATAAAATGTTATACATTTCAGGCTACAAATAATATAATTACAAGTCCCTGTAAATGTCTTCATAAAATAGGCCTAACTAGATCTACTGAAGTGGAGATTTCTACAGACGCAAACAGACGAAGTGTAGTAAAATAAAGACCTAACAGTTAAATGTATATTTCTGATTTTTTTTTACCACAATTCTGAAAGGACCCGAAGACAAAAACCCTAAAATCCCAAAATTGACCAGTAAAAAACAACAACAACAAAAAAAAAACTATGTTTTTGCCTGCCGTCACCGTGTCTCGCCTTATAGTGTTATCAGTAACGTTATTATTTTGGACAAAGTTTTGCACACTTCAATGTACACTTAAGCATGCGTCGTGAATAAGAAATGTGGAAACGGGGTTGTTACTGCAGCAATATCACGTTCAGTGCTATAAATCTCTCCGTTCCAGAATATTTAATTCATAACATCAACCTTTGATTCAGGTGTTTGTGCAACCAGAAAGTATGTGAGAAGTGCGATCTAAATTAACGTTTTCATGCTTCATTCCGCCATTTCACCTCAAATTCAAGGGGAAAAAAAACATACCCTGCATCCCAATTCGCTTACTTATACTACACCCTAAAAGTATGTACTCTTTTTGTGAAGAAAAAGTACATACTTTTGAGTACGTAGCAAAAAAGTAGGCAAGCTTTGGGACGTACTATCACGTCATCTTTAACGGACGGCTCTGTCGCATGCTGCGTGCATCCTGTCACCATAAACTGCCCTGTCAATCATCTCGTCACAGTTAAAATCCTCCATTCAGTCTAGTTTGATTTCCTACCGTATCGGAGCACGTTAATCTGCCAGTCATGGGTCTTTCATTTTCCTCGTGTTTTGCAATTTGAATATAATGATGCATTTAAAAAGTAATGGCTAAACGTATCCTTACAAAAGTTCACAATGCTGCTGCAGATGCAATATAATGTGGAGAACATTGAATAAATTAATTTCGTCAGGTCAGATAGTGTTAATTAATCACTCAAAGCTCTTTATCTAAACCTCTCAACATAACCGCGGGACTCGCACGTCCTCGGTGTCTGTAGTTTTTTAACACTTTTTACTTGTTTTTGTAGTTCTAACCGAATCCTCGTTCAACGCGCAAAGGGTTGTGGGCAATATCAGCCGTTAGAGTGTGCATCGATCTACACTTCGGATTCTGACCGGAAAAAGTAGACCATCCGGGTATCTTTGAAATACTCATTTCAACATACTACGGTTTGGGACGCACTAATTCTATTTTCGAATACTATTTAGGACGGATAGTATGCGAATTGGGATGCAGCAATAGCTTCTGTTTGGAAAATGAGCAATTTTAATTGGTCGTCAATTCACTGAGTTTGTCTGCGTATCGTAGCAACGAGCGCAAGACTGCGCTGTTGTGAAACCAGTGGGAAAATAGATCTCGTGTATTGTATTGTGTATATATCTCGTGGGTCTATGTGATAGAAATATTATTTGATGCAAATAATTTTAGCCGGCTCAGCCAAACTTTATCAGCTGGCGGCTCAATTTGGCTTACGAGATTATTGGCTGGCGGCGGCTGATATTCTAAATGGCGCAAATGGCGGTGCCCGGCGGCGGCTTCGGGGTCTAATTAATATAACACGCAAACCCAAGACGTCATAAATCCTTTAGCGTGAATATGACACGCAGACCCTAAACTTAGCCCTCACAGCACGTGTTAACGATAATGTGTGCCATATGTGTATATAGCGCCGTTTTGTCATATAGCGTTCGATATGACGCTAAGGGATGAGAATGCGTTGGAACTTTGGGGTGGTACTCGGTGTGTTTACATCGCAGGAACCAGGGTCTAAATGAAGTACCGGGTAAAAATTTCCCCCTTGAAAGTCCCTGCTGGCGAGGTAGTACTTTTTCAGAGTTTAGGAACTTTCAGGGTGAGACTTGCGCGCCGAACATGCTGATTGGTTCTTACCACTTGTTCTTTCGATGGCACGCGTTCGGCCCATCCATCTCACGATCAATGTCCGCTGATAACAAACATCTACTTTTGTATCTAGCATTACGAGTTTTCTGAATACGCTTTGGGTGCTCGTCTCTTTTCTGCCGTTTTGTTAATAACATCGTTTGTAAACCAATCGCACACAAAAGCAGCACAGCTTGAGTCTCCTCCATACAGAACTCAAAACAAACCTTTTACAGTCTATGAATCAAACGACTGGGAGACTGGGAGGAGCAGTCGCACACATTTCAACATCACTACATAATCTTCCCGCCCATAGGAAAAAAAGTTCCTATGAAAAAAGTTCCTGGGACAAATAGTTCTTGGTAATTGCGGTGAAAACGCGACTACTGTTACACTGACGATACTCAGCTCTATATTTCTTCATGCCCGACAAAACTACCAATTCACAAAATGAACGGAATGCATAGCTGCCATTAAAAAATTGAATGACTAGTAATTTCCTACTTAAAGGGTTACTTCACCCAAAAATGAAAATTCTGTCAGTATTTACTCACTCTCATGTTGTTCCAACCCCGTAAGACCTTCATTCATCTTCGGGACACAAATTAAGATATTTAAGATATTCAGATCGCTCCTGCAAACTAGTCCATAGGCTTCTTGAGGGAATGACTCTTGCTGGCATCGAAAAGTCATAAAAGACATCGTTAAAATAGTCCAAGTGACTACAGTGGCTCAATTTTAACTTTATCAAATGACGAGAATACTTTTTGTGCGCAAAAACAAATAAAAATAACGACTTTATTTCAACTATTCACTTCCTTCTCCATGGGCCTGTAGTCAGTTAACGTAGTGTGATTGCGTAAAGCTACGTCACACGTAGGCTCACTATTGGCCGACGCTGGTCATGTGTGTGATGCGTGTGACGTACAATAACAGAAGCTTACGCTATTAAACTAGTAACCTGACTCGCGCAGAGGGAGAAATAAACGAATAGTTGAAATAAAGTCGTTATTTTTGTTGTTTTTTGCGCACAAAAGTGTTCTCGTCGTGTGATAAACTTAAGATTGAGCCCCTGTAGTCACTTGGACTATTTTAACAATGTTTTTAATGACTTTTCGAGGCCAGCAAGTGTCATTCCCTCAAGAAGCCTATGGACTAGTATTAGTATGCAGGAGTGATCTTAATATCTTAAATATCTTAATTTGTGTTCCGAAGATGAACGAAGGTCTTACAGGGTTGGAACAACATGAGGGTGAGTAAATACTGACAGAATTTTCATTTTTGGGTGAACTAACCCTTTAATTCTGAAAAAAAATCTGATATTCTAATTATTAAAGCACACAAGTCATTTGGTGATTCCACTTTGTAAAGAAAGACTACGCGCCTATACACATATGCCTTTAAATGTGCTTGCCTATACACTAAACATGTGTATAGATCGGCATACCGTCACTGTTTTCCCAGATTCATGTTTATAAAGTTTACACGGACGGAGATGATACGGTATCATTTTCAAAACTCGTTTTCAAAACCTATTTCAAAGTTTGACCTCTCAGGCCACCAAAACACAGCAGTGGTTACACAACAAAAGGAGAACTGTCATCAAATTTCTTTTTCAAAATGGCAAATTATGTATTTTGTCTGATAACATTCTGTGGAAATTACATTCTTGCTAATGCATTTTCATACTTTGAAAGGCAGCATAAATATAGCCTACGATATTCCACAATTCTATGTATGCTGTTTGGCAGTTATTACTGGAAAGAAAAACATATGTTTCAATAAGCATTGTGTGTGCTATTGTTTTTGTTAGTTATTAACTAAAGCTTGAGTTTGTTCTAGGTGATCAGACATGATGTTATGGTGTCTTACATGTCCCTAGGATGTACCTGTATGCAAAAACACTCTGTCACTGACTGACCGGGCAGTGATGCGGCAAGACAGCTGTCTTAACACTGAGAGCATCTCTAGCATACTCTTAACTTACACTCCTTTAGTAAACAAGTACACCGTTAACACTTTATAAGGCTCAGCTTTCTTTGCGATAATGAGTTAACATTACTTAATCTGTTATGTATCATGAACTAACAAATGAACATTTTTTTTTTCAGCCATTTACTAGTTAGGTCCTTGTTCATTTATTTTTCGTTGTTAATTCATCATGTTCATTTTCATATTCATAATAAATAGATTTTTTGAATGTGCACATTTGGGTTGGTGACACTGGACTATGGTTCATATTTTCATTATGGTTATTCTTTACAGGATTTTAAATCTGTTTTAATGTTAATTATGTATTATTAAATATTTTTTATTTATAATACATTAATAATTGTTGATGTATTCAACCTGAAATGTTAAATAATACTTTTACAGATTAATAAATGCTGTAAATGTATTGTTTATTGGGGACACTTATATTGAACTGTCTGTACTTATGCTGTATAACTGAACTGATCATTTTTATTTTTTGACCCCATTTAATATTTGATGGGGTCAAAACCCCATCAAACGGAAAGTATAAACACTGAACTGACTTAGGCAGAATAACAGCCGAATTTTTTTTTCCAGTTTATCGCTGTAAAGCTGCTTTGAAGCAATCTGTATTTTCTAAAGCTATATAAATAAAGCTGACTTGACTCGACATTGTTACAGTTAAAAATCATTACTTACTTCAATTATTTGTGTCTGTGGCACTGGGAAAAAATGCATATGCAATGTCAAAGAAATACCCATGTAACAACAACAATAATAACTGAAATTTAGTGTCCATATTAAATGTGCAGGAGTTGACTCAATGACTCAATCATTTATCACCATGGTGCAATATATAACGCAGACGTTACATTGAGACAAACAACGGAAACATGTCTGTATTTATAAAGTAATCAATGAAGCTCAGCCTATCAATCCTTCTCATCTCTCTCTTCCTGCCTATATGGAATTTTTAGCATTATAACAAAGCCTTTCTCTCACTCTGTCTCCCCTGAATCTATCACCACATTCTTATCAGTTTGTCTAAAAATAAGCAAATTACAAGTGCAGTACTCAATAAATAAATAAATAAATCCAAAAGAACACATCTATTTCACGTGTTGCCTTTGCAAACACCAATAATAATAATCTCACAGCAGAAAATGCAATTGAAGTGCTGCACAGGGTGTAAAATATCAGTGCTCGTTGGTTGCTTGGGATAATTATGCTCAAAATCAAAGTAATACTCCAAGGCACTCGAATTGTGTATACAAAAGTTAAAAAGCCTTTATTTACTGACACACCCTGATGAAGGCATAAGCCGTAACGCATATGTGTATCCGTCACCAATTTTATGGATAAAAGCCATGATCTAATAAAGGCTTTTTAACTTTTTGTATACAAAATTCGAGTGCCTTGGAGAATTACTTTGATTTCGACCAATAATTATTAGTTTATATTATTATTTTAGCCCATCACATGATTATATATAATTGGCTAAGAGCCTTTTCTAGCATATGCAATTTATATACCGTATAAACATAGCACCTATTTGAACATTTGTTTAGAAGTTTTCGGAGATGTGAGCTCCGGGCCGTCAGCGGTATTTCCAACCCGATCTCACGGCAGTTCATACGTATTTTACGAGGTGGCTAATTCGTACGAATTCATATGACCTCCTTTTTGAGGTCTTTGATATGTGCATATTCGTACATATTTTATGTGTTGCCAAATTCATGTTAATTCATATGAATGACCTACCCCTGACCCAACCCTAAACTCACTACGGTTTAGATAAATACGAATTAGCCATCTTGTACTCACTCGTACGAATTCGTACAAATTGGTTGTGAGATAGTGTTGGCATTTCAGTGCTCATGTGCCCGCCAAGAATAGTTTTCAGTCCTTGTGAAATGTGCCTCTGCAAACAGGCAATCTTTGGACATATCGATTTGGCTAAGGGCAAAGTTAAGTTTCATAACTTAATATTTTCCTTTAACTTAAACCCTGTACAAACAAGAGTGCTTCCTTTCTACTCTTGACTGAATTGCTAGTTATTGCTTTTATAATAACTATTATTGTTCATTTAAATATGCTGTATTTGGTATCGAGAAAGGGCCTATATTGCACCTACTTGTGTGATATTGCTCATACAGTATAGGGATATCCCACCAAAGACGCTTTGTCAGGTTTTGCAGTACTAAAATTCAGTCTGCTCCATAATTAACAGTCTCTCCATTGTGCCATGCTCCCAGAAGCTTTTATGTTTGACTAGCATTGGCCCTTAGTAAACAGGAAGACAGTTAATTATTTAGAAACTCACATCCACAAATAACTGGCTACTGGTCCCCCGCTGTTAGTAATGACACTGTTCGGTCAGTAATTAAAGACTGTTTTCACATGAAACTACGCAACGTTCCCTCTGAGAGCGACGGAGAAACCCATGTGAAAACCTTAACTTTTTTTCCCTTTGTCTAGTCTTAAATCTCTCTCTCTCTCTCTCTCTCTCTCTCTCTCTCTCTCTCTCTCTCTCTCTCTCTCTCTCTCTCTCTCTCTCTCTCTCTCTCTCTCTCTCTTTATGTTGCCCTTTTCACACAGGGTAGAGCACGACCCATGCTTTCCTTCAATTACATTTTCATGGGTTACTGTCTCCATGGCAACTTCCCAAAAAGAAACAGCAGCAATATCCGTCTTTAAAAATAAATAGATACAAATATTCAAATTATGTTTATTTGAAGGATAGGCACTTATAATGTCGCAAGAGTTGATTAAAACCTAAATAAATAAATAATGATTATTATGATTATTATTATATATTTATAGCACAATTTTGCCTCAATAACGTGCCACCAATAAAGGAAACAAAACAATATAGAATAATGTGTAAGAATGTGTAATAATAATATTCAATTGTGTATTTGTGATACATAAAATGCTAAATATTACATTGTCCTTGCAGAAGGATGCAATTTTATTTGAAACGTGTTTAAAATGACATTTCCGCCACATATATATGGTGGAAATGATGTTTTGTTGATTCTGAAAAACAAAACCAAAAAAAAAAAAAGATTCTCCAATGATCGTATATCCACTGAAAGAAGGGAGTTCATTTTCTATAAAATGCAACCGCTAAAGACACATCAAAATGTTCTTGTTACGCTTCTAGCACCAGAGCTTCATTGCACACATACTTAGTGTTGTTCATTTCTGCATCAGTTTGTCTGTTCAGCCAGCAGTTATAGTACTGATGAGAGAGTGAAGCTTCTCAATGTATTCAAGCCATGTGTATCCAATAGTGCCAATTATTTCATTAGGATCTGGACAGCTCGTCACCAGCCGCAGCCCTCAGTTTTACACGCTCCAGCACACAGAAATGGCTTTTTGTTTCATCAATTAGACACCACAGTTAATGGGCCCACTACAAGCTTGTGCTTTATCCATCTTACAAAGAACATGTCCGGTTCGAATTCCTAAATCAAGTAAAAGTTATATATATATATATATATATATATATATATATATATATATATATATATATATATATATATATATATATATATATATATATATATATATATTATAAATTATAATATATATATATATATATATATATATATATATATATATATATATATATATATATATATATATATTACATTAAAACATTATTTTCACAAAAATTAAACACATTTTCCACCAAATTTGTGATTTGTTTTCGTAACTACATTGAACTTCAAATATATATTGTGATTGGTTGTGATTGTGTCACGTTGCACACTATTGGCCCTATTTTATTGATCTAAGCACATGGTCTAAAGAGCACAGCGCAAGTGCACTTATGACATGTCCGAATCCACTTTTTCTAGTTTAACAAAGGGAAAAATGGTTGGCGCTCCCGGTGCATGGTCTGAAAGGGTTGTCCCTATTCTCTTAATGAGTAATGGGTGTGTTTTGGGCGTGTTTGTGTTTGGGCCTACATTCCTTGACAGTTTTTCAGCATCCCTCCACCACCCGACACCTCACTCTTGGCTTGTTCCTTCCACAGCCAGTACTCTGGGTTTGGGCCGAATGCCGAGCCCGGAGCCCTCTCCTCGGACAGCATGCCAAATATGCATACCATTTATTCTATCTGACTTATTTGTAAGTGTGAACTTGTGAAATATATTGTGATTCGCATTCACAATACATAGACATAGCGTGTCTGATGAACATGATTACGTATTTCTGCTCAGCTAGCAACAGTGGGCATCAAGCACACGACATACGCTACTAACTTTTCATTACTGTCTACTTTCTATGTATAATAGTTCTATCTAATTATATATTAGACAGTTAGACAGATCGTAACCTAATGAAAACTGAGAATGCGAGCACTGTGGCTCTGGTGTTCTCAATGCCGCCAAATTAACAGTCACAACAACAAGGACGGCTTATACGTCACTTCAGAGTTCCTACTGGCGGTGCAAACACAACCAGAAAATGTTCCTAGGGGAACCATTAGTTCTCGGGGGAACACTCTGGTGGCTAGTTCCTAGAACTACGTTCCTATAACTATCCGATGCTAAAGCCCCTATTGTCATCCATATGTGTCTGGATAATGAGATTCTCATTAAACTCAATGATGATTCCAATAATGAGATTCTCACTAATGTATTTTGTTACTGTTCGGACACATAATTTAAATCTATAATTTAAACAAATGCAGCCATAGTGTTTATATACAGCCTGGTCTCATTGTTAATACGTAGGTATTTTACGTTTTTGCAAAGATAGAAAACATACTTTTTAGTACGTTTGGATAGATGCTGAAACGTATAATATAGATGTATCTGCAACTTCTAAACGTAACATTATTACGTTTTTACAGCTACAAAACAAACTATTTACGTATATTCTATATCGTAAAGATATCTGAATAATTTCCCTTTTTACCATTTTATAGATAAATGTAAGATCCCGTAACCCTAATCCCAAACCTAAACATACCCATTTTATACTTAATATAAAAAAGGATAAAACGTAACAGACAGATGTGTTGGGAAAGGGTAAACCTACCCATAACAATTCCTTAAAACTATGTAACAAACTACAATTGTGAAGAAAAGCATAACTAACAGACAAGTATAATCACAATAATTTATTTATTGCGAAAATGTCAAAACCGATACCAAAAGCCGTTCACATGATGAAGCGTTGCAGTCGCAGTCTTCTCTCTGGCAGTATTGTAATAGTTTTGTATGAAGTACAGAGCAGAAATTAATAATGAAAATGTTAATCCGGCTTCGGTTTGCGCTTCTCCATTCCAAATGAACTAAACTAACCAACCTTCACAGTCCTTCATGTCACAAACTGTGACGAAGCAGAGAAGAGCCAATGAACGTTTGATATCACTGCCGTAAAACATGACGTATCGCTTCTCAAGGGCGCAATTTTTGAATTTGAATTCATCACCAGCGCGGGGTTTGACATGTACGGTCGCTGCTGAGAATGGAGAGATCACGACAGGATAAGAGGCTGAATAAGGAGTTGTTTCTTGCAAACAACTATGGATTCTGAAGATTTGGATTACATCAAACTAATAAAATTGATGTCTTTTGTGAATTTTTGCGCATATAAAACGTAATTATATATAGGTATAATAGAACGACACTTTACGTACAAATATATACGTATTCTCATCAGATCACGTTGTTATATAGCTTGGTCCTACCAGACTCTTGTTCACATTTCATTTGTACAGAGACTCTGGCCACTCTCTATTGTCAAGCGTTAACTTCCTTGAAGGCGGGGACTCTTGCCAAAACCAATTGTAAAATTTTGGTTGTGACGGATGTCTACAGCTCAAAGTAGCGCACCTCAACCTCATCGTTCTCAGCCACTTCCGACCGGTAAAAAATTGATCGGAGAAAACCAAAGAATATACAGCAAACCCAGACAAAGTACTGAAGGAAAATGAAAATAGAGCTGAAGTAGAAGGGCGAAGCTAGGCTAGTGTTTATATACTTCATTGTTTAAATAATACATCATTGTTTTTTCCATGACAATAATACGATTTTTGAATTATGAAGATGATCGGGGTGAATTTCCTTTTTTATTATTGAGTTTATACAATATATATATATATATATATATATATATATATATATATATATATATATAAAAATATATATATACACACACTCCAAAATAGAAAACTCTCATCATCGAAATTAAAAAATCTTATTACTGTAATATATACTAACACATAAAATATTGCCTAAATAACTCATTACCTTTACTAATGTAATCTTTAAATATGGGGCGATAGAGTATCTCACACTGCTTGACAGACCCCTGTGTCATAGTTAGTACAAATGAGCATATGTTTGAGCGAAATAAATGTGTGTGTCAGCCTAGTACAGATAAATTTCTGGAATTTTCCCCAGGGCATCACTGCAGTATCTATCCATCTATGAATGTAAGATGTGGAAACCAATGCTGATACATAGTAATGCTGAGAAACAGTTGCGTGTGTGTGTGTGTGTGTGTGTGTGTGTTGTGTAATGTATGTTTAAATCACATTTTTCTGACAGGACCTCCATGTATCTCTCCTCCCCAGCACCCATTCTAATGCAAACATGAGCGATTCGGCTGCCTAACTCTAGCATTTTCTCACATCTTTTGGTCGTAATATTATCCTTGGGCTTATGAAGCCACCAAAGGTATAATTTATTGTCTGTTCAGCGGGCAAAATTTTTGCAAACCCGGCAAATTCATTTGTTGAATAAATAACGTTATTCTTTCTATTCTATTATCTTTCCTCTTTTCTCTTCCTGCCTGTGATATAACATATTTCTGTGATTCATATCCCAGTTGTGATAGTGTGCGAAAAATCATTTAATTATCATTAAAAATCGATGCACTGTGAATAAGTGAACTAAGGGACTGAATAAAATTAAATATAATGTTATTTTAGGAACTTTCTAATGTGGGCCCATGCAAAATAAATGAACACTTAATATTTTACAAAAAATCTCTGAAACAGCAGGTGGGCCATAAAAAGACAAACTCCTGGCCAGCTACATTTATCACCTCTTTCTAATTGTACGTGTTCATATGCTACTTTATTTTCAGAATCACACATTATCTATTACAATACTGTGACTGCATTAACTATATTTGCATGTATTATGTATAAATA
The DNA here is from genome assembly GCA_038021265.1 of Cyprinella venusta. Lineage (NCBI taxonomy): Eukaryota > Metazoa > Chordata > Actinopteri > Cypriniformes > Leuciscidae > Cyprinella > Cyprinella venusta. The sequence continues at coordinate 13,541,156 of CM075885.1, forward strand.
ACATCTATGTTACATCCAATCAATGCCTACTGCACAGAAGTATCACAAAATGCAACATGCTTGACTTCACCTTTCATTTCAAGTGCGAAAAATACCATCAACCACACAGTTGTTATTAGCTTCATCATTCGACCAGACTACTATAAAAACTGGATAAATGCAAGTTATAAGTATGTTACAAGTATTAAATACAAGTATATTTATATTAAAAAGTATATGCTGCATTATTCCATTCTAAAGTTGCTAATCTAAAACGAGCTAACATTGTAATAGCACTGCTACATTGTTTGACAGCTCTCCACGTCTCTATTTAAAGTGGTCCCTGACCTTTGAGAAACATTCTCAGATCTGTCGTAAATCCCAGCTTCGTTTATATCAAGCATTTATGGATTTGTCCGCAATTGACAGTCATAAACAGTAACATAAAATTATATGTAACTGATTACAAAGGGAGTTATGAAGTGCAAAATCTGTTTGGGAGAAAGATTAATTGGCCTTGTGCCATTGGGAAGTCTGTCCTCCTCTTCCGCAGATCTAGCAATCCCAGTGAGGTATACTGGAGTCAAATCATTGAATGCTTGCCAGCGGCAAGCTAGTTTTATAGAGGCTTCACCCACTTATTTTCTGAATGAGATTTAGGTAAAGGGCAGTTTAATGTTTATCATCTGTTGATGAGCTTGATTTATATTGAAGGATAGATTTGCAATAAAAAGGCACTATAGCTTTCTTTGTGGTATCCCACCTATGAGTTGGCACAAAATGTCTTAGCGTATATAATTATATATGCATTGCATACATCTTAATTAAAGCTCAAATGTGTCATTTTAGCTTAGTTAATGTGTCCAGACAACTGTAAGCCATGCTTTGGTTGACTTCCTAAACACTTCCAATTTCCTAAAGCCTATCAAAACAAATATTATATTTATTTGTATTCATTTATATGTATTATTTAATTACTACCCTTTTGTTGAATAAAATATACCCTTTTTTTCAGTTAATTAAGCTTAAATTCCCGTTTGCTCCCTCAATTTAAATCCAATCTGAATTGAGGAACTGGAACTTTAAAGAAAGAAAAAAAAAAGAAAAAAAAGAAAAGAAATATTCTACATAGGCCTGTCAAATGATTAATCGCATCCAAAAATAAAACTTTGTGTTTATATAATATATGTGGGTGCACTGTGTATAATTATTTTGTATACATACATATATATATATATATATATATATATATATAAACACACACACATGTATGTATATTTAAGAAAAAAAATATTATTTATATATAAAATATTTAATAATTTAATATTTATATAAATTATATATAAATCTATATACAGTATATACATACATACATTTTTTTCTTAAATATATACAAGCATGTGTGTGTGTGTGTGTATATATATATAATAATTATACACTGTGCACCCACATACTGTACACTGAAAAAAATAATATGCTTTATCTAATCAATAAAATTGTGCCAACCTATTACAAGCAATATTATTAATTAAATTGTACAAATTAGAATTAATTAGAATATTAATTTGATTAACTATTACTCAATTCTAATTTGTTCAATTTAATAAATAATATTGTTTGTAATCTGTTGCCACAATTTTATTGATTAGATAAAGCATATTCATTTTTACAGTATTATGTGAACACAAACATTTATTTTGGATGCGATTAATCACGATTAATCGTTTGACAGCCCTAATTCTACACTGTTTACTAGTAACTAAGAGCCTTTATAGTCGATTGAGGTGAGCAAAAGACAATGAACATGATTATTTCTTGCACAGTAAAACAGCAACATGATCTCATTTGAGTTTTCTCATATTTCCTGGAAGGACACTGATTACGTCTCATTCAAGTGTTTGATCATGCAATGAAGGTTTACTGGTGTCCTCTATATCACGTTGCTTAGATTTTTAGAAAAAAAACAGCATCCAATACCATCATTATTTGCAAAGAAATATAAGTGTAAATGAATACATTCTCCAGAGAAAGCATTATTGCTTTTCCTTCTTTTTATTAATGGCTCACGGCAAAATATTTTTGCCATTGTGTTGTTAGTTGCATGCAATTTATTCAAAGATGCAAGGCTAAAGGAATGTGACACCCTGCATTATAAGGTATTCATTAAATGGAATGCCTTTAATTCCATTTTCAATCGAAAATAAGAATACCAATCATGATGCGATGGAAGACAAAGTGGATGTTGTTTTGCTACGAGTCGGGAGATAGTAATAACTGCATGATTGCTTTTCGACACAAACTGCCCACAACGACAATGGCTAAGACAGTCGAAGTTTCAATGAATAATACCTCTATTATCATACTGAGAGGGGGGAAAATTGGAGAAAACAATAATAATAATAAAAAACCTTCATGGCACTTATATATACATGGCAAATTTTGATGAAACATCATGAATGCATCTGTGCTTTTGCACATATTGGCTTCCCATTCATTTGGTTTAAATATTAGAGGCCCAAATCCTGTATTTCCATCTTGAAAACTAAACTATATAAACTGTTAACTAACATAAAATGAACATAGGATGAATAGAAAGGTGATATTTTATATGTAGGCCTACACCAATTAACACATCTAATCAAACTGAAACCATACATCAATCAATGAATCAGTAGGAAGCGCATCATCAGATACTGCTTGCATAAACAACTTTATGTGTAACAAATATGTTAACTCGGCAGTTGGGGCATGGACTTATGGATTTTGCATTCTCAAGGGAAATAATTGCTTCAACAAGCAAAGCGGATAGCCTAACATGTAGAATGAACTGGAGAAACCACTTTGTAATGTATTTTTAAAGAGATATTACAATGTAAAAATGAATATGCTTTCTCTAATCCAAACATTGTGGAAACAGATTACAAACAATCTTATTAATTAAATGTAACAAAATAGAATTGAGTTATATAATTAATCAAATTAATTCCTTAAAAGTTAACTATTTAAAATGAGTAAAACCTACAACAGCAACCAAAAAAACATAAATTGAAGTCACCATTATGGTGATCGGTGTTTCTTTTAGGTTTTTTTTTAAAATGACGGTTTTCTCCTTCAGCGATTCTGCTTGTTAACATCCAGCACAGTCTCATCCCAAGACATTATATAACTGACGTCTTGGGACGTCTTTTGACCATATGTCAACATCTGCCGTTTTAGGGTACTCTTTTACTGTACGTCAGTTAGATGACGTTATCAGATCCTAACCCTACCCCAGACCTAAACCTACCCCTAAACCTACCCCGTCACCTAACTGACGTTAAAGGTAAAGCGTCAGTTGTATGACGTCCCAGGATCGTCATGCAACTGACGTTAAAGGGTACCCTAAAACGGCGGATGTTGACGTATGGTCAAAAGATGTCCCAAGACGTCAGTTTTATGACGTCTTGGGATGAGACTGTGTTATAACATCAGGTGTCTTCAATGTTGGCAATATAAAATAAAGAATTCTTAATTAATCCCTGATGTCTGTCTGTTAGTGAGATATTTTTGTTAAATTTTTTGGTGTAAACTTTACTCATTTTAAATGGTTAACTTTTCTAATTTGTTAAATTTAATTAATAATATTGCTTGCATCTGTTGCCACAATTCTATTGATTAGATAAAGCATATTCATTTTTACAGTGTAAAACAATAAGAGTGGATCCAACTTTCCTTGGTTTCAATAATATTGTTGAATATTAAGAGTCCCCAACTAAGCAAGCCAAAACCCAAAGGCAACCAAAGTGGCAGCAAGCATTGTCATTCAGCTTCTTATCTTGAGTCAGCTTTTCATATTCCACTAATAGTTAAGGTTTACATTTAGCTATGGGGAACTGGCCAGCTTTATGCCAATGAACAGGAATCAGTAGCATTAGTGAATTGAGTGAGATAATTCAACCACAAATTCTCCATGAGCAAGCTGAGGTCATAAATCTAAAAGCTATGCGAATGTTAAATAGATGAATACGAATAATTCATGTAAATTAATTGACGGATTTGCAAGATCATACTCAATTACTAGTGTTGATTAGGGATTTTGTGCGTGTGTTGGCTGGGATACAATCAGGAATTTACTCTGTCAATAAATGCTATTACACTTCCAACTGAGGTCACTCTTACTTTGAGGGTTCTTAGTGTAGCCAGACCTTTTCTTAGCACCAGAAGGTCTGCATTCAGTCAAGGACCGCCACACTTTGTCAGGACATGGAGGTCTGATTGACATGTAAAGGGACCAGACAGTTTTGTTCAACATCATTTTGATGGGTACATGTCGCTACAATAACAGACTATTACAGAGTATTGATTATTTGAATGTTTACCTGCATATGCCACAGATATTTCCTTCTCATTAAAGTACTTCTCTTGATCTTCCACTATAGATGTAAAAGGACATTGAGACTCACTTGGGAAATTGAAGGGTTAGCCAAGCTCAGAAAATAATACTTTTCACATCCTGTCGGTAAACTTGTGAACGCATCTCTTTAAAATTCATCCAAGTGCCTCAAACAAAGCGTTTGATATCTTGAAGCTTCTATGCCATTTCACAAACTTTTAAATCCAGGGTTCAGCAATGAACTCTGAAGACTTCATTGCTGCAGTATTGAAACTTTTAAACACGCTTTGTTTCCCGGCTGACCATTAAAAGTCGACGAACAATAAGCAAACGTGGGAAACCAGTAGAAGACTGCCAGAACACGATCAGATATTGCAACACATTCTCACTCCCAACTCATCACATACTGTATGGACGCTTGGTCAGGACACCTTGGCGTCAATTTTTAAAGGGATACTCCACTTTTTTTTGGAAATAGGCTCATTTTACCACTCCCCCAGAGTTGAACAGTTGGGTTTTACCGTTTTCGAATCAATTCAGCTGATTTTCTGATATTTAGAAGAATATTAGTAACCAGACAGTTTCTGGTCTCATTGACCTCCATAGTATATTTTTTTCCTACTATGGAAGTCAATGAGACCAGAAACTGTCTGGTTACTGATATTCTTCTAAACATCAGAAAATCGGCTGAATGGATTCAAAAACGGTAAAACTCAACTGTTTAACTCTGAGGGAGTTGTAGAATGAGCCTATTTCCAAAAAAGTGGAGTATCCCTTTAACACACAGGGTACCCCTTTAGCGTCAATTTTCGACATGCTTTTAATGAGAACTATTTAAGATCAATACATGGACAGCTACAATAATTGTATTTACATTGCACTTTTTGAGCATGTATCCCTAAACCTAACCATTTGTATATAAACAGGCAGGCAGATACAACTTCAGCCATATCTTTTGAATGAGATATGACTGTGTGTTCATGGAGTGGCACCATTTCCAGCCATTAAAACCTTGAGATCCACTCTGTTCTTTACATAAAAAAAAATGCCATGTATGACTTTAGAAAACTTGGAATGCAAGACGAGTTGTTATGCAATAAATACCTATGAATGTACTTTTATTTGCCTGTTACGTGTTTAATATAGTTGAGAAGTGGGTTTAGAGTAAATGTGCTTATAGTGTGTTAGGTGCTTTAAATAGCCATGAAAGCATTTGATTTATAAAATAGCTTTTACTTTTACAAATGCATGGAAATTAAGGCTAACTACTGAAAGCAATGGAGAACCCTACACATTGAAATATTACGCTCCAGCAGTCCATAGGATGAAGAAGAGATTATGCTGCTTATCAGCCCTTCTGGAAACTCCTATGTACAGGAATCGTTATTACAATGTAATGTCTATTCAAGTCAAATCACATTTATTTATATCGCTTTTTTCACAGTACAGATTGTTTCAAAGCAGCTTTACAGAAATAACAGGAAACTACTGCAAAAAAACGTTTGTTTCCAGAAGAAAATTGCATCACAGTCTAGCTTAAGTTCAATGATGTTTCATTTTTTCAGTTATTAATTTAGTTCATTTAAGTGTAAAACACCAAACTAACATTTTGTCCCCAACGAAGCAAGCCAACAAATTGCAGCAAAGATAGAAAAATGCTAAAGGCTTTTGGTGATGAAGGTTCTGGCACAAGGCATTATGAGAAAATGAAACTAAGCCCATGATTTACTCACCCTCAAGTCATCCATCATAAGAGCACTTTTATAATGGATAGATGCACTTTTATAATGGTAGTGGACTTCAAAAAAGAAATGAGCATTCACTGCCATTATAAAGCTTGGAAGCACCAGGGCATTTTTTTAAAAAAATATATATAACTCAGATTGCATTCGTCTGAAAGAAGAATGTCAAATACACCTGACTTAAAGGTGAGTAAATCATGTGCTAATTTTCATTTTTGGGTGAACTATCCCTTTAAATATAATTCTGACATTGAAGAAAGCACTAGTTGGCAAGCCTACTAATGCAGATTTGTATTGAATAAAGGTATATAGCAAGTGCTTAAAAGGAACATTTGTGAGAGGCTACATTTTCTTTAATTACAGCCAGGCATTGGCCATTGAATCTACCAGGTTGTCCCATTAATAAATGTGTTAAATCTCTCGTGTTTGACACATTTCTATGGCACCACTTCTTATGTTCTGGCAGTCCTTGAGAAAAAGACACTGCTTGTTTGGGGTTTGACAAAAGAGAGGATTTTCACCCCACAATGGCGATGACTCTATTCATAAGTTCTCACTGCAGGGTATTTTCCAGCATGTTAAGTGTTGAGTAGTACTAAAGAGCCTCTTCAGACTGAGGTGCCACTCCAGGGCAAAATTGCCAAATCTTTCCACACTATTAGTTTAAGCACCTTTGAAAAAAAAGGCCGCTAGATGAATAAGCCTGCCATCTGCCAGCCAGACAACCGACAATTGCTAATTGCACTACTGTTCACCAGTGTGTTCACTACAATTATGCAATCAGTGCATCATCACAGCAAACAAACAGCACTGGGGATTTCAGATCACCAAGGCCACCTGAACTGTTGCATTTGGGGATCCTGCTGTCAGGCTTGGTTTGATGAGCAAAATGTTATCCAGGATTTCAGTTCGGGATTTTAAATATTTAACTGTTTAGTTTTTCAGAAGGTTGTGAAGATCTTGAGTGTGTATTTTAAGTTGGGGCTCAAAAGGATTGGAAGGCATTGCTATCTTTGCAGTTGAACATCTGTAGTTAAATACATTTTATTCATGCAACCTTTTAGCAAAAATTAAAGTTACAGGTTCACGTTTATTACCTAGTTATTACCCAGTTTAATATAATAAGTACAATGTATGTATATATGGAACATGACTGTAAAATAAAGTGTGTGTTTTTTTTTCATATGAACATCATATGAAACATCTGACTGCTCTATATTGTGACTGACCAATCAAAATCAAGTATTGCAGAGAGCGCCAGCATGATTACCGTAATGATATTGCATAAAATGTATAATATTGACTATAAAAGTAAAGTTGATTAAGATAAGTCAATTGTATGTTATGTCCATATATTATGTCCATAATTGTCATATTTCCCCTAAGACATCGTGAATTCCTATCCACCACTGTGAAACACAATGTAACCTCAAAACTGATGCTGTTGATGCTCATTTCAAGGATTTTCTCAACCGAAGGACCACTTTCTTTGAGGACCACTTTATTTCAAAGGACTGCCCAATAAATGACTCCCTGAGCTCATCTGCATTATTTCTGTGGTCAGTGGAGTTTATTCAGTGCCTCTTAATATAAATTACCTCGCCTTACAACCTTGCAGCCGAAGCAAATGCACCCTCACCTCTGTGTCTCCTTTACTTCAACAGAGTCCCAACAAAGTATGCCCTTGCGATGAATGGACGAGAAGGCTCAAATGTAAAATGCTAAGCAGACAAATGCTGGCCATATTGTATGGTAATATTGAAACATAATGTACTGGCTCCAATCATTGGCCATGATTTCTGTACCAGACGTCTTTGTCTGTTAATTGAAAGAAAAAGAACCAGAAACGAAGGTCTGAATTCTTGTCTTGAGTGGGAATCTTAAAGGAATG